>JAHLJT010000631.1:136542425-137058515 GCA_031308135.1 Acheta domesticus
AAAACTATTACAACTTCCCCTCCCTAGACGTCGGTCACTCGCTGACGTAGTCACGATGTACCGACTTCTACTACTCTAACTCAGCAAACTCGTCATGTCTTGATCAATTGTTGGCCTCAGTGGCACCTGCTACGCTTCACACTTGCGGTTCTAACCCCTGCCTATCGTACGTGCACCTGTTGCACCACCTTGACATTCACCTGACACAAATTCGCGATTTGTACCTGTCGCACTTTCACTCACTCACTATTCCAATCTTGCTTTCTTACTTATAAACATGACTTACATACTAAAACTACAACTAAAATACACTTACATACTTAACACAACAAAATATACACTTAACAACCGTTCTTCTATCCCCCTTGGCTTCTATCGTTCAACCATTTCTTTATACGGTTTAATATTAAACCAATTTTGGACCCCACAATCATGTCCTTGGTTCGACAAAACAACACTGTTATTGTCTAGTACCTTTTCAATTACGTATGGGCCTTCAAAGATAGGAAAGAACTTCCGGAACAATTTCTGCTCGGACGATGACGAGTGAGGCGACTTCACCAGAACTTTGTCACCTACGCGATACACCCCCCGATAGAACTGCCCTTGAGCCCCTTTTCTACGACTGGCTGCCTTCTTCAATTGGTCATAGATAATTTGATGGTTTCCCGTGATTGTCGTTATACCGCTGATCTCCGGAGGAACAGCGATCTCGTCAAAGGGTCCTTTCTTCTTTTGTCCGAAATGCACCTCCCATGATGTTCGTCCGGTGCTTGAATGTGGTACTGTATTCAGTACTTCGTTTAATATGGGAACTGCTTCAAACCACGCCCGATGGTTCTCCGACGAATAAACTCGGAACAAACGCGACAGCTCCTTCATCACCCTCTCACTGGGGTTGCTTTGGGGATGCCTCACTGCGGTAAAATGAATTTCTATTCCCAAGGTTGTCATTTCCTTGCGCCACCTGTCACTTGTGAATTGGCTTCCTCGGTCATGCAGTACTCGTCTAGGCTTTCCGCTATATCGATAAAAGCCTTCATCTGCCGGACACAGTTCGCAGCATTCGGTTTTCTAATGGGAAAAGTTCTTACTAATTTTGAAAACACGTCTATAGCTACGAATAAATACTGGTTACCGAACTTAGTTTTCGGCAACGGACCGTACAAATCGACGGCGTACAGATCACGTGGACCCTGCGGTATAATGGCTTGCCACTCGCCCTCCTGACGGCGATTAGGCTGTTTCGTCTTCTGACATACGTCACAGGAGCTTGTTAATTGACGTATTTGCTTCCCCATATTCGGCCAATAACAATAATCCGCCAAAATACGCGTGATCTTTTCTCCCCCGAAATGACCGTAATGCTCGTGTGTAGATATTATCAAGCCCTTCCGTTGCTTCTCCGGTACCCATATACGGAATTGATTATCCGGACCGTTGGTCTTGCGCAATATGATCCCATCGTGACTTTTCCACAAAGCTGCATTCCGTTCTCGTACGCTCTTGAACTTGCTAGAATCGTACTGCTGCCCAGCTACCAATTTCGTTACCTCCCGTGTAAATGGGTCTCCTTGCTGCATGGCAATCACCGCGTGCTTTGTCCATCGTGGATCGATTTCACTCACGCGTATTATTGCTACCAGATTCTGTTCACCCTCTTTCTCCTCCACTCTAATTCGGGATAAATAATCTGGGAGTAAGTTCTTCTTGCCCTCGCAGTATTCGATATCAATCTGAAACTGCTGTAACCACAGAGCCCATCGAAGCAATTTCTCATTATGAGTATGACTTCTCATCAGAAAGATCAATGCCTTATGGTCAGTAATCACCGTAAAAGGTCGGCCCACTAATAATGCCCGAAACTTCCGCGTTGCCCAAACCACGGCAAGCGCTTCCGATTCTGTGGTACCGAAATTTGCCTCGCTTCCCTTCAGGGACCGACTATCTAACGCGATAATCTGCTGTTGCCCGTAATCGCCCACTTGAAACAGGACTGCGCCCAGCGCCGATCCGCTACTGTCCGTCTGCAGATACATTCGCCTACGGAAGTCGGGGTAACGTACCACGTACGTCTCTTCAAAGCCCGTAGCAGCTGTTCGTAAGCTTCCTGGCATTGTTGCGTCCAATTCCACCTGTTCCCCGTGCGAAGCAAGTGTAACAGCGGCACTACCTTCTGTGAGTAGTTCTTAACAAATCGAGAGTAATAGTTTAAAATACCGAACAATCGGCGAAGTCCACGGATATTCTTAGGCGGTGGCAACTTTCGAATCATTTCCTTTTTACATTCCTGAATCTCGATCCCCTCACCGGAAATTTCGTGTCCCATAAATTGTACTTTAAGTTGACAAAACTTACATTTTTCTATATTTAATTTCAGGTTGTAGGTTCGAAAAATCTCAAACAATTGCCTTAAATCTCGCAAATGCGCCTTTAAATCTGGTGAAAATAACACGATGTCATCCACATACGTTATTAACGTCTCCTTCAACTCAGCCGGGATGACGTCATCCAAGTAGCGGATTAACGCCGCCCCCGAGTTCTTCAATCCGAATGGCAACCGTGTAAATGAATATACAGTTCCCTCGAACCTAAAACTGATATATTTCTGGGATCCGGATTCAACTGCAATTTGCCAATACGCTGACGAAAAATCAAGGGCGCTAAAGATAGCCGCCCCTCCTAACTTCACGATCATATCATTAATGGTGGGTGGTGCTTCGTAGCGGGGAATCGTTACGGCATTCAACTTTCGTGCGTCGAGGCAAATCCTTATACCTGCCATTCTTCTTTGCCACGACTACTAATGGACTTACATATGGAGTGATAGCCCTCCTAATGATGCCCTTCTGTTCCATTTCAGCTATCAATTGTCGCACTTGTGCCCGGTGCGCGTATGGGATAGGGTATTGCTTCGTCACAAACGGTATAGCATCACTGATCTCCAACCGAAATTTATAACCTCTCACTGCCTCTGATGACTCGTGAAACACGTCTACAAACTTTTCCAAGAGTTGCCGAATTTCTTCCGGGCCGTTCTCTTTGTCAACGACACCTTCCACAGCACGTTCCACGCCCTGGAGAACCTCTTCCATCGAAGCCTGCACTTCGTCCCCATCGACCGCCGCCTCATCATCTTCAGCGACCACTAAGCCACCACCAATACAACCTCGTAACCGTAATGTAATTACACCTGTGCTTACGTCTACGACGGCTTGGTAGGCCCTTAATGCGTCCATTCCGATGATAATCTCGCGTACGAGTCCTCGGACCACTATTGCCGCTACCTCGATGGTCAGTCCCTCCACGCAGAATTCCAACCAAACTTGTCTTCCCGTGGTACTTGCTGCCTTCCGGTTCGCCATCACGACCCTTAGCTTCCGCGTTGGTAATTCAACCAGCTCTTGTCCATCCCTCTTCAACTCCTCACACAATTCTTCAGATATTGCACTGATGCTACTTCCCGTATCTACCAACGCATACACCTGTCTCCCATAGCACGTGCCCTTCAACACCAAACACTTGCTCGGCTTCGCACCTTCCATTGTTTCTTCACGAAGCAATTCATCTCCCGCGACCATTACACTTGTTGTTGCTAGTACCGTAACCTGATTCCCTTCCACGTCATTTGGTTCGGGCCACCCTCCCGCACCAAAGCTATCTAGTTTTCCGGCCTTCTGTCTACATTCCTCTTTGCTTCCGATTCACCTTGGTTCATATCTTGACGACCCCCACCATTTTCTTTTGGTTTTGGTTGCTGTTGTGACGGCCCACCTTGTGGCTTACCTTGTCTTGGCGCTTTCTCTCCCGTGCGCACTTCAACCGCGCATACATTTTCCTGTCGGTACTTCGTGCCGTTATATCCATTCGTACCGCCCCCATTATTACCAAAGCGTGACCTCTCATTTGGGGAATCTTGGTCATTTCCATCATTCGTCTGATCGAACCGACTAACACGCTCGATCAGCTCATCTATTGTTTCCGGCATATTATTCCATAACAAGTTACGGACGTTACCCGGCATCTGTCGTATCAATATTCTAATAATTTCAGCGGGATCGAAATTCTCGCTACAAATCTTGAACGCACTTACTTTGCGCGTCACGAAATCGCACATGCTTTCTGCACTTCCCTTCCGGTACTTTTCCGACATCAAGCGATATCTTAACTCGAACCGATGATGCTGGTTCCAATAACGCTCTAAGAATTTCCCCCTCCACTCTTCATAACTTCTCGGAGTCGGTGTAAGAGCCTGCCACCAATACTGGGCCTTCGAACTTAACGCCTCCTCCACGAATCTTAATTTCATCGTCTCAGGCGTACCGTTCACAAGAAAATAATTTTCTAACGCCGTTAGAAAAGAATACGGCTGTTCCTTGCTTTCTCCGTGGAAGCGTAAATAATTCGGGAGTGCCGCGTGACTGACAACGTTCCCAACATTCGCAGACCTCTGCGCCGCGTACATACGTTCTTCTAACTCAGTTACCTTTTTGGAGAGCATTTCATTGACACTTCTTGTTTGTTCTAATTCATCCGGCCTCAGATTACTGATTTCTCTTTGAACTGTTGACATAATGTTCTCGCCTATCCCGTTCATGGAATCCTCGAGTAATATTAATCGCGCGTCCTGCCGTTGTGTTGTTTCTTTAACGACCTGCAAATTTTTGTTAATGTCATCGAACTGGCGGTGATGTCCGTCTACCACCTGTTGGACGGCTAATACGGACGACTTGACTTTGCCCACTTCTGCGCTAAATTGCATATTAACGGATTCCTGGACTGCGAACCGCGATTCTATCTTTTCTTCAGCGATCTTCGCGTCGTTTCCAACTTGGAAATCTTCGCCAACGTCTCGGTTCTCAAGCCACTGACGTCGTTCCGGATTGCCAATAATGCAGAATCTAATGACTCCATTCTGCCCTCTAATTTACTCTCCAAACTGATATTATTCTCTACCATTTGCTGGCGCAAATTAACATTACTTTCTTCTATCTTGGCTTGCAAATTGTTTTCTCGACGGGCATTATCCGATTTTATTTCTGCCATTAACAACTGTAACATAGCATTCAGACTCGACTCTGTAACGCCTCGTTCTTCAGCTGTGGTACGCGCTACTTCACCGGGATCATGACCCCCATCCCCCACTACCTGACCAACAGCCATTTCATTCGCGACTAACGCGACATTATCTTCCCCCTTCGACCTCCAAATTTGGTAACCGCTGATAATCCTCACCATCGTCACAAGCAGATATCGTCTCGGAATCAGATCCTTCCCTGATGCTAATTAGTTTGCCACTTCGTGTTTCCATTTTTGTTATATTTCTTTATCACGTGCTAGCTATTAACAACCTGTCCTGGTTTCCTACCCCGGCGTTGCGTTTGCTAATCACGCCCCACGAATTGGGCGCCAATGTAACGAAAAACCCCTCTCACTCTTGTACTGATATCGATCACGCCCACTAAACAGGCGCCAATGCAACGAAAAAACCCCCTTTCCTATTTACTAAAACGCCCTACGAACTGGGCACTAATGTAATGAAAATCTCCCCTCTCAACTCCTATTGTTGATCACGAAAAACTTCCTTGCTGATCACCTGTAATATCTACAATGCACACCACTGTGCCCCCCCTTTTTACTATCCGGAGTTTTCCTGTTTACATAAATTTATCAGGGCGGGCCGTGATTTGTTCTCTACAGAACACAAGCGCCACGCCAATGCAGGGACCAGGATCAGCTAGCTATGTGATAAAAACACCGGTTACGTAACATCAAAACGAGAACTCAAAATCTCGTTTGTTTATTTTCTTTTAACCAACAGAAACATTAATACCCTCATAAAAGAATCAATACCACACAACATCAACAAAACACGATATCATAAAAATCACAAAAATCAATAAACATATTATACCCAAATGTTATTACGAATTAATGAGCTCAATACTGTGGCCACACCCATTACATTGCAATCCCCCCAAAATGTTTCCAGTTTTGGCTTTGTAAACCATTTATTCTTCCCAAGAGCAAAGAAATCAAAGTCATTGACTTCACTGGAGTGTTGCAAAACAAAAAAAATATTCCACTTCCCTTGCGTTGTTAACCAAGCGGCGACCAGGTCCACACACACACGATCTCACGCCGTCATGCGTAAGAACTCTGCTCCACTGCTGCCTGCTAGCGCCGAATTACCAGTGCCCCCCAAATTGGCACTGACCACGGCGACGATATGCAAAGACGCGCTCGAGTCTGCTGCACCTCGGCACACCTCGTTCGGCGACACCCGCTTCGATTTTTCAATGGTCGAAGTAACACCAGTTCCAAACATTAGTGGAAAAACTTTCAAAATTCACAAAACTCAAAATTAGGATCGCGCGTGGCATAGCTTTATATATTACCACTAAAATAGTTCACATCACACGGCATACAGTTCCGCCACCTTGCGAATACAAGTCCGAAGGAGCAACACCTTCTCGAAATTTTTATAAGTTCGCGTGTTAAAATAATATCACGAGTGACGCGGAGTACAACTCGCCACGAAGTTATTCACTCCTCTCACAGTTTATAATAGTTCACTAGTACGAGTCCAGAAGAGAACACTTCATCAAAAATTACAAATCCAAATTTTTTAAAATTATTCTTGCAACAAGCGACGCGGATTCTGCCTCTCGCTACCAAGCTATTCCCTCGTCTTTCTCCCATTGTTGTCCTAAAGCATTTATAGCTTTTTTCCGAACAAAACAATAGCGCCTCTACTGTCTTCTGCTTTATAACTTATAAAAATAGTTTATTATTAATTTCTAACACTTCCTGGATTGTCTTATTATATTGTAAAATTCCCAATTAAAATTTCGTATCCATTCCACTTCTTAGACATCACTTTTCTCGCTTCATTTTGTTAAAAGAATGCTTTTTCGTGCGTCTCATGCCTACAAACATCGCTCGTTTATTTCTCAATTAACTCATGTAACATAATGTTTATCTATTAATGTTCGGCGTCCTAAAATTGTGTCACCACGTTTATAATCTGGCCCGTATTCCACGGAATACTTTGGTATATGCCAAATCTCGGTAGACACACTAGTTTTCGTTTAATTTATTAATATATCCAAACTTTTCTGAAGGGACGTCACGACCATTGTTGTTTTAGTTCTGTAACATGTTAAAATCAATGTCATGATCACAAAACTCGCGATATTATGCGTTTCTGTGACCCGATTTAGCTGAAACAAACTTTATTGTGTTCCTTATAATTTTGTGCGTTGACTAGTAACATGCAACCATTAATTAACCACGGCGTTCACATGCTCGCCTGAAATACTCGTTTTCTCTTAGATCACCTTCACTTGTTTTTCTATATTCCGCTCTGGAAGTTTCTACATAAAGTTCTATACCCGGTTCATAAACCAATGGTCACTTCATGTTATCTACCTATTTCATTTGTAATAGATGGCTAAACTATTACAATATTTAGCGTGTGAACTGACCTACATATTTCCTCGAAAAGATCCCGACTTAAGAATTCTAAACATGCTGACATCAACAAGTATGTAGACTGCAGAAAGAAGAATTGACCATAATAATAGCATTAAATGAGAACCCGTTGTTGAATGAGGAGCAGACGGGAGCAATAGGGTAGTTGGACCGCTGCAGACAATATCCCGAAGGACTCGAACAATTTGTGAAGTTTGGGTTTCGGAACTGCGACAGAAGGAGACTGAAGACTGGATCTCCAAAACGCAAGCGAACCTCGAACGAATGAATCGGACGCAGTGAGTTAACAGAATAGTAGTGACATTCACTGGGGCAACTGCTATGGTAACGTCAATGTCTGCGACGGTAGATGGAAACTGGAAAAGTAGGTCGTACGGAGCTCATCGTCGAGTTCTCTGATGTTTTGAAAGGGGGTCGAAGAGTGAAATGAAGTCTTAAAACATTCAACAAACATTCTTTTCAACAATCCCCAAAGAAGTTTCAACCGAAAAAATAATGTTTATAATATTTAAAAGCATTAATACAAATTTAAAAAATGTTACATCTTGCTCTGCATTAACATTTTTAGGTTACGATTTGGATGAATATTTATACATGTATTTGGCGTTTGTAGTAAATATACTGACATTCGAAATGAAATCACTACAAAAGGTTCAATTTCTTTTGCAGTCCCTTCCTTTAATTACATGTACGAAGAAATACAAATTGTCTTCTGCGTATTTATCGTTTTTTGTAGGCTATATAAAGAGCTATAAACGACTGCACATGAAACTTGTACCGCTATGTGCTGCCTATCTCTTCTACGCTATCTTTCGAAGTAATATTTTTCGCAGGTCAATGAAAAGTGTAACTCAGATTGTAGCCGTAAACAAAAAAAAACATAGGAAATGACAATGACACTTCTTATTTTCATTATTATTAAAAGTGCATAGACAAAAGTGCGAGAAAAGAATATAGTAACTCGCACTAACGGAACCAAAGTAACAATATAATTCAAGAATAATACCCCAGAGTGGAAAGTGCCTTCTAGTATATAATTAAAATGTATATAATTAAAATAATTATTTTTTACTCGTTTTTGACCCCGGTTTTCAATTCCAGAACTCTTAATATGTGTTGTAAATTGCAAACAACAACCACAATATTTTTTGCTCATCGTCAATCGTCCCATTCCAAAACAACCTAAAAACTGTTGTAATGTTGCCAGAGAAACCCATATATATATATATATATATATATATATATATATATATATATATATATATATGTAAGACTATGAAAGACACATTTTACGCTGAGTAAGAAGAGAGGGAAAATCAATTCTGCTTCTTAAAATTACCCACCAACTCAGGGTTGAAAAGTTGTCGGTTGACCAAAGTAACGACACCACTAATATTTCAGCCAGAAAGCTTTACGCTGAAAACTGATCGTTTGCGGGAAGGTGCATTCGTTTCTGACAACCTGATTAAGGCATCCACGGTGGTATAACGGTCAGCGAATCGAGATGTTGTACCCAAGATTGAAGGCTCAAACTCGATGGAAGCTGTGGATTTTTAAGGGTGAAAAAACCCTTCGTACGCCTTCCTTCGGAGGGGAAGTAAAGCCGGCTGCCTCGTGTAGATTTACTGCATGTAAAAGATCAAGTCTAAAAGAAGCCTCTGAGCTAAACTCAAATCGCCCCAGATAATACCTTCTTTCTCCGGTAGATGGTGAAAGGAGAATAGCGAAATTTGCGTGGTCAGAGGGAAGAGAAGACCTGCCGATGGCCCGAGTCTCGCCACGTAAAACAAGGCATTAACTAACTTTATTTATCTTTGATGTATGGAGAGACATTTACGTGATTAACGGAGCGAATCTTTTTACAGCAAGCAAGCATTTTTCTTAAAAATTGGTAATTATTAAAAAATATAAAATATAATAACTGATTTATTTCATTTGAGAACTCTAAATGGCAGTTGGAACGTACAATATATTGAACATGCTCCGTATGAAAGAAGCACGTATTAATGAAGAGTTATGTCTTCATTCAACTTTATGGAATACTTTATGAAGTTTTCTTTGAAATATTTTATGCAATTAATCATAAAACTTCAATAAACGTTATCTAAATTACCGACTGAACTGAAATTGAACTGGCATTGCTATGAAAAGGGAAGGGGAGGTCGGAGGCTCAGAGCCCTGGAGAGACGAGCTACATCGATGCGAGCTGCAGGGAAAACACGTGGTGACGAAAATCAGTCGGTTGACGAGCAAGCCGCCAATGTGTTGGTGCAGAAGACAGTGTGGTTTCGCTTGCTTCGTCACCGAGATTTTTTATTTCTCGATGTTTTTGTGTTAACCAAGTGTCGAAATTTTACAAAGCTAAAACAGCAGAAAACAGGTGTTAATAAGGGCAGCCGCACCGGGCGAACGCTCAAGACCGTTGTCAGGGAAGCGCTTGACAGGTATTACTCGTTCACTTTACATTTGCAGACGGCAGAATTAGGAACTAATGTTGTTTTGAAAGTGAAGGCCCGAACACACAACCGAGAATACACGAATGGCCCCGATGTCAATCAGCATCTGACCAATCAGCTGTCTCCGAAGGCAGCACAAGCGCTACGAACATAGCTGACGAATTATGCCTTTCTGACAGTGAGCTAGAGTCGCGTCCTTAAATGATTGAAGTAATATACAATAAAAGAGATCACTCCACAAACATTCACAACATTCACGTACAATATCTTTATTTCTTCTTTGCACTTATGGTTATGTTCTTGCCCCGCCGGGGTTCTGTGTGCTGCTCACCGCCATCTATATCATATTAAACGGTCATTATATTGCAGACGCGTGTTTTCTCATTCAGTCGGCGGTGACCTCATGTAAACAGATCGCAGAACTACGTCTGCAAATGTAAAGTGAACGAGTAATATAAATCTCCGGAAGGCAAGACAAACCGTCACGTTTCTGGGAGAGGGTTTTAGAAGGACTATATAACTCAGAGAAAGGAAAAGTAAATTAGACATCCAACAAAGGATAAATCAGAGACGAAGGATTTTTATTGAAGAAAAAATTGTAATCTAATGAAATTGAAACGTTAGAAGAATTGTATTTATATTGTGTTCTGAAGAATGTTTGTGTCATTATGTGTGGTAAAGTTTTCTGGTACAAAATTATTGTAAATAAGTGTATAATTTGTAGAGGGTAATTTCATTATTATATTAAATATATTAATGGAAATCACAGAGTGTGTAGGTAAATAAACGATGGCCAAGTGTATCTCGAATTTTGAAATGCCAAAATTTTGAGTTTATTTGTAAACATTGCATTTTATACAAGTTCAGTTACAGAGTAATGGGGTCCAATATTGAATATTCAAACAGTACAGTTGTTTTGAAAGAGTAGTATTCGTTTTGTGAGTTGATTTGATATAATTGTATATTTTTTGTCTATGTTTTCTCTTTTATTTTACAGAAAGTAGTAAAATTACGAGTATTTATTGCGTTTCAATGCTACTTTTATTTTTTAAAGGTGTGTTGTATCATTAGAGTCAATTCATTTAAAGAGATTTTATTCCTAATCCTCTAAAACAAACTCCGAAATTACTACACACACCACTCCATATGATGTGACTCTTTCGGAAGCAGAACAAGTCCTCGATCTGATAGTTGGAAGTAGGAGAGGGAATATGTCGCAAACATTTCTCATGTAGAAAGTCCGAGGTAAGAATGAAGTACAGTGCCTTATGGGCTTTTCCGGTAAAGAAACATTCCTCCCAATATGTAGGTTTCAAAACGTTGTAAATCCTCATTAGCATGATTTTTCATTATAACAATTACATTAGTAAAATAATATATAGAATACATTATATATTTACCACAAATCATGGTAAATATCTTTAAAATTCATTAGTTTTTTTTTTTTTAGGAAGGGATACGTTCGGCTGTTGAATCAGCCACAGCTGCGGTGCCACGTGCTTCGGTTGCTCTATCATAGTGCGCTCAGAAAGTTCGCATTCCGGTTGTTTACCTGTGTTATCGGTTGTTCGCCTGTGTTTAGTTGTGTTTTGTTTGTGAGATTTATGGTTTTGATCTTATAAAGCTAAATTTAATTTCGTTTACTTTTCATTTTGGTTTTTACGTTGTGGTAAATTTATTATCTTCCATTTTTTTAATTTAATTTTTTTTCTTTGCAAAACTATTTTAGAATGTATGATCCACCATCCATAAAGCGTAAGAATGGTAAAGTGATCCACGGTGGAGGAAAACAAAAGGTGATTAATGTTTATAACTATTTAACTATAATTATATTTTCGAACGGGATTTGTAATCAATGCCTACCGAGAGATAACTGAATGCTCTCCCGACGCGAGACAGATCAGTTTCCCGTGAATCAAATCAGTTTGTTCCCGTGGTTATTTTATGTCAAGGTAATGTTAAATATTTTGTTCGGTAATCAAACTTATTATTTATCTACTGTTAAAAAGGAAACAAGATGTTTGCAACTGCATGTAGTTGGCTTGAATTTTGTATATTGTATTGAAATAGGTGTGCACTTTCAAAATTAATATTTCTTCCTGATTTCTTATGCCATTTCGACGCACAAAGGTCGTGAGAAGCTTAACAGAAATGTTTCTTGCGTATCGGAGTCTCATAGGAATATATTTAGGTTTGATTTGAGAAAATGGAAGAAATTACGCTTTCATAAATTTGGAAAGATTCGAGACAATCTAGCGCTAAACTAGCGCTCCGCCCCATTGCGGGATTCGTTACCATCGAGCGTGCAACTTTCTATTCATACAGCGCAGCAGAAAATCGCCATGTTTGTTATCACTGTTGCCGTAAAAGACAGTACTTTATTCTTAACCTAGGACGCGCCATAGCTGATGCTAAGTTTGGTTCAGTATAGCCTTTTAGTTATTCTTATTAGACTCTGATATTTAGAATTGACAAAATTAACAATTATTGTAATGATTTCCTTGTTGATGCCAATATCAAGCGGAATGGATGAAGATTTGTCAAAAGCGCCAGTCAACGCAATGATGATTATCGACTAAGAGGATTATTATTCTACAGTGTTTGGTTTTGTTAAAATTTACTTTAATTTTTTAAACTTTTAGAGTAGCATATTTAATTATACTACACAATGTTTAAGCGATTGAAAGGCATGGAATTTCTAGAAAACTGTAAATTTGAGCCCACATTGTAAAAGCAACTGAGGGGAAACAAATGGTTTGGAGTTTTAAGTTTAGAACGCCGTCGTTAGAAATTCCAGGTCGCGTACCCAGAAAAAAGAAATTTTTTAAGTCTTTGTGATAAACGATAGATTGCTTGAGCAGAAAATTTACTACTATAACTGAATGTAGAATATAACTGAAATACTTAGGTAGGATGAGCAAAGGAAAATTTGGACTTGCTATGCATCCCCCCTGCAAAAAACGTCAGAATAGCAGAAAGCCCACACTCCTGTATTATCTCCATTCACACATCAGAAATTGATTTCGACAGTTTCAATCTTTAGAACTACTCTAAGAAAATTTAGAAGTACTTCTAAAGTTGAACTTCCCTCACATATCTCACACCCGAAAATTCTTAGATTGCTGTAATCAACAGAGACATAAACGAAAAAGATGAATGTGATGTTGCCCAAGCTCTTTGGCCTCGTGGTTGTCGCAGCGGGCGGCCGGGGCTGCGCCAGAAAAGGCGGCGCGCGGGTGCTTCGTCCTTAGGCCGGGCATGTCCTTACTAATTGCGGCGCGCGCCGCTGCTTTATTGTGATGCTAATGCGCGCGCAACGCTTCTGCGCGAGGAATTTACGGGTCGCACGCGTGGCTGGGGTCATCGCCTCGCGGGATGACTTCCCTGAGACCCGGCTTCACGTCCCCGGGGAGGCAGACGGGACGACGGCGCGCCGTGGAAAGGGGGGGGGGGTCCTCACGCGCGCGCGCGCTCGCGAACAGCGGCGGCATTAATTCACGAGTCAACTGTTTGAATTGGGCTATAATTTAACACTTAATTTGTTGTTGTTAGTCGAATCATCCTATGGGAGAGATATTAATAACAATTTCTTAATTTATTAAAAAAGCATAAAAGAACACTTATTGCATTCTATAACCATTACAAAACACTGGTGGTTGTGTAGAGAGATAACAACACTGTCTAGTTCTTTCCCGAAAAATTAAAACATCTTAAAATGCTAAATAGTAACTGTAATTTTATCTCCAAGAAACCTAATTTTTATATATTTCGTATTTTATCACATACTAATAAGACACTAATGAATCACTAGATCATTCGAGTAACAAGTTATTTACCTACATTAATTTATATTTTAAAGGAATAGGAAGCACTAAAAAACTTGTAATGAGGTTCGGGATGAAATTTGGTGAATTTCCTTATTATTTTTGCTCATAGAAAATGCGGCAAATCGCAATTATGCTTCACAATTACTGCAATGAATCAGCATTCGCTCATGTGATCGTTAAGACAATACCTGATGATCGACAATAGTGGTTAGCGGTCGGTAGAGAATGTATTGCTTGATATGTTAGCAGTATGAGTTTGTAGATATGCTGTTCTGATTGGCTATTTTCTTGGATTTCCTTCGTTACATCCTTATGCAGAATATCACTCTATATAACGTATTAAATAACCACAAAGAAATTGGAATGTCACAAACAACTGATTACTACAATGAAAATGTATATTATTATATTAATTCAGTAAATACAATCAAACGGTATCCAAAGTAGAAATTGTAATATCATGCTATGAAGACAAATTTTGAAGTTATGTAAGAATAAAATAAATGAAAGTGAAAAATGCCTAATATACTATGATTCTCAATATAATTTTCACCTTCATTATCATTTTATTTGTAAAGTTTATATTCACCAAACTATTGGCTTTCTCATATTCTGTCGATTCAATTACATGAATGCCATAAAGCAACATTCTCTGGCCTTGAAACGACAACGGCGTTAACGCAATCCGCATAGCTTTAGTTTATCGCAAATCCAAACCACCAGGAAACCCCTCGTAAAGCAATGAGCTCCCGAACAAAGTGACGAACGGAATATCGCTGAAATCCGGAAAAAAATATTTTTATCGTAAAATATTATTCGACAAAGATCGAATTGCTGACACTTTTGTATCTTAGCTCTTTGATTAGTGAGTAGCTTTTTAGGTCAAGAGCTTTTCAAATGAAACTTCCAAGTTAAGATGTTGAAACTTGGGCTTCAATGTGTTAAAGATATCTTGCTGGTTTTACGCAAACTATTTCTTCACAATTATTTCTTGGACAGTAACGCACGTACCACCCCGTGACAAAGTCGCACACTCGGCCGACAAGGCTAGTAGTGACAGAGAATGGCATGCACCTGAGCAGGGTCCACAAAGCATAGTAGGCCTGGGTGCGCGCGCTGGCTCATTTATAGAGGAGCAGGGGCTCCGCGGCGGCGACGGGGGCGGCAGCGGCCCTACGGCGCGGCGCGGCGTGGCGCAGCGCGGCCCAAAGCTTCCGTCACGGAACGCGTGTGGGCAACAGAGGTGAAGGCGGGAGAGAGGCCTTCAGCATTCCACAATGTGTGCTGACGGTTCTTGGAGTCGGCGAGGGTGGTCGGTCGGTGGGGGAAAGGATTGCGAAATGCGGAGATTTCAAGGAGATCGAAAAGAACACGATTGGAATAAGTACTCGTGAAATGAGGATTCTAAATTGCAATGCAAATTTGTTGCCGTTTAAATCTCTGAAGTGAGTGTTTAAATGGAATCGCAGTTCAGATTTGAATAGAATTACCATGAGTCAAACTCTTGTTTATGTAGCAATATAAGATTTACTTCAAAATATTGTAAATGCCTTTGAGGCATTTTCGTTTTTATTGAAATTTTAAGTATTGTTACTTAACAAACTAGTGGTGCTAAAAAATCACGTACTTTTTCCGCCTGTATTTTCACGCAAAGTTACGGGAAAATAACTCAAATTTTTGAAAAATTGTACATGGCCTTATTTCAAAGTCTATATTTAATATTTTAGTTGGAGGAAGATTCCGAAAACTTTTGCAAGTTTCAAAAATATGTGTTTTCAACGAGCATGAGATCTGCCCCATTCTCTTAAATGTCCTTCACACTATCCAATGACATGTAAAGTATTCCCCAGAATTAAAATATCGGTTTCAAATTCAAATATCCGCAACATCAGTCAGATCGATTGGGGAATATTAATTTTGGAGAAAATCGAACGGTTTAGCATCCAGTGTTGTTCACAGATGGACAGACGTTTTGCCGTCATTAAATTTTTCAAAATCAAGAACCCACAAATTACTCTAGCTACATCACATGTTAGAGGATGTTTTTTCTAAATTTAGCATATAAATTGGTCCTTTTTTTGTTGCCAGAGCCCTGTAATAAGAGTTTTTCTGCCGAAAATTCGTGGTTTTTTCGCGCAGCATTGCGTAACGTTCTCTCTACTCTGTAACGAGTAAATAATAAATAATAAGTGAATGTGAGATGAGTATTCTTCTAAAAATAACTAGCTGTATTACTGTCCATTCCTTGAGCAACTCTCCCCGCCCTGCATTTCGCTCCGTTGATCATTGTTTCTTTCACATAATCACTCATTTATATTAAGCTATTGTAAAAGTATGTATTACTTTTGTATTTTCTAGAAAATATCAATGTTTTCTTTTGCGGTATCTTCCCTAATCTGTATCAGTTGCGAAGAAACCATTGCCGGTTGGGAATAATAAGGACCCGCACATTCTTAGGGAAAGGCGCTACAGACGAGAACAAAGTGGCGGTCGCGGAGGCTCCTCCAGAAGTCGGCAGGCGCGGCCGGCGCCGGAACAACCTCCCTCGCCTCTCCCGCCGCACGCCCACCCCTACCTTTTCCTTCGCTGCCAAGTCCAGGCTCGGCCTTGTTTGCATTTGCACTTGGCAGCAAGTTTACACACACATACACATGCAAGAATTTCGCACGATTAATCTTCGAGGCTCTCCCCTCCTTTTCGCCTAAACTGCGCTGCATGTTCTTAGGTATAAAGTTGTGTAGCGAACCCCGCTGCTGGGGCCGCTTCCACGGAGTCTTGTGTCATCTCGCCGCCGCCGCCCCTCCCGCTCCTCCGCCCGGTCTACGCCAACCGACCCCTTCTATGCCTCCGCCGCTGCGCGCCCGCTGCTGTGCCACTGTTGCCGTTGCCACCGCGTCCTCTCTCGCGGACTCTACTGCCCAACTGCTCTCCCTACCTCTGTCGTGTCCTTCCTGTCGCCATCACCCCTGCCTTAATCGCCAACTATACCACTGCCCGTTCTCCCACTCTCCCCTCCCTCCCCCCCCAGCGCCCGCACAACCACCCCCACCTCCTTCGCCGCAGCGCCCCACTACCGCGTTGCAGCGTTACAGGCAGCCTCGCTCATTCCTCCAATGTGTGTTTGCCTTCTTGTTAACTACGCTTGCCAAAACTCGGGCACAAATAGACTTGTACAAAACACACTTTAATCTCGACATAATTGAGTTACTTAACCATTTATTGTGTTATCCGGCTGCCTTTTGCGCTCGCTCGCCGCATTCGTTTGCGTTGGCGCTGGAATCTGCGCGGGGCCGCGGGGGCCCTGTAGTTTCGCGCGCGCTGCGCAGTTCCTTTCTGCGCGGCGCGCCTTCTCATCAGTCTTCGTCGGCCGATGCCGCTCCCCGAGCGGTAATCCCGTTCTCGCTCCCGAGGATCAAAGGCCGGGGCCTACTGGAAGTGGGGCCGAAAGTACTGTACTGAAGTCAGATTCACTTTGTAATTTGTAAGAAATCTATTTTTTTATTTACAAGATTATTCTTGTACGAAAGTGGTGCACAGGCTTTAACTAAGAATTACTTGATAAATAATGATGGGATTATTGAAAGAAAATTTTAACTACGCATGTTAATACTTTCAAATAATCTCTGTGTCTTCTCTGTGCAATTCTCAAACCTTTTTCCGATACAAATCTCTTTAGACAAAATATTTTGAATTAATAATTTATAAATTAAATTTTGTTATATGTGAAACCAAAGAAAGATTCCCAATAAAAGAGAATAAAAGAAAATTACGAAATAGAGAAACGAATGTTTATCTATGAGTGATATACACACTTCTGTAAAGTAAACGTGTCTAAAAGCAATTCATTTAATTTACTTCAAATATTAAAGCGATGATTTCAAGAGAACTTTTCCCTCTTTTTTCTGTCTTTTTGTAAATAACATGTTCGTATTAACCGTAGTAATTGTACTTCTAGCGTTGTAGTTGTAGTAATTAATAGTAATAGTTGTAAATTCATAGTTGATAGAGAAATTAGATTTAAGCACATATGTGTACCCAATATAAAGCAATAAATTATGTAAGAAAACATGTGAGACGCACTTGTAAAAAGGGGTGAATTTTTATAGATCAATTTTTATTGGAGTTATCGCCATACATACATTTTGAATATTGTAGATTATTGTTCGGTTCATGATTCGATTCCTGTCACATTCAAATGACACAAATAGAGGTTTAAATGCCACTGTACGTGTTACAGTCCCACTTCTTGCTCGCTCACTTCTCGTTTTCCCAAAAATATATCAATATTTGAATTTCTTAGTGTTTGTTGGAGAAACATACGGTAAAATCCGGAAATGGTAGAAATAAGTGTAGGAAATCGTATTTGACAGACCTAAAATTTTGTTTCATGACTTTTAAAAGAGCACTGAGGTAAAAGAAAATACGAAAGATATGCCGAAAAGACGACGGATGATATGCCGAATGGTACCGATCGTGTGCGCGTTACCAAACGGTAGGGGAGAAGGCTGTGTCATCTTTCTGGCCTATCTAACATACAGCATTGTTACTACACTGTTACTACTTCTTTTTCTCCTCACGAAGAACAGAACATTTGCATGCGCACAGAACCTCTTTCTAAAATTTGATGCAATTTTCTTCAGCACAATTAAGTCTAATTGTAACTCATGAGTCTCATTCCCTCTGTTTTCCAAGCAATAACGAAATGTATGGAGTGATCGATACGACTGAATGCCACATAAAACCTAATGTTTCTTCCCAAATGAAATCTATTATCTTCCTTTTTGAGCCGACAAAGTTATTTCTTGGCTGTTCCAAAGCTTTCTCTGCATTCAGTGCACTTGAAAGACCAATATCCTTCGGAAATACATGTCTTAGAAAGCCAGTTTAATTTAATGAGGAGTGTCGTTTATAACAACGGAGCATGCCTTGTCTGAATCGGGGCGGTATTCTCGAAGAACACTGGACCGGGCCAGCGCCGCCGAAAGGGCGGGGACGCCAGGCCGAGTAAGGAGGAATGGGCGGGGGGCGGGGCGGGGCGGGGCGGGGCGGGGCGGGGCGGGGCGGGGCGGGGCGGAGCGACGGCGAAGGAACGTAGCGGGAGACCCCGCGGAGAAGCCGGGGTGTAGGAAAATGGGGTAACTACTGTTGTAGACGAAAGGGGAACATCCCCCATATACCCTGCTCCTTCTCTTTCCTTTTTTCATTGTTGGCAACTGGCCAATCACATCGTCAGAGAGGGTGCCAAAGCGCAGCCCCTTCTTAGTGCCAACCTTCCCCGTGTCGTCGGCGGACAAGTCGCCGGGGTCCAAGTCACCGACGACGGAGGCGGCGGCGGCGGCGAAGAGGGGTGGCAGTGGTGGCTCGCCGACCCTGTCTAGGGCGGGTTAATTGCATTTACGCTGGAACTCCACTGCGAGGATCTTGGGTTCGTCTCCAGAATGAATAATCATAAGGATCGCTTATGTGATTTATATGGATGCGGCAACACAGGAAAGCTGTGTTGGTGAAAATAAGAATACATGTATTTTGAATGCTGGTGGTCTACCTTCATGCAACAGTGGAACGTACCAGCAATAAGCTACTAGCTTTATAAGAAACGCATTTGTTCTCGCATAATGGTGTTACATTGACACAAGCTCATAAAGGATGGCAATTTACATCTTTTAATTAAATTTAAAAAATATTTAATGCACGTTTAATTTGCGAAGAATGATTTTAAAATCAAATGTCAACCATATTAAATATGCACAAAAGAGTAGAAAATACAACCAAACGTTTGTCACTATGAAACATTTGGAACACTAAATTATATGTTAGTCAATACCATTTTACTCAAAATAATATTTATGAATGGGGGACACTGTTGCTATAGATAAAAAATATTAGTAAAGAGAATATATATGTAATATTTTATAAAACTAATGAACTAATGATGCTAAAATGCGGGAGATGTTGATAAAACTCTTTGAATTCAGAATCTTAAGAAATATTCAGCCGCACTGTACAATCATTTGTAAAGCTTAAAGGGTTTCACACCAACATTTTCGATAGAACAATATGTCAATATTTCGTGATAAAAGTTTTAGCGTGATGTCATGACTGATGACATGTATTATGAAAAAAATACGTTTAATTGATTTCTTTTCTTCCACAGTCTAGAAAAACTAAAGTAACGGTCATATACATATTTGGGAACATAGTGACAGAGGGCGTAATACGATGGAACGAATATGCCACCAAAAATGGCATTAGGCGAGACTGTTAGTGATAATAGTATTTATGATATTTGTGTTTATTTTGGTGGCGGAGACAGTGTAGTAGACGAGAACAAAATGAACCATTGTTTTGTTGCTTCTGAACTAGGGACAACGGGAGCGGAAACAATAATAGCATTAATATAATGGAAAAATATTCTCGACATCTGAGGAGATGACAAAGGTACTGTTAAACTGGAAATGATAAACATGGCGTCCATGATAATATCCTTGTGACCACAATTATCATCGATGGTACTTAAAAAGGAGAAAGAAGCTATTTTTGAAAACATGCGATTACCATCTCTGTCGTCTCTATAGTCGGGTTCATGTTTTTTAAGGTAATCACTTAAGCCGAATTTTAACATCGCCGTCATCGTCTTCGCCAGCGTCGTCATCTCCTTAATTGTGACATTTGCCTTAGTCGCTGACGCTATCCGGAGGAGGGACGGAAGTGACGGGAGAACCAGCAGCAGAAGAGAGACAAGACGACTGGGAGAGGGCCGTGTTGGACCGCGGACTGCAAACTGCAGCGCTGCAGCAGCAGCTGCTGGCTCTGTGCCCAACTGCATCGCCATGCACCGCATCTGGAGTGCTCTGGCGGGCAAGTTGCACGGAACGGAGATAGAACAGGGGCGCGGCGCGGCGCGGCGCGGCGCGCGGACGGGCGTAGCGCGAGGCGCCGTCCATTTGCTGGGCGGACTGAGGAACTGACTCGGTAATTCGACGGATGATGAATTATAGCGTGAGTCGCATTGCCCAGTTTTCACTAAAATTTATCGTACAATTTGAAATGGAAAGTAAATGCAGTAATCAGGTGTTCAAAACAGACTTAATGGTCGAGGAAATGAACAATTACTGCTTCGTCGAAGTGTTGCCTGCTTTTCAGAGCTCTGTTCTCACTAACTGATGAAGTAAGAATGCATACAGTTACAGAAATTGACAATTGTACTATCTGAAGAATACAATTCTTCGTAGAGATAAACTACGTAAATATTCATGAGAATTTTTCTGAAAGGAAATTTGCTCTCCTATATTTGTAATATACAGAAGTAAATAGTTATAAACAAAACATCTAACATTTTGATTACGAACTTCAATATTTCATTTATTTTCTAACGGGATGTTAACAGATACAGACAAAAATGTCTAAACGCTGAAAATATGTTGTTTTTACAGTCATGAAACATTTAAAAATATATTTATCAATCTCTTATATTAATTAATTATTTTGCTATTCAAATTATTATCAAAATATAACTTAGGAAGAAAGTCCGAGCATTGAGTTTATTACGAAAAAAGTATTTGGCTTATTTTAAATTGAAGCAAAGCTCTGATTATTAATTTCCTATAAACGAAGTCAATCTCCAAATATCTCGTTTTACTGCAAATCAACTAACAGGCAAATGCTGTACTAAGTAATGAACAAATTACCCCTGTTCAATGTTGATTTTACTGAGATGATATCTGAAGCGACCACTCCGCCTGGGAGACGGTTTCTTACAGCTTCAAGAAAATCTACAAGAGAACTGGAGACTAGCGAAGGAAACATATTGGTAGCGCCAACTTTAAACACAAAGTTATTCCCTGAATATAAAAGACTTCCTCTGGACTTCATTTCCATTTTCCCTTCAAGATCTTTCATTATTTTGCTACTCTCCTTCTACTGTCTCAGTCTTTCACTAGCGCTTTCTTTCTCTTATTCAGTTTCAAAATCTTAATTAGCGAGAGGCTAGCCCTCTCTAAAGAGATATGAGAAGACTTGGGAAGAAAAGGGGCAAAAAGAAAGGATCCAAAGCAAGCAAATGAAACGAAACGCTATTTGTTAGGAAATTGGGGTCTAGCAGTAGCGGGGGTGGGGAAGGGGGCAGTCAGGGCGCGACGGGGCAGGGGGTTCAGGGACAGGAGGGTCAGGGGCAGGGGGAGGACCGTGAGCAGGTCGTGACGGGGTGAGGGGAAAGCAGGATGGGACGGGGCGGGGTAAGGTTCAGAACCGCGAGGGGCGTTCGGATTTGAGAGGCGGGAGTGAAAAAATGGGGTGGAAAGAAACTGGGAGGGGAGATGCAGGACAGGGATGAGAACGGACGGAGGAGGAGGTGGAAAGGGAAAGGCGGAGCAGAGATCCGCCAAACTTGGGTCAAAAGGCGCAAGAGGTCCGCGCCAATCAGCGATGCGATCTTTGGCAGGACACAGCTTTTTCCGCGTTCATGACAGGATGGTGTTTCATTCGCACAAACTTCATACTGAAACAGTTCGCAACAACAACCAAATTTTGTAAATCAAATATTTTTTCCAGTGTTTCACTCTTTATCGGTAATTTGAAGTGAATATGTTAAATATAGAAGTGATGAGGCACCTGGAAGTTGGATTTTCAGAATATTTGAAATTTATTACCTATTGAAGATTCCTTTCACACTTTGAGAAAAACATAATATTTTGAATTATTTTGTATTATTATTAAGATTATTATTATTATTACTTTGTATTATACTATTATTATATTATTATTATTGTAAATTATTAAGAGTAGTTTAACAAAATTAAGATTATCGTTAGTATTTCTTACATAAAATTATATCTACAAAAATATTTCCAGTGTATTGTGTCTGCGAGTAAATGCGTGCCTTGCAAAAGTATCTCCAAAAGCTACAGAATTTGTTCTTTAACCCTCACTGTGGATGTGCAGAGACAATACAATCTGAAATGTTGTATTATAGACATCAGTAGATTGTTTACGTTCAAAAAACAGACTGTTGACATCCAGATTACATTGCATAATTTTTTGCTAGTATGTAAACATATTTAATTTTATATTAATATTTACATATTTTTGTAGGTATCGTACGTGTGTATGTCTCATGAAAAAACACAATGAATACCTTAAATCCACGAATTGCAGCAAAACTTCATAAATTTAAATGTCAGTATATTTCTTAAAATCATATTTTGGTATGTATGGTATGTATTGAAGTACTCATTTTATACGCACATTATGTATAGACGCATCCATTATTTGTCGCATGTGTAAAATTGCTACCATGTGTTTTAGAATTCGCAGTCCTTATTTTGCACTTTCCTGAGGTTCTACTAGACCAAAAGAGACCCCACCTTCACACCTCTACTTTCCAATGTTCCTCTCGAAGTACGAAATCAAGCCGCGGCCCTCATTTGCAGTTCGTAATCCTTCCCCCAAACGCTGCGGCGCCCCTCCATCGACTTCAGGCGAGATCGATTACCGTAATTTTCTTACTCGGTAACTTCTAACCTTCCTCCCTTGCTTGTTTTTACCGGAAGATCAAACGACTGACGCATTTCTCTCAGGTAACGAGAATCGGAAAAGAACTCCTGCTTCCGAGCGTGCGGGAGCAGCGCGGTTAACGCTGAAACCCCATTTAAAAGAGGAAACAAACGATATTGGTCTGGTTCCATCACAAGGGGAAATGGACTTCGTAAGATTGGTCCATGAAATATATCTTGCTAAGCTGTCGCTTTCCAAGAAACCGGATAGTAAACGCTTCGTAAGGCTTCCGCGCCAAACCTGTTAATAGGCTGCCTCTTCGAAGATTACCTTTTTGGAAGGGGAGAGGTTTTGTTGATGACCAAGGAAGGGTAGTTAATGGTTTGAAAACAGTTATCTTACAATCCAATAGCTTTTTGAAAGAAAAACGTATTTTAAAAATCTATAAACTGTTTTATTTCTCTCGAAACGAATAAACCTGCATTATAATCTATGAAATTTGATCCAATTATTAACCAATTAACGAGTTTTAAAATTGGTAAGTGTAATAGTTTCAAGAATTATTATATTAGTATTTTAATAGAATTATTATATTAGTATTTTAATAGAATTATTTTATTAGTATTTTAATAATTTTAATAGTTTAATTAGTATTGTAATAGTTTCAAGAATTATTAAGATTTTTATATCAGGCAAGGGTATCTGCTAGAAGGCAATATTTGTTTCAAATCTGTTTTATTTTATTTTTATGGGCTTGTATTGTACGTTTTAAATTGTATTTGTCATTGGAGTTTCAAAATAATAGACCTGTATATAAAATTAAATAAAAATTAATTCTACATTATAATACACTCAAATACCACCATACTTACTCTAGCAAATTTATGTCGAAGATTCTTCACCTAACAGTCGCATACCATCAGTCACAGTCACCATCAGTGACGATTCGAAGCGAAGGTTTTTCTCTTTGTTTCAGTAAGAAGTCATTATTTCATTGTTTAGGACTTATTTTTAGAAACTTTCTTGACCTTATGGGAAAACTTGCAACGCTCATCGGATGTTCACAAAACAATTCAAAAGCGACGTCAAAGGTATTGGCTTCATGGAAACTTTGGCTCGGGTCCTCATGAAGCCCGACTTGCCCATAACACGTTGCAATCGTATTTTAGTACCTGTCGATCTAGAGAACACTTGCGCATTGGGAGTATAATTGTAATTGTTGAACTCGTTGTTCAAAATATATATTTCCATGTATATTCCCGGACCGCGTAAATTTCTCCTTCATTTACTTTTCAATTTATTTTGGGAGCTATTTATAAAGGCAAATTCTATCAAAACAAAACATCGAAGAGCCGATCCGTGTAGCGGAGATTGTTAAAGCAGTAGTGCTCTGGTGCCCTCGGGTCGAAGGATCGCGGGTTCGAGACCCGCCTTGGGCATGTTTGTATTTGCGTTCGTCCTTTCACCCCTCATCATCACCATATCTCTTCACTTAGTACACTGATACCCCTAACGTTAATCAATAATGGTCGCTAATTACCTTGTACTTAATGTGACCTTACATAAAAAATATAAAAGGGACTATAAAATCAAATTAGCATGAAGCAAAAATGGTCGTGGTTTATAAATAATATCGTGATTTCCTCAACAATTTAACGTCATATTTAAAATTGAAAAATTAAAATTAGTTTAGAAAAATTATGCATTAGCAATATTAAATCTTTACTGGAATGTCATACGTTTTCACTTCAGCTGCAATGAACAAGTGACCTTAGTAATGACCCAAAAACTGCAGTCTCAGCACTAGCGGATCTCGAACCACCGTACCTGTGCCTCTTCTAGCGGTCACCCCATTAGCCCCCGCTGCGGCCAGCAACTGCAGACAGTAAGGAACCCTACCTTGCAGCACACGTGAGGGGAGGCGTCCGTGTGTGGATGACGTCACCTTATCTTTCCGGTAGAGTGGCGACTGCGCGGGCGGAGCGGGGCGGAGCGGGGCGGACCGAGCCGGGGCGGGGCGGGGCGGGAGCGGGTGAGGGGAGTGGGTACGCGGAGCGGAGCCTGGTGGCGGGCAACGCGGCGAGCTGATAAGCGCGATAAGCGGCGGCGCGTGCCCGGAGAAAAGGTCGCCAGGCGATAAGCGCGTGCCACTGATTGCGGCGTGGAAGGGGGCGGGACGAGTGATTGAGGTAGATGTAATGAAAGAGGTAGGTGGGCACAGAGGCATGTGGGTGATAGAGGAGATAGGTGTAGTGGAATATGCGCAGGGAATGAAAGATGAGCAAAGAGGAACGGGAAATGACAACAAGCAGTTTTGACAATTGGAATTATAAACCCTATGTTAACGTCATGTTTAAAAGCAAGACAGTTATAATAAGTGTTGTCTAATATCAAAATATTCATGTGCATTGGATCTGCGTTTTAAAGATCTCAAAAACTGTAGGATACACATTTTCATGCCAAAACATTGGAACATAAGAATATGGCGTTCAAAAGCCTTAAGTATTATAATTTCATATGTTAAATTATCTGAGTGTTTGAATCTCATGTTGGCATATGCTAATATTATTATCCAAATTGACTGAAATTTTACCCACTATTTTCGTTCTGAAACGATATAACGGTGGGGAGCAAGAAAATTGCAACATATTTTTAAAGCCTACAGTGATAGTGTTCCCGAATACTTCACTTTTTTCGCGTAAAAGTCGCCAAAAAAATCAGTTAAGCAAACATTCGCGTATTTCCAACATTGAAGTGAAATTGTGGATCAATATATGCCAGTTTGCTCACCAAGTCTTTCAGAAGCTATCTTCCAGTAACAACAGACATCGACGATGTTACTAGTTTTATTGATTAATTTTTAAGGAATAGTGAATTAATGAAACTACTTACAATGAAAAAATTACTTTCAACTGGTTAACTTTCAGCGCATTCAACGTACGAGAGATATACATGTAAATGGGAACAGATATCAGTATCTCTGAGGTGAGCGAAATTACTCCCGTCTTTCATGAGTAAGCAATGAACTTCTTGAACGCAGTATATCAGAGAGTTTGGATAAGCATTACATACTACGCCAGGGGCAGCAGAAAAAAACTGTCAATAATAATTCAGTAGCGATGCGAGACGCTTTATATCACTGAGTAATCCACAAGAAGCTGCGGCTGTTGAAGCCGACTGAAGTGCCGTTTGATGGCTGTTATTATCAAGTGTTTGGATGCAACTCATATAAGACACTCAGCGGGACATTACCAACCCAGGCGTGCAAATCCATTCTGCCGCAGAAGTTTATAGTGGCCATAGAGCTCCCCCCGAGGCGCACTGGCCGTGGGCGGCGCGGGTGAGAGACCAGAGCGCGCGAGGCGGCGGGGCGGAAGCGCGTGCACAGCGCTTGCGGACTGCCGCCTCCGCCTCGCCCCACCTCCACCCCCGCCGCAGCAGCTTCCACTGCTTCCCCTCCACCGCCGTTGCCCCTGTCAGCTGGTACCTCCTCCACCAACACCGCATCCGCTAGTACTGCCTCCACCAGATCCAAATCCAGCCCAGCACCTAATCTTTTAGATCCCTATCTACTAGTAACTGCTTTCGCCAGCACCACCACCGCCTCCACCAGCACCATCTCCATCAACACCGCTTCCACCAACACTGCCTCCGCCATTACTGCCTCCACCAACACTGCCTCCACCGACACTGCCTCCACCAACACCGCCTCCACCAACACTGCCTCCACCAACACGGCCTCCACCAGCATCGCCTCTGCTAGCACCAAGTCCACCAGCAATCGCCTACCAAAGCACTTCAACACCACCTCTTTCCGCCCCAAATCCACCGCCACCGCCAGCACCCCCTCCCGCAACACCACCCCGGCCACGAGCACCGCGGGAGCGCAGATAAAAATGTCACGTCTCGCGGGCGCCGCGTCCGCAGCCGGCGTCGCTTCATTACGCGCGCGCCGCGTGTTATTAACGTTTGGGCTAATTGCCGCGGGGGCGGGCGGGCGCGCAGGTGCCGCGCTGCGTCAGCGCTCCGTCGGGGAAGGGGGCCGCCTGGGTGGGGCATAGGAACGGCCGGTCCGCGCTATAAACCCGGGGTAACACGCCGGACTCCCAAAAACGCGAGGTACCGCCGTCATCACCCGGACGTTTGGGGGCCCGCGCGCCTCACCTGGTGTCATCGGCCGCGTTCCCTTCCTGCGCCTTCCCTCGCGAGCCCAGCCATCAACTGACCGCGCGGCTCGGCACGACGGCGTGGGGGAATTGTAAGGCGGAGATTCGCAAAGGAGGATGAATGGTGAACTTGAAGACTCGGAATAAAATGATCTGGGTTAATAGCGTCAAGCACATATTAATTCAAATGGAGCGCTAGATATAATCTAGCTAGATAGAATAGTCGAATCATTAGGTGTCCGTGAATATTCTACTATTCGCATTATAAAGATGAATTCTGAAAGCTAATGTTATGTCCCACAAGTAATTGTAAATGAGTAGTCACAACAGTAAATACATTTTCGTTTTTTTTTGTAGCAGTTGCAACTTGAATCCTTCTTGAAGCATCACTTGAAGCATCACTTGAAGCTCCACGGCATCACCAAAGCACGGCAGATTAAAAAAAAATTGGTTCTTCAAAATTCAGGTCACGTTTTAATTTGTCAACTATTTCGGAAGTTCCAGATCCCAATTTTAAATAAAATGACGTTCATATTTTAGATCGTGATACAAATTAACATATTTCTTTATGTTATTATGACATTTGTGTTAATTATTGCACACATGATGTAGTTATTACAATGGAGCTTGCAGAATTATATTTGATCTTCACCTAATCATCTTGTTTTGACAGTCAGTGAGCATATTCATGATGAAAATACTGCCTTGGATTTAAACTATTAATCGTTGTATTTTTATGTAATTTTATAATTTGTTATATTTTAATACTTTTAGACGCTTCTATACGCTCTACAGGCAGACTTTTGCCATATTTATTAAGAGAAATCAGTAAATACATTTTACTATCATTTTATTGTTCTTATTTACAGTGCAATGTTAATCATAAGACATATTCACCTTTCACCTTTATAACATTTTTAAAAAGAGGATTGAACGTGACAATAAAAATATTATTATCTGTTTAATATACCAATCATTTTTTATATATTACATCAATACGTAATCAGGTAATTCATAATATGATAACAATTGAAGCGTTCAGTGAAAGAGGGAGCTAACACACAAAAAAATAGACTTTTTCACAAATTCCATTTCCTCTTTTTATCTTTTACTTATGCTGTAAATTTCATAAATGTATCGTAGCCCATTCTAGTATTATATCGGTCTTTCAAAATAGGTGTCACGGCCATTTCGGTGAGAAAGGGGGCTAAGCCACTTTCGCATGTAGTTGATAACACCAACACTTGCACCAGAACATCATTTGTATTTGTTATATCCCGCATTCAATCCACCAAAATAATTACTAACTTTCTAAGAAAAGTCTTTGGAATATAAATATAGGAGTATTAGATATTTGATGTTCAATAACGATTTGACATATCAGTTTCACGGGCTTCCAGTATTCATGTTTTCGAAGAGTATCGATTGGTAACACAATGAAAAACGAAGGCTCCCCATTAGGATTCATGGTTCCCTGTGACCGACTGAGATGGCTCAGGGCAACTAGTTTTCTCACTGCAGTGTCAGACAGGAAGGTTCTAAGGTTCGATTCCCGCGGATTTTCGACTCTAGTGCTAGCTAGATAGCTTAGTAGCTACAAGCTAGCTTTAGCTGGAGAATTCTAGCAGTCGACTAAACGTTTTCTAGCAGCAGATTTTCCGTTGTTTTTTCTCCGATCGATACCAGCTGAATGCCGGAGCAGTGCCTTAACAAACTAGGTCACAAACAACACACGATCTTTCTTTCCTTATTCCTTGTCCCATCCTCTCATCTTACACACACACACTTACACGTACAGGCACTATTACTTATATCACCAGCTTGGAGCTTGTCCCGGCTCAGATGTAGATTGTAAGGCGAAATGTAGATCTGCGCCGGATTTTACGTGCTAACGAGGGAACACCGCCACATCCAAGGATATAATATGTACTACACTTATGGGACTAATAACAATAGTAGTTGATGGGACCGAAAAAATATAATGGATCCGCTCGAAGACTGCGCATTAGTCTTGATATGCCTAACCTCAATTGCGAACAAAACATGCCAATGGTCGATGGAAAACATGCAATATTTTAAAAAATTTTCAAAGTCAAGGACTTTACAACTTACAAAATGAATATCTTAGTGGTGTCGCTAGAAGACAATAATACAGTGAAACTTACAGAATGCTGGAATATTCACAAAAAAAATAGATTTATGAAAAAAAGAGCTGTGAATCATCTGTAAAATGCTCCTAGAAATGGTAAATCATATATTCTCAAATAAAAACGTTTGTTGTCTTCCAGATAACAAAAAAACATCCCCTTTATCACACAAATAATTGATGAGCTAAACGCAAAACTCAATTTATCTCAGTTCCATGCCCTTGTGGGTTAGCTCCGTCTCTCACTGGACGCCTCAATTAATTTCTAAAAAACGTTTCAGTTTGTGTCTTTATTTTTCCTTCAGACAGAGCAAAGGAACGTTATAAATAGCTCATGTCTCTTTTATTTTGAATTCTGTGAATTTCGAAAATTGAAAAAGTTACAAATAATGCGAGAAAGTATGTGCTGTTGACCACCTCTAGTTCTAAACTGTGTATATGCCCATATATGATAAAGTAATAACTACCGAGGGTTCAATAACAGAACTAGAGAAAAAATCAAAAGGAATTATGGTTAAAACAAAATGTATTTACCAAAAAATGTATTCTTTAATCTGGTGAAGACTGGTAATACCTAGACCACTCACAAAATATATAGATCTGCGATAGTAAGAATGGAAATGGAGGAAAATGAAAATGATGGAGAATGTACAAGTAAATGTGTTAGGTATTGGGATGCATGGATACAGTCAATGGATGATCGAATGTGGCGTGCCGAAGGGAGGAGGGTGAAAAGGGTTGAAGGGTGAGCCGAAGGGCAGGAAAGCGGCGTCCGTGCGCCGCATGCGAGAAAGGGCGATCGTCGCCTGCGCCTGGAATTGAGCTATCTCCCCCGCTGATACGCCCCATTCAGCGAGACTGAATGAAGTAAGCGCAGGGACCGCCCCTACTAATTTAGAGGAAACAGAAAAATTGAGGGGTCATCGCCTAACGGACAAAACCGTGAAATCAGAACCAGATGTTCCAACTTAATCAGAACTCTGCAAATGCACAACGAGAACGCAAAGCACGAATTACAAAACAGAAAGAAATTATTCAAAATAAATATGTTGTCACAATTTACATTTATTTTTGGACAATATTGTTTTAAATTAAATGCAACATTCAAATAACGTTTGAAACTTTATGAAAAAACTTTCCTTTTACTCGTTAGCTGCAAGCTTTCCTGCACGTTTTAGTCTTTCGCATTATATTTCACTAGGAAAACCAGGCAGACGTTCTGCCTTCATCTTCCTCTTTCCCCTCCCATTTCCATTTCTCACTCCCTTTCTCACCCTGTCCCAGTCTGTCTGTCTTGTTTGTCTCTGTCTCCGCCGCTCTCTGTCCCTCTCATTCACATTTACTTGAAGTTCTGGACATCTCTGAACAGGTGATGTACTATCGGGAAGCGGCGGGCCAACAAAAAAGGTAATAGAAGTAAGAATAGAAGTAATATAAGTAAGAAAAGGTAATAGAGGCCTTCGTCTTCAACATTTTAGTTTTTAAGGCCCTTGAACGCACATTTTAGGAGATATTTACCGATAAAGTTTCAAAATGCTGTCGAGTGCGTTGCGGGTTGCATTTGACGTGAATATTTTTTGTTTTACAGCGCAATGTAGTGGAGTTACGACAGAATTAACAGTATATATATATATATATATATATATATATATATATATATATATATATACACACTAGTTCAACATGTATAGACTTCTGTATATAATATTATTTTCAATGGCGATTCGCTTGTTATTTCTAATAAAAAGGTACAGTATTTATTACGTGGATTTAATCTTAAATTACGGGAGAATATATTTGTTAAACAGGGGAGTTCAGTGTTACTTTTTTTTGGTCATCTCGACATTTATCTCTTACAGATGTTTCGCTCATGTGTAGCAGTTGATCTTCAGGTGAATATTTACATCGAAATCCTACTCCACATCTCCAGTTTTCCAAAATCCATCGTCTCTTTCTTCTCAGCAGTCGTGCGTCTCCCGCTAAAAAGTCACCGGGATATTGCCGACTAGAAAGTAGTCGCCTTGATACAAGACCGTGTCCCACAAAGCATCCTGCTTCCGTTACCTCGTCGGGCTTTCATTTCAGGATTTGCGGTATACACTTACAGCTCTCTAAGACGCAGCCGGAGCGCAGAACACGTTTGATATTAATGTTTCCCCTCCGGTCTGAAAAAAAAGACGACGACGACGAAAGAAATGGAAAGAGTAATTTTCTTTACGTTGCGTTGAATGTAATATCTTATGGTGGCGCAGAACAGAGTTCCGGGCGCGCAGCTGGCGTCTGTCTGAAGTGATGGGATGCAGCCACACACAAAGATGAAAGAGAATAAACCTTGAATCTTCTAACAAAATGAAAAATCTCTTAACAAAAGAAAGCAACAAGGACGCGAGGCAGACGGGCGGAGGAGGTGGGGCGGAGAGAGGGGTATGGAGAGTGGGGAAGCTCAGAATCGGAATATCTGCAAAGGGATAGCTGAGCTGAAAGTGAGATTGAAGGCAAGGGAAGGGAATAAGAGTGGTGATGAAGTATGGGACAGCAACAAGATTCCTGCCTACGGGAAGTGGAGATGTTGAAGGGAGAAGGCAAAGCCCATCCAGCGTAAAAAGAAATTAGGCCTCCTAATGGTGTAACAAAATAGTGCAATAAAATGAATCGACGTGAATAAAACGGAACAGCAGCTGCAATAATTATGTGTAATTAAGTTCATTTTGATTAATAAGGGAAGTTGTGGTGCTGCATTAGCTCATACGTCCTCTATTATTATATAAAATTAACGTAATGAAAGTACGTTTTTCAATTTTTCTTTCATGTTACATTGAAATCATATTTTTAAGAGAGAAAAACTAATCGGGTTAATTTCAATTAAGGTTTGCTGGTTGCTTCAAAGAAAATACATTAATACATTGAGAATGCAAATTGTAAATTAGAGTAATATCCGAATTAATATTGGAATTTTCAATTGTAAATTATAATCAAAATTAAATGAATTATTTTTCATATCCTTTTGATTCAATCCTGTTCTACAGGGACTTTATCGTGACCCACAGTTCGTGGAACACCTGTATATATTTCATTAATTTCAGGCAAGAATTTCGCGAAAATTACTAGTCTTTTTAAACAAGTGTATATTGTTAATAAGATGATTGTTTAGAACACATTTTGTTTAATGCATTTTGCATTAATTTGCACATTTTGTTTAATGCATCTTCCATTTTGTGATTTCCAATGTTAAGGTTTTGCAATTTTCGAAAACACAAAGAATTCAACGAAAATGACTCTTTGGCCATTCTTTTAATTGTCATCTTCTATGCGTGCAAAAAATTAAAGAAAAAATTTGGAACGATTTGTGAAAAAAATATCTTTTTAAAAAAATTCCATTATTTTTAATCGCAAAATACGCGTAAACTTCTCATTTGTTGAAAAAATTGTACATGACCATTTCAAAGAGTTGATTTTTGCAACAGTTTTTGTCTGAGGCAAAAATCTCTATCTTCAATTTTGTAGTTTTGATATATTGCAATTTTCGAATATTTGGAGAGATATCCGAAAATGGAAGCAGAACCACAGTTTTTACCGTCCCTTATTACATACGGGCAGAACATTTAAAGAAAAAATGGAGCGTTTTTTGAAGAAAAAAATTGTTAAATGTTTTTTTAAATTGTCTATATTTCTCGCAATGTTACACGAAAATCACTCACATTTTCAAAAAAAATGAACGTGACCTTATTTGAAGATGTTTTTTTAAGAACAGATTTAATTTTACAAGAGCTTTATCTTCAATATTATTGTTGTAAAATTTTAATTTTTGAATTTGCAATTTTTTTTGTTGAAAATGTCCGAAGGGCTTCATTTAAAATAAACCCCAAAATTAAAATACCGGTTTCAAATTCCCTACTGCACTTTACTTGAGCCGACTTCTTAACCTCCACGTGTCGAAACGCTGACCCAAGTAACGTTCTTCGCAACTGCACAGCGAACGCTCCAATGGCACGACGCGGTGTTTGCTGTTGCGCTTCAAGAGTCGTTGGCAGATTATTTCATGAAATGGAAAGCCGGTGTCTTTGGAATTATTTTATATTATACATACAAGAATTTTCTCATATTTCATTGTTTTATTACAATGTAAACGTTTTAAAACTTGTTTAATATTTTATATTAATACATTTTTTAACTTACTACTTGATTCTGAAAATGCAATGAAGCTCGAAATACTAAGAATGAGTGAACTGGCCTTTTTGCCCCAACTCCTTAAAGTTATGTCAAGCATCCTGGCTGATTATCCTATAACATGAAAAGATTCCACATTTACACCACACGTGTGCTTTACTTAGGGGATTAATAGTATGGCACAACGCATTACATGCCAATTTGTCGAATCTCGTGCGTGAATTTAGCTACTAACTGCATTTTTTTCGGATATGAAGAATGGTCCTATCCATCAATCTGTAATGCAAAGTATTCGAATGAGTAGACAAACGTGAGAAATTTTTAATACATAATTCGAGCAGATTACGAGCATGTACTACCTAGTATTTTGTAAATGGAATCCTTGTATATAAAATACATTGTAATATATACATTATTATGAACTGGCCCAACTGTTCGTTCCAACTGTTCGAACTGGCGTTACTGTTCGTGGCCCAACGCTTATGTGGTGAACTTATATTTTGTCCACTGAGTAATTGCTTCCAGACGCTTTTAAAGAAGATTGCTCTAGTCATGTTATCTTTCAAACTAATGCATTCTCCCCTAGTCGCGATGTGAGCCAGTTCCAGAAAAAATAAGCAGGTAAAAGGAGATCTTTTACAAAATTATGCTATTTTTCATGGGAACATTCTGTGTCAACTCATTTCAAATAAAAAACTTTCCAAGGAGCTGAAGTTCTCATCCTGTGCATTTAAAAGTAATGTGCTGCTTGAAGCTCAGTCCATCTTCAAAGACATTATTCCATGTTTCAATTGTCATAATTACAAAAGAGTGTTTCAGAATATCTATTTTCTGTTACGTATACTTCTATATACAGAGAACAACATAACAACATATAGAGAGAAATGGATTATGCGTATAAACAGAATAAATGCCTCCAGACTTCTACGAGTAATGTATAATTATATCCCACAGGGAAGAAGAGATGTTGGAGGACCATTAAAGAGATGGAAAGATCAGTAGGTGTGACAGGCAATATAGCCTGAAGCATGAAGAAGAAGTATTTTTCTACAGTGATCATAATACTCAGTACCAAATTAATAACACATTTGAGAGAATCAACTGAAAGTCTGCAGAATAAGGAAATATATAATGTGTAATACAAAAGAATATATTATGAATGACGGTTAGATACGAACCAGTTCAATATCACACTAGTCAATATCTGCCTGGATCAACAGTGCTTATGTGTTAATTCCTGAGCTTTATTCGATGATTCGAAAATCTATATACTGTTCTGTATATGTCTTTGTTTTGAAATACAAAAAATTAAATGTATGTACTACATCTCTCCCTCCAGGAAATGAACGATTTTAATCAAGTATGAAACTATACCTAATACATATGATGATATTCCATTTATCATTCTTGCCACAAATGGAGTATTATTTATTACAGATAACAGCAATACAGAACGGAGCACTAGATGCCACACTCACAATGCTTCCGGATCATGTACAATAACAAGATCATTAGGTCTCCAAATAAAGCCCCTCCTGCCCTCGGACAAATTCCTGGCAGTGCTTCCTCGTCGTCAGCGTAGGGAACAAGAATATGCGCCACGTTACGCCTGAGTGGATCTGGGAGTCGACAAGGCGAAAGCGGAGGTCAGTAAACGAGAGAAGGGGGCTTTGGAAGAGAGACGGAAAAATACCGCTAGAGTCGCTGGAGCACGCTAAGATGTCATTTTAATGATGCTCTATAAAGACCTCGAGTGCGCAGAGCGTCCCGGAAAGGGGAAGAAGACGCCGGAATTCTCAGAGACGAGCGCAGGCAAAGAAGAAATATCTCGCATTTGTGCGACAAGGGCGGAGTGCTTTGGCGGAGGGAATGCGGGTCCGTGAGCCCGCGCAGCGGAGATACTCCGCCTTCTCACATATCTCGTATGATTTCTCTTTAATGACACTTTAAAAAGCGTTATACTTTTGGAGCCATCAGCAATAAATGGAAGTATAAGCATGAAAAATTTATATAATGCTGTAAAAGTTGAAAAGAACGGCCAAGGAAGAGGCCGAGAAATGATTAGAAGAAAATCCATCAGAATAATATTTTCATTATTTAAGACCACTTCTGAGGTTCTCGAGAGCTTTGTGTGACTTCGCCCCGAAGGAACAGGTGATAAGATGAAGTTCGGGGAAGTAAAGTTAGTTTTAAATAACTCTTTGTGAAGTTCTCGACACAAAACGAAACTGACCAACTTGGTGCCGGAGTAGAGACGCAAGGCCAACGATGACAAAGTTGTCGCTGCATGAGAAGTGGGCTTCGGCGACATGAAACATTGATCTCCAACCCCACGCCTCATGCTCTTATATATTATTTAAAAATTCGGTGTTTACTATTCCATCGCGCCTTCTTTCTCTCATGCCTAAAACAAGGACGAAGCGCGCAACACATTCAGCAGCCTCCGCTCGCTCCCACATGACGTATAGAATTCTGCCTTTTTTCACTTCTGTCTTGCTGCACTCAAAACCTCCCTTGTGAGGAAACAGAAAACTCTCCTCTTCCTCAACTGTTTTTAAGGGATGCGGCAGCCTGCCGGGAGGGTGTGGAGGAATAAAACCGCCCCCCGAGCGCCTCCTTCGAGGGCGGGAGGCCGCCGCCGCCGCCGCCGTCGCCTCATTACCATATTATTGACTGGCATCGACAATGGCGCGCACATGTGGAGTTTTTGAGGAAGACGGCAGGCAGCGGTACAGTCTGCCACATCATTCCTGGCGACACATGCGGTGGCGAGATGGCAATGTAAAATCCTTTCTTGCGTTCTTGGGATTTCTTTTATGGATTTCTTGGGGAGAAATTGTCTCTCCTCCCTCAGAATGAGATCTTAATGATTCAGAAGAAATTAAGAAATTTTTAGAACAAAATAAAAATCCAAATGAAGTAAAAATTACACGAAATGACAAAGAATGAAAAACAAGAACAGGAATCAGGAGGATTGCTTCGATGTAAATGAAATTTAATATCTCTCTAATTGTCATATGTTTCTGATTCTCAATTTTTAAACATTCGAGAACATGCGAAATGTCACATTCTACTGTAATTTGTATAAAATAACTCGAAATAACTCGAAACAAAAACTAATCACCAGTCGCTATTCTCCAAAACAAATTATATTATGGTGAATGACCCAGTTTATCAACCATTGTGCTCTTTGAAATTAACATTTAATATCATGTTGTAGCAGATAATGAATTCAATATTGACATTCGGAACGTAAACTAGGTTATGATTAAACGGACGGTATTATACTACAGCGTTAGTTGAGATTTATATTGTTGCGTAAGAACATCAAAAGAAAAATTGATGTAAGTTTCCTTGTAAAACATCAGCGGACGTGCAAGCGGATAAGAATGAAATTCAATAAGTTCGATGTTCTTGCGTATTTGCTGCTTTCAAGCATTTGCTGCTTCCATATATTCCTCTAGTACAATGCATTGTACTAAAAATGTACTGCAATGTACTGCAATGCAATGTACTAGTTTAATTGAATTAAAATGCAAAACAATATAATAATAAAACTTATAGGTAACTAAAAATTAGATGAGGATGAATGAAGAGCAGCAATTGATAATATACTATAACAAATAAAGTTAACTGAGATTTTGTTATTTTATTTGCACCGATGAAGTTGTTTGTTGATAGAGTTCTGTTTGGTTATGGTGCGATTATTACTTGAACAATACTAGGTGTTTGAAATTTGCAATCGAAATTATATTGCTATGAGAAAATCAGTTAATGAATGTTCACCAGATGTTCAGTTAAAGAAAGTTGTTGTTGTTTTGTTTGTTTGTTTTTTTTGTAACTCATCTATGTAGTCGGGATGGCAGCAATCGTTCTTTACTGGCAGGTTGGGAGCGTGAATGCCAGAAGTGGCAAAATAGTGTGAATTTGTCTTGTATAATGCTCGCGATGAACTGAAAGAAAGACAAAGGCGCGGGCCTAGCTGACAGGCTTCAAAAGTGTTTCATGTGACCGTCGCAGACAAAAATTGATAAGTGAAATAACTTCAAGATTTTCTTATCGTGCGATGATGGGACCGCTACAAAATACAACAAGAACTTTATTTTCTTTTTTTTAAACGTTTAAAAGCTATTTTAAATGATTTACCGTGCAAAAGAAAGTGTTTTATATTAAGTATATATTTAAAAAGTTCAGAACTATCCCAGTTGTCCATATATTCATGTCGTTAAATTCCAGTGTATAAAAAGTGAAGTTAACATTTACAGAATTTGTGTAATTTGATGCTTATGAAATATTTCTCTCACCTCAAATTCCCAAATGATTATTTTACCCGCTGGTAATTTTTCGTGTGGGTACCAATCATACCCGCATTATCTGCCGGACCTGGCAGCTTTTGCAGGGCTTAGGGTTAGTGGAGACTTTTTCCTCTCTAAGCTCTCTTGTCTTTTTCCTTTTTTTCGACGTGATGCCCCTCGTGCGAGATGCCAACCGGAAGCCTTAGCGACTTGATATGATGCGACACTATGCGGTCGTACTGCCTTGTTCCCGCCGCATTCACAAGGTTTTCCTACGTTTCGGCCATCCTACAGTTACCTTCAGGATGGTGGAAGCTTCGCTTACATGTTCTCAGAGAGTTTTTCATGAAATATATGATTTATTTGTTAATTTCATTTGTTGGTAATAAAAATCACGTCATAAATAATCTTTTACAGTTCAGTATAATTAGTCTCGTTTAGATGCTGCAATCTGCGCAGGAAACTATTATTAACAATATACTCTTTTTAATGTCTTAAAAATTAAAAGAATTGTTAAATAAATATCAAACAAGCCAATTGTTGAAGGAGAATGGAGGTGGGAAAATAATAAAAAAAATCACCAGCTTTTATTCCATATATTGATAGTTTCGATATTTGAAATTTACCGTTGAGATATTGACATTAACTTGCCATTCTATAGAAAGACGATCAGCGAAACAAAGATGATCGCCAGAGACAGAGAGAGCGAGAGAGAAGGGAGGAAGGCGGGCACAGAGCGTGCACCTAGCCACAGGTACTCGCAATGCGCGTTTGAGGTGCACGGAGCGTGGCCGCGAGTGGGGCGGCGCGGCGCTGCGGCTTGCTATTCTGGGGCTGGCCTCCAGTTTTCCTGGAACGCGTCGGAAGCGAAGAGGAGGAGGAGAGGTAATCGAACCCACGCCCCGTCACGGGTGGAGACGAGGAAGACTGGAAGATGTGGGGGCGGAGAGCGGGAGGGGAAAACGTCAGTAAGGGGGAGCTGCAGTTGCTGACTGCATTACGCTCCCTCCTCGTGCCATTTTGACATTTTCCTTTCTACCCTCTTTTCCTTGTTTCTTGTAGACGTTGAATTCATTACACTCTCCTTTGTCTATCCTACTACTTCCAACATTCCCATATTCCTTTATCAATGTTAGGATCGTTATTTTACATTTTTGTTACAGCTACCGCCATCCTTTGAGTTTTCTCCGGTAGCAACTGTGTCATCAGGACACAGACGGTGCGGCATTTGTCGCTGCAGTTGCTATCACCTTCCTTTCCTCCGCCATTCCCCATCATTAGTCTCAGCATCCTGTGAGTGTATTCTGCTTCATTGCCTCCGACGCCACCGGGCCGCCACCACACCACAAGCTCTCACCGAACCACGTCCGCCGCGCCACCACTTGAAACTCAAATCATCAACTCCAACACTCGCCGTCTAGGCAAGTTTGATTCCTCCGCACTCGCTTCCTCTTAAAGTGCTTTAATTAACGAACTCTATAAATACAAAGCGTCGCTGCTGCGCGGCGCCCGGCGCGGCGCGGCGCGGCCGGCCCCCAGAGCGGCGCCGGGGCGCACCCTTCCGCTGCCGCTATCGCGCTCTGCTTCTTAGGCTGTCGATTGCGAATCGATAGCTGGTCACTGCTCGCCTGCGGAGGACCTCTGCTGCCACTTCGCTGCCCGCCGACGCGGAATGCGGAATTCCTACCAGCGGCAGCAGCAGCAGCAGCCAGTGCCGCAGCGGAAATGAACTCCCACTCGCTTTCGAAGCTCCATGCTCTCCGAGCGAACGCGCGAGTTTCATGCACAAATCCACTTCACTTGTGCGCGCCTGGGATTAAACCACCACGAGGGCGCTTCAGTGCGAGAGTCCATAACTGGCATCGTAATTACCCAACTTTTATCTCGGGAAATGAAAATCAGGCGTGTGCGAGGAAATTATTGTAAGCATCGTTTAATGCAAAAGTGTATATTTAAAAAGCGTTTTCATAAAATGGGTTGGAGGACGAATCGACACGTTAACTGCACTTCTGTGAATTGAAGGTAGAACGCTATTAGATTTGTTCTTTATTCACTGAAATGCATGAAATTAATATTCTTCAGCCACTGCTTCTTACATACAAGGAATTTTAAGTAGATCCAACGCAATCACTTTCTAATCGTCATCACGAAAATACAGTCCTCACATCAACTTCTACCATGACACAATAATCCTAATACCACTTTAATGAACGTAGTCCTACAACTTTGAAACAATTTTATCAATAGTGTTACAACTTCAACATAATACACGAGAATGCAAGAAGACGCACGTCAATTGTATGCATCTTCGTAACATTAAAGACGTAAGCAAACTTTGCGGTTAACGATCCACAGTTAACGACTTCCGTTCGTATTCCTCATCAGCTCAAGTTTTAGTATCCTTGTTAAGTCAATATTTTTATCTTATTTTACGAATATTAGTTCCATCTGTCTCTTTGTTATTTTTTATATTTTTTGCCACGTGGCAAACAGTTTCAGCTTTGCTCTTCATACTAAATCTTGCCTATCAACATCCCTTCCTCCTACTATTCCTCCCCCACCTCTATTTCTCTTCCTGCCTCCTTTCCTTCTCGCTCTTCCTCATACCTACCGCCCTCCCCTCTCTCTCTTTCTCTCTTCCTGTCTCTGTTCAGCGTCCCCTTTTGTGTCGCGTCCGCTAGAAAGCGAGCACTCCAATCTTTCATACAAACTTGAACCCACAATCAATTCAGCATCTGCATCACTTCATCATTCTAAAAAGACGAAGCGACGGAGGAAGCGGGACGAGGGGGCCCGGGGCCGATGGAGGAGGATGCTTCCCTCCTCGGAGGGCCCTCGCTCGACGCACCAGCGAGGACGGGCTGACGGCGGAGGGAGGAGGAGGGAGGAGGCTGGTATGTACGAGCGCGGCTGCTAACCGAGATCCGGAGTAATGGAACCACGCGAAGCCTGGCTTGCTCTAAAAAAGCGGAGCAATATTGAGCCGTGAGAGAATGGATGCCAGCACTTCAATGTGCGAATACTCTTCCACGCCTGACGCTCCAGAAATAACACGTCAGTCAACGCGAGAGGAGTGAGGGCAGGAGGGGGTGGGGCTGTGCGGAGCAGGTTAGGTGGGGAAAGAGCCGCAAAAGAGGTGGAAAGAGAGGACAAAAATTGGGAGAGAGGAGGACCAGTCGAAAAGAGATGAGTGGTGCGAAAGCAAGGCGAACGATACAGCAACGAAACTCTTCTTGGGATTGGGCTGTGGGGGTGCAATATGATGGGATAAGCTGAACTGGTACACGAGGGGAAAGAAAAACGATGCCACGATTGGGGAAAGGAATTTGAAATCAGCCACTCAAGGCGTAAGAAAATCCGAAAAAAGAAAGAACAAATTAAAAAATGTTAAATTAGAAAGCGGTATGATAACATAGGACATATTGATAAATAATGTCTGTGTAGATTTGGCCATGAGATGAATAAAAAGAGAAGAAATGTTAGAATACCATAAAAGAAACAGAACAAGAATAAAATGAAGTCGAACGAAAAATAATAGAATATTTACTCTACAAACAATAGCGCAATACTGAAAACGAGTGTCCATTGGAGCACAATGAAATTATGTGTCGTGATATATAACATGCAACCTTCAAGTGCTTTTCGATATGGAGTGTCAAATAAATAACATCTGAGGAGGAAATTAAGCAATGAAAAGAACCGAATGGTATTTCGTATCTCACATTTCAACTTCAAGTATCGTTTGTTCCAACCGAACTAACTTGATTAACAGACGTATTTCACTATAAAGCAACTAAATCTCTCAAATTAACAAGTGTTACTAGAGTAAAAGAGTTTTGGAATGTGAAAAATACATGTGCCATAAATACATGATAATTTGCATCATTAAAGCAAGAAAAGTAGCAATATAATATACAATTTGTTTACATGGCAATCAACAAAATACATTTTCAATAATATAGTCACATTATTAACGTTTTAGCTGAAACGGCAAGAGAAGATATAATTACATTTCAAATCAACTGAGCACAAAATAAGCAAAATAGTGCTTAAGAAAGAAGTCAGTCAATGAAAATTAGAATTACGAATTTCACCAAAACATTATTTTTATATTGTGTAATGAAATAAATGTAAGTAGCAGTTATTGTTAATAGTCACAACAGAATTTTTATGTAGAAAATTTTAATTTTCTACATTTGTATTTGCTGTAAAAATTACATGTATATTTAATATCATATTTTTAGTCAAAATTTTGTTCAGCTTATATGTACCAATCTGTGACAATTTTGTTAGAGATATTCCTATCTCCCATGCACATTAAATGAAGGCTAAGATCATGAGCACGCACCCCATAGTACGTGCCTCGAGAGATAATCATTGTTTTGGGCTGCACTTAACGAACTGTGCGGGTAAATTGCGTAGCAATTGTTTGAGCAACGCATTAACCCCTAACCACGCAATTTAGCTGAGATAAACGAACTCAGAATCAGGTTGTTAATGACACAACTCGTTACTTCGTTGCGTACCGTTACGTGACACATCACGAACACTTTACACAAATAATGGAAAGTGGAAACGTGGACTGAAGCCGAACGGTCGAAGGAGACTCGATTCGTTACCACCAGTAGCACTTTCTTTCCCTTGGTCCAATTTTTCCCCAGAAGCAGCTCCATGAGGATTAAAAATACAGCTCAGTGTTATTTTATTTACTAGCATTCCCAGAAAAAAAGTAGTATCATTCTTTAGAGAAACTCAGGAAATGACGATTTATATGTTGGTGCAAGCATTACTAACGAGATGACAACTATGATTACGATCAAAATGATCTATGGTGTATCTCTATGATTCCTATCAAAAGTCTTGAAACTCATTTTATTAAGAAAAGGATATTAACGGATAATAGGATAAGAGAAAATCAATCTAATAAAATACATTTGAAGAACTGTATAAAATGCAAGTGAAACTGAAATAAAGTTAAAGTTCCTTGCACAACCCAAACGACAAATCATTGTAAATCATCAGCTTTTTAAAATATCATCCTCACCCTCACAGGACCAAACTAGTAGGATTCCAGGCGAAAACGCCACATTGTCAAAAATAAGGATCCTACGGTACTACGGATACCACGGCAAGAGGACGCAGATGAGAAGGCAGGCGATTGCGATGTGAGGCAGGGAAGCTAGCTGTGGCGCGGGCGGACGGGAGCTGCGCGGGCGAGGCGAGGGCGAGGACGAGGCGAGGACGAGGGCGAGGGCGAGGACGAGGGCGAGGGCGAGGACGAGGGCGAGGGCGAGGGCGAGGGCGAAGGCGACGGCGAGGGCGAGGACGAGGACAAGGCGAGGACGAGGGCGAGGGTGAGGGCGAGGGGCGAGGGCGAGGGCAAGGGCGAGGGCGAGGACGAAGGGGAGGGCGAGTGGCGAGGGCGAGGGCGAGGGTGAGGGCGAGGGCGAGGGCGAGGGGCGAGGGCGAGGGCGAAGGCGACGGCGAGGGCGAGGACGAGGGCGAGGGACGAGTGCGAGGGCGAGGGCGAGGGCGAGGGCGAAGGCGAGGGCGAGGACGAGGGCGAGGGCGAGGGCGAGGGCGACGGCGACGGCAAGGGCGAGGACGAGGGCGAGGGCGAGGGCGAGGGCGAGGACGAGGGCGAGGGCGAGGGCGAGGGCGAGGGAGAGGGCGAGGGCGAGGGAGAGGGCGAGGACGAGGACGAGGGCGAGGGCGAGGGCGAGGGCGAGGGCGAAGGACGAGGGCGAGGGCGAAGGCGAGGGCGAGGGCGAGGAAACGAGGCGAGGTCGGTGGCGGGCGCGCGGACGCGGAAACGAGCGGCGCGTGGGCGGCGCGGCCCGTGAGCAATGCCATCGCGCGCGGAAGCCCGGGCGCGGCTGGGCCTGGGCCGGGAGATCCCTTGCAGATACGGCGCGCAGGGCCGCCCCGGCAGTAAAATGCGCGATACGTGGCCTCCCCGCGCGCCCCCGGCTGCCGCGTGGCCGCGGACCCCGTAGTCCGCCTTCAAGCCCCGCTCCCGCGAGACCACTGCGTCGCGCCCCGCCGCTGCGCTCTTTGCCAGGAAGCCATCACCCAGCGCCGGAGCCCGCGCAGGCGCCGCCCGGGCCCATCGAAGAAGCTCGCGTTCTTTCCCGTATCTGTCATGTTTTACTCGTGGTCGCCTCCACATACTTCAGTAATATAATCGAAGTCTATCTCGGAAGAATCGGAACACTTCTCGATATTTAACTAGAGTGAGTGATTTTTTTTAAAAAGAAACATCTTTCTTTTCGGCCAGTTGAGAGTCGCTTGGTAAACAACTTATGCGAGAACATGCTACACAAATATCGATTTGCCACTTGCACTTATTACTTTGTTATTGTTAGGAATTTGTACAACAAGGAAGTTGTTGCTGAATCATGAGTGTGTTGCTTACGAAGATCGCAAGTCATTCCATCCATGATACAATAAGAGATAGATATAGCCCCCCCCCCCCGCGCGCTGATGTACGGGAATACCTATCGATAGAATATCTATCCGACCTGGAGAGGAAACTTTCTCCGTGCACTGTGAAATCACTGTGCTTTGGCAGACATGACTCATTTAACTGAAAAAGGTATATGCTTAAATGACGTGTAATTGTTTGCAGACATTTTACGGCAGCTCGTCTGGGGTGCAACGCTTTTGAAAGTTGTGTAAAGTCTCGGGAAGAAAGACTGATGAATGTGAATACTCGCGTATTCATTTTCACTTGAGTCTTTGCTATGGTCAGGAGGGGTCGCTTGCTAAAAAACCGACATGTATCGAAAACATCTAAAATTAATATAATCGATCATATCTTTGAAACCGTTGAACACGAAAATCTCATTTTGTTACACCTCATTTTGATAGATTTGATTATTTAATGTTTCTGAGCGTGTCAATTCCTATGAACATTAGTCCTGTAAGTGTAGTGCGAGTTTTATCATGGGCGATGGTGGTTTATTCTTTCGATGAGTGGCAAAATTTTATTCCCAACCTACAAGTCAGCTTGCATTTTTTCTCATCTAGGTACCTCCCACCCGCAGGACACCGTCCCAGCCTAATCTCTGGCTGGTCTCCCGACATGGTGAGCGTCTTGTTGACTCGCTGTATAGAAGATTGTATACACAAGTTTAGTCGATTACGCATGTGTGGTTTGCGGAAGTACCATTGTTGCGGTAGGCATCAGACAATCCGTGCATCATTTTGCTTCGCGCGGCTAATGCACCGTCACAAAAGTAGACTTGGAATATAAACGGACTATTAGTAATAGGAAGCAATCGCCGTTCGACCCCCAGCTGTAAGATATGTCCAGTATATAAAGTTTTTAAAGAAGAATAAACGTATTTTCTGAATATCGTGTCTTCTTTTGGTACACTAGCGCCCACACACAACCTGAAACGTGCACAAAATGATTCACGTACCTTTCTGGCATTGTATGTTTGGAACAGCCTTTTCGATATACATAAACGAATGTACACTTCAAAAACCATTCGAAACAAAATTAGGTATTTTTTATATACGTCTATTTCTTTCAAATCGGTTGGCTTAGTGACTAAACAGAGAAAAAATAAAATAAATTTTCAATAGGATAACTATTTCATCTTTCGAGTTGTGGGTTTCTTATATCAAAAGCTGTGACATACAATTAACTAAACGATTCAATAAATGACTGGAATTTATAATAGAGTACGTGTCCTGGGTCATGACAATCAATTTTAATATTCACGTTTGAAACTATTTCAAAAAAGAAATTATAATGCGAACCTAGAAAGTAAAAAAGAGAAAATTTGCCAATACAATTTCGCAGTTTCGAAGTTCTTGTTTTTCAACTATATTTTATCACATTCGAAAATAAAACTTTGGGAATACATTTTCGAATTTCACACGAGTGTAATTCTTTCATAGACAATAAAAATTACTTTAATACTATAAGTTATTCTATATAGTTTTTAAAAGTCTATCGTTAAATTATAACAAATATATAGTCAATTTTTAAATTATCTATATATACTCAGGAATTTTAACTTGGTTATAATCCTCTTTGACTCTCCAAACATACGTACATTCCTAAAATTTCCTTTTCACGCCTACATTTTCTCCAGTAATGGGGAGGTCATTTGATGCCGAGCATAACATGGGGGGGAAAAATAAGCGATCGTTAGCAGACCTCAGCCATTACTTTCGCTCATTTCTACGCCATTTAATAAGAGTCTGTGACGGCGGGCCCCGGCTGGTGCGCTCCCGCCTGCGCACGCGCAGCGCCGTGCCCCGTTGCGCTCCCTCGGCTCCCGCGCGGGGCGCTAATATCCGCACCGAAACATTAAGCCGCGCCGCGGACGACGCGCCGCGGGCTTTCTGCTGATGCTTTTAAAAGGGAGCTGCCCGCCGCTCCGCCCCGCCCGGACGCACAGTGGGCCCTCATGGCATCGCAAGGCCTCCCAACATTCTCCCATGGTTTCTTTAACGACAGGAGAAGAAATAGTGCTGATACAAAATGGCACGGACTTTCTCGTACTACTTAATTTCCTGTTCACTTCCGTCTGGGCTACATTTTCGGTTTTCCCCATTCCATCCTCACTTGCTATCTATTCCCAGGCGCATAAAGACATTTTTTGTCACACTTTCTGAATTTTTCGGTTCCCTCATAATAGAATTGAAATATGTCTTTAAGGATATTATAAAAAGATTAAAATCTGGACCTAAACGCAAATTTCAACGAAGCGAGTATTAAATATTACATTTGTGCAAATTTTGAGAAATTAAAATAATACATTTAATTGATGTCGTGTTAGTGCATTTACCCGTGAAAAAAAATAGAGTCGTTCCTGAAAAAAGTTTCATTGAGTATCTTTTTTCTGCCTGTTCGGCGTAATGTCTTTCAGGGGTTTTAAAATAGTTGTTTCATTAATACACAGAATTCTGACCTTTCGGCTGACAGTACTTGAGGAGGGCCACACGGCTACCTTGTAAATAAAGTCTGCACATCAGTAATTCAAAAAAAGGTTCTTTTATATTTATTCATTTAACGTTTTCGACAGCGGAATGGTTAATAGAGGAAGTGAACTGTTTCTAATTACTGTAGTTTATGAGAGTCTTTGGGGTATCGGGAGATAATGCGTTTTGGAAAGGATAGCACTTTCAGCCTAGCTGAAATATTTGTTCATTGAATTGATTTATCTATTGAATGTGTTCATTGGGATGGACGTTTCTGAATAGGTGCAATTTTAGGCCCATTTTCACAGAAAACTCTGGAGTTTTTCGAGAAACTTCATGAAAAATATTTGAACCACTCTGTACTCATAAATGCAATAATGTATAAATAAGTCTATAATGAAAATATTAACGACGTGAGAGACTTCGAAAGATTACATTGGTGAAACCTTTGATAAAAACAAACGAATACACCAAAGCCTGAGTGGATTGTCTTGACAAAATCTTGTTAGTAATGTTCCTCATACTTCCCTCAAAATTGTGTGAACTACTAATGGAGTCAAAATATTAACACTTCCTTTAAAATATTTTCTGTATTTCTTCTGCTTAACATTTCTGTTGTCATAAAGATGAGGTACATTACAAAAGATCCTTTCACAAACTGCATTTTTGTATTCCAATGAAGCTCTGCAGCATACTTCAGTTTTCTTTGGCCTTCCACCATTTCATGAACTACAAATACTATAGTTACAATTTCAGCATTTATACACATCATGTACTTTTTATCAATTTTACACACTTTTTTAAACATTCACAATCAAGAAATCCATCTTGTAAAAGCTGTATCTTGTCATCCAATATCCAAAAAGATGCTTTCTCCTGCCAGGCTTCATCCTATGGTTGTTGAATGGAACACATTCTCGTTTTTTGTGCGCGCCGTTTGTGGCGTTTCGGAAGAGTGTGCGAGGTCGTCGCCACGTGGTAGGGCGGTGCGACACGCATGAGCAGCACCGCAGTGAAGGAGACATTTCCAGGCTGACGGCCGAAATATGTGCTTCCCAGCGCAGGTTGCAACTGCCGCGGTTATGTGTGCTAGCTAATGCTTTGGGAAAACATATTTTTGGTTGTGGGCTGTGACGTAGTATTTATTTTATTTTTTCAACATTTTGAAGATATGCTGCCATACGTAGTAACATGTTTATTTGAATATACATTTTTATTCAAATCGCAATATCAAACAACCGTAATTTAAAAAAAAAATGAATTAAAAATTATAGTCGTAAAATTGAAACACCTTAAACACCCTTGAGTAAATAAAGAACAAATGCCAACCTCAACCAAAGTCGTCCTCGTCTGAAAATAAAGAAAAAATTGTTTAATGTTATTATGATATCGGACCATTATGATATCGATCCTTGGATATCCTAACATTAAAAAATAGACTATCAGTTTTTTTGAAATTTTCCAATCGTAAATGTAACATTTACATTCACCAAATTAAACTGCCTGTATGTAATTTAAAAACCACTGCAATTTTATAATCTCAAATGCTTATTTAGGGGTCATCCATAAATTACGTAACGCTAAAGGGGAATGGAGGGGGTCTGAGGTAGCGTTACGCTGAGTTACATAGAGATAGGAAAGTCCGTTACAAGTAGAGGGTATTGAAAATACTCGAAATTTGCCGAAAAGATGTTGCCTTTGCCTGTTCGTGCCAACCTTGTGTCAGGCTGAAACGATTTCGGCGGGGATTTTCACTGAACGGGAACTTCACTGAAATATTTTTTCGAGCTTAACTTTGGTAACTTCATTCCAAACTTTTATTTTCTATTATTTGTGGTTTAATGTATGATTTTAATACAAATTGACAGTTTTTCTTAACTGAATGAATTTTTGTACAAATGACATTCAAAGCGAGATAAACATCACTGTCTGCATAATTCCTTTAAAGCTATTTTCTGTTCTCTCTCCCTTAAACAAAATGTAAGTGTTCATTCTTTCAGTTTTTGCGACTATCTCCAAAAATGTGAGGTAATTCACTAAAAGACATATTTACACGTTTCGTAATGTTCATATAATTTTGTTCTTAATGCTCTTAAATTCATTCCAATAGCGCAATGAAAGCATTGAGTAATTGTAGTTCAAATTGCTACTGGAAGTTTGACGGATGTTTACAACAGTGCAGCTGTTTACAGATCACCTCAACAACGGTGATCGTAGAGTAGGCGGGTGGGGGAGGGGGGTCAGGTGAGGAAGGGCAAAATAGAGTAAGGAAGGGCAAAGTGGAATTGGGCGGGTGGGACGGAGTAGGGTAGCGCGGTAGCAGAGTAGACCAAGGCACTGACTAAACAATATAACGTGATTCATTCCCGATGGTTAAAAATACGTATGCTCTTGGTTAGATGTGAAAATGTTTCCTATGGCAAATTGCTGAGAAACGCTTCATTTCTGCACATTACTTTCCTGACGATTTATCTACTTTTGTAACGTTCAGAAGGTTGTGCGTTAGGTGAACTGAAACCTTCAGGATTGTTCTAGTTGTTACCGCAGAAAAATACTTTCTTTGGGAAAAATACGAGTAAAATCAATATTTGAATTGCGGAAATTTGATGCGAATTATCAGAGTTCTGTATCGTGGCCTGGCGATCCTGATCGGTTTTAGATGGTGAGAACGTTAGGCTGTCAACCGGCTGTCAGAATATCTGTGCACTCGCTGTTGACAAACCAATTTCGGTTTACATGCCAATGATCTCCCAAGTTAGCACTTCGAGTCTTGGAAGTATGCATCACGTTGCGGTAGCATACTGTCTACAAGAATATCCTCAGAAGACCAAAACGACAAGGGAATTATTGATTGATAATATTGTAAGGAATACGCTGATTAGGCTTTTTACTTTCCCGTATACATACGTATATACAATGGCGAAGTGTTTAGTGTGTTCGAAAGAACTGCAGTATGTTAAAAATTCCAACCTACAGATGCATTACGTAGCTTTGCGACCCAGAGAAATAAGCGAGATTAAAATAAATTCTGAGATGACATTGTTCGCAATTACGGGGTAAGTAAACGAATTTGTAGATAAAGATACTGAAAATCACGAGAATTTACAACATTCTCAAACCAAATTGTTCACAAAAATATCAAGCCTGGGGTCCAAAATTCTCTCACGTGATTCCTACCAGGTACCTATTTAACATTAATTACCGTTTCAGGACGAATTATTTCTTTATATTATGTACTATTGTATAAAATATTATTCTCCTAAAATGTGCAAAGTGTCTTTTCCAAAAATATTATCAAATAAAACAATGGAAGAGGAATTATACTGGTACTGGTTATGATAAACTGTCGAATATTGTTTTGAGTTATGTATTAATGTATGTACTATTATAATATAATCCTTCATATTGTTATTGAACTATAAACATTTTCAATAATAATTACCAGTTAAAAATATAAATATCGATTTCCCAGAACGAACCTTTTCCCCCCACCTCCCTACCATCAATGGAACACTGTGCGCTTGCAGCCGCCTTGAGCTCTGCCATTGCCCGGCGGATAGGTTTGGAGCCAGAAAAGCAGTTTTCGTGACGTCACAGAGCATTAAGTTGGCAACCACAGCGGTAGGGGCATCTGGCCAACCTACCAGCCATATGGCTGTTAAGAGAGAGAGAGAGAGAGAGAGAGAGAGGGAAAATGATGCAATGCTGCGGTACATCGATTTTTGGATTTCAACGGAAATGCACGTTTTGGGGTCTCCTCATACCGAAAAATTGTTGTTTATTTTACAAGAGGATCCGTCCGTACGGCTGTGTGTCCGTCTCTCTGCCTGCCCGTCTGTGAAACACTACTACTGCTTAAACCAAACGCAGGATTTTTTTCCAAAATAGATATTCCACATTCGATCTGGCTCCACACGAGGCACCGCGATTTTGAAAAACTTTCTCCCACAATTTGGGGGTACTTCACATGAAGAATCCCGGACATTTTCAAACTTTTCTCAAAATCTGCTCCAAAGTTTTTCTTTAAATTTCTTGTATGGATAGAGAAAAATACATATATAAAGGTGGCATAGGTCCTAATTTCACGGTTAACTCTGAATTTTCTAAAATTGCAGAAATTTGAATTTTTTTCGGTGCCTTCCTACAACTACAAAAATGAAGATAGAGATGTTTCCTTCAAATGAAATTTGTTCTCCATAGTATGTTATTTCATTAATTGTACATTTTTTATTCATGTACATTTTTTTATATTTTAGTAGTTTTCGAGTAATATTACGTGAAATATGTACTATTTTAAAAAATTACAAAAACAATTTTTCCTTCAAAAAGGGCTCCAAATTTTTTCTTTACTCTTTTGGTTGTGGTAGATCCTAATGTGCTCTATGAGATGACTTAAACGGCATTGCTCTATTCTTTTGTTTTTCCAAAGATCATCAAAAATTATAATTTTTTACTTGTCTCTCACGTCGTTAATATTTACATTAGTGGTGATTTGTTCACATTATTATATTTATTGAGTACATGTACTTTAAATAATGTCATATAACATTTCTTGAAAACTCAACCGTTTTTTGTGAAAACTATCTCAACTATTCCGCATTTTCAGAAACGCTTAAACACAATTTTCTCATAAATGGCTCCAATTTTTTTCTTCAAACGTTTCAAACGGATAGAGCCAATTGCATTTTTCAAAAATTACACAAATGTAATTTTTGACAAGATCTCTCACATTAATATGGCTCACGTGAATATACACGTTTCCATCAATTTCTGAACAACATTATAATTGTGAGTGTATGTGTCTCAAAAGACTTTAAATGAAGTTTTGCGAAAACTCAAAAATATTCGTGAGAAAGAGCTTCAGATTTTGCATTGACAGTAGCGCTTATACGCCATACTTTTAAAACGGCTTCAGATTTTACAAAGAAAATTGGCATTTAGGACGAAATTTTACTGTTCTTTAATATTCGCAAAATAATATCGCCCTTCTACTATTATGAAACTGGAAAATAAGATTTTTTTTAAAAATGTACTTCGCGATAGATGGCAACTGGCGAGAGTATGTGGCAAGTCCGAATAGCTAGCCAAGAGGAAAAGAAATAGAAAACTAATATGGGAAAATCTGTGGCATTCTGTGCCACTAGTTACTTCCTAAAATGACTCCCGTGTGTATACATAATATATTATTTTCCTGCTCCAATAGATGACTGTGGTAAATACATATCCGTGCAACGCGGGGTAACGGGGTACTTCAACTAGAGAATAACAAAAATATTGTCAAGACACTTATTTGTCTCTCTCCTAAAATGAATCCTTCTATTTTTGTGGTATCATTCACAACATAGCATGTTGTTATTGTCTGTATGCAATGAAATATTTTTCATAATTGTGCTTTTGGAATACTTTACTGAAGAGAGATGCTCAATCTTTGTTATCCAACTGTTCTCTTTCAAATCTGTGTACTATCCTTAATGACAGTCATCATTTCTAATTCTGATAATTTTGGTCTCCTAACTCCAAATCAACATTCGTTTCCATAAGGAACAACTGTCCCAGTTGAGATTAATACGGACAATATTTCTACGTTGCAGTAATGTCAGCGACTTCTATTTCCATTTGATGTTGTTTTTTTCTCCTCTCTCGAGACTGAAACATTAAAGTTTGGGAATATGTAGGATCAAATGATCAACAGAGCGGAGACCAACCTTCTCGTCCTCTATCCCTAGTTCTAAATTATATTTGTTGACAACTATACGTGATTTTGTAATAAAATAATAATTTGTCGAAAAAATATTGTCTGCGTGTCGGGATACATATCTCGCGGACGTAGTGTTCCAAGATATTGATAGAGGATTGTTTAGTTGGTAATCGAAGGATAATAGACATCGGTAAAATCTCTTTCGCGCGTCCCTTGTCTGCGTATCCCTGTATTTGCGTGTCATATAATTATTTATATGTATTCATATAAAGAATTGTGTTTCGTCATATGTCATCATACAACTAAAAAGAGCTTTTCTTCAACTCCAAGAGAATACTCGAAAGTGATCAAAGTGAAAGTAAAAATGGGATATCCACATGGAGTTTGTTTGTGTATTATTCTTATGGTCTTATTTTTCGACTTCCCTGGCATCGAATGTTCCTACTGATGTAAATCCAGCAACTTGACTTGGCATTGACTGCTAGCAAAGGTCAGCTCACACGAACGAAAGGGGTCCCAGCGCTACCGCTGCGAACATCTACCGTTGGTCCCGCCCTCTGACTCCCCCGCCACGCCCCTCCGCCGGTGCCGTCGCCGCCGCCCGCGCGCGTGCGCGCGCGCGGTGCCACAGAACGCGGACTCGTCCGAGTGGAACTAATCCGGCTTCGTACGACCCGGCTTGACCCGCTCCACCCCGCGCATCTTTAAAACATGACGCGCTGCGCCGGCCACCGCTCGCCAGCGCTGCCGCCTCTCCCTCCCCCTCTCCGCCTCCACCCTCTCACCTCCACCTCATGCTCATCCCCAACTCAACCCCCTAGCATCCCACTAAGAGCGACCGTGTCTCGCATCGGTGACGCACATCACTCAGGTGCCATCGACATTTCCCGTTTGCGACGATGACGACGGGGAACATGTGTGCTGCCGCACCGATGCTAGTATCTAAGACGGCAGTGACTGTGAAACCGATTTTGACCGAAGTTTTGGACGGCTGTTTTTGTCACACGTTCCAGACGCGTTCAAACGTATCAAGGGTAAGGTGAAGCCGAAGAAATGGTAAGGTGAGGTCGAACCCGAACTACCTCTTCCAATGGCGTCCGAAAACATCGGCTGTCGGACAGAAATGTTTGGATTGGATTGGTCCTTATGACTGCGGCCGATCGAAATTTCGGGCAAAATCATAAGTACTGTAAACACCATCTTACTTTTGAGTGTATGAACTTTCGTTGACATAATTTGGCAGCGAGATTTTAAGTGCAAGAATAAAAGAGATAAATTTTCAGATTTTTTAATTACCCACTCTTTACCACACAACTCAACCTCACAACGTCTCTTCAAAATTCAACAAGAAAATAAACATTCACTTTCATTACAATTACTTTTGATAGTTATGAACTATGGAACTTCTTTTATTTCCCTAAAAACATAAATTCCATTTGAAATAATGATATGTGACTTTAAAAAATATGTTTGCTCATTGTTGTTGATAATGTTCAATTTCAAACAATCAATAAGAATTTAATAATTGCCTGAAATTTGAAAATTATTAAATTATTGTTTTCCATTAAGTCCATAATATTGAAACTAAGTTCTTTTTAATTAAAATAGATCCTAACAAGGATGCACATTCCATATTCTACTTGTGTTCTATTTCCTTTGAAAATGTGTACTTTCAATAGGTATAAACGTTAGCATCACCGAATTAGAAGCTTAATTCTGGTGTGAGATAAATAGTGAAGCCGGAACTAAATTATTAGTGTTTCCTCCATACCTTGCAATTTGAAATTCGATACCGAGGTATCCCGATTCGTTTACTTATCATTTAGAATTTCATTTAGAAGTGGATTTTGATGTGCACACATTTGCAGTATCAACGAACATTCAATTTTGTATCTTCGTGAAATTATCGGATATTGCTGATAAAATTTGAATCATAAATATTGACGCCAAACGAAACACGTAGATGAGTATCGTGCCTCAAGATCTCCGCTTTCGGTTTAATTTTAACTCGGATCCTCCCTGCTGGTTGTTTGTTACCTTTCACCAAGTCGCCAGCGCTCACCGGCGTTCTTCCAAAACTACCATCTGTCCGCCAAAACAAACACACAGGCACAAGTATGTGGCGTAGGGCGGCTAAAGTGTGTACCCATATTCATAGGGGAGTCGCTTATCGAATTACGTCGTAGAATATTCAATCGATTGCAATTAGACGAGAGCTTTCGGAGGGGTATTAGCATAGAGGCGATTCCGGCCGCCGGTAAACAAGCCCACGCCGCTACCCGCAGCCTTCCTCCCGCCCCGCCGCTCCACGCCCTTCCCCCCCAACCCGCCCCGCACGTTCTCTAACAAGGACCCGCATAACTAGCGAGGTGGGCTTAATTATCCAGATCCATATTGCAGCGGCCAATCAGCTGGCTTACCGAACACCCACCGCATTCATTAACCCGTAGATGAATGTTTTATCGTTCCCCTATATGATTAACTTTGTTAAAATCTCCCGAGGTGCGTCTAGATGTTGAAGGTGCGAAATGGAGACCATTCCCCATCTACTAGACTAGTCGTCAAGACTATGATAAAAGTATAATGTGTGGACGGAAACCAGATAACTTTTGGAAAAGATTCTCGGTAGAATTTTGTTAAGAAACATCGAATTATGTGGACTGTTTACAATATTTACAAGAGTGTTAACAAACATATTTGTTCGAATGAAGTCAATAAGAAAAAGGTGGAGAAGATGGAGGAGAAATACGAGGAGGAGGAAAAGGAGAAGGGATTGGTGAAGATCAAGAAGGAGGTGAAGGAGAAGAAAGTATCACTATGATGATGGATAGCAAAGTAAACTAGTATGATTGCAACGCCAGCCGGCATGAATTATTTTGATGTTTTCGTAGACAAACGGAGAAATAGCCTTATTATTAGCATTCATAAGCATCATTAAATATTTGAGTGGGACATAATTTGAAAAAAGCAATATTTAATTTTAATATTTTTTTCAATATTTTATTTTTGATTTATTTAGTGACATTCTGGACATAGATGGATGCCCGATGAACATCGACGCAGGTAGGGCATGACGGTGATCGTCCATCACATGAGTTCTTTATCAACGAACGGTAATAGTTTTTATGTGCTATATTTTTATTTTCAGAAAATGGTGATTAATGCGAGTAATATTAGTTTACGTATTGAATTCAAGTTAAAACCCATCTAGAACACAAATGCTGGGGAATTAAATTAATAAAGTTCACAGATTGAACTTGACAATGAATAATATTATTTATGACAGCACGTTTTTATAACTCTTCCTCGCAATTCGTAGATACATTTAATAAACTTGTAACAGAGAACCACTTTTTTATAGTGTTGCCCTAAGAAAAGAAACACTTATCAATCCTATCAATTACTATTATAATAGCGTACGAGAAATAATAATTGAATGAAAAGTCATTGGAAATAATGGAAATCATTACTTTCCATGGAACCAGATTAGGTCAAGATTTCAAGGGCAAGAAGTATTTTAAAATCTATTCCATGAGAATATATATTTTAAATTTTACGTATTTTGACTTGTTCTTCCACTTGATGTGCTTCATCCGTAACCCCCTGGTAGTGTGAGTGAAAGCGTCTCCTCCCCCACCCCCCATCCCTCCGGCCTCCGGCCCCCCAGGGCCAGAGGCTGGGGGCCGTTTCCGCAACTGGCCGGCTGAAGACGCCATGTCAGCCCCGGACGACCCCTCCGGCCTACTGCCCGTCCGTCTGTTCGGGTTTACGCGCCTATAAATTACCGTGGAAAGGCTCTGAGGCGGGCAGGCGCCAGGGCGTGCGCGGCGCAGGCGGTGAACGACGCGGCGGCGGCGCGGGCAGGAGGCGGCGGACAGGGAGAAGGGGAAGAGGACGGCGGAAAGGGTGCACTCACGCCACCAATTGCCGCGCGTTCACTCTGACTGGCTTCAGTACGGCAAGACTGTTGGAAATGGCAAGGGGGGGCGATGGTGAAAGTGAAGTCGGAAACGAAGGCAGTTTCGGTAACCAAGAGTTAAAGAAATGTATCATCCGCAGTATGATCGCCATGTAACTCTATGATGGAGATAACGGAAAGGTATGGATAGATAAAATAGTGTAAATGGAATCATACGCAAAGGAAGAGAGACAAGTTGTAGGGAGGAATGGAAGGTAATGTTCCCTTTTGGTGATGGCGTTAGTGAATGTGGGACTGAAGACAATCGTGATAAAGACAATAATTTGCCACCATCTTTGGCAGGATAAGTTGATGAAAGTGAATGAATTAGTGATACCATTAGTAATTGAAAGAATGACAAAGAAGGATGTGATCGAAAGGGTTGTGGTGGCCAAGTAGTAACAGTGATAATAGTGTGGGCAGAGGAGGATGCATCACCAGTGGGAATATGGAGATATTACCAATAAAGCGGAAAGATAAAAATAGGTTCTTTTAACAACGCTGTCTGTAGCAATTGTGATTGTAATGATCGCTGTGAAACCAGAAATAAATCGCGGCAGTGACGGTGATGGTAGTGGTAAAGGCGTGGTTGTCTCACCCCCTCACGTCCTTTTCGTCCTCAATCCGCTCACGCGAACGCTGGAGGATACAGTACTCGTAAATATTCTAGGCGCCACCCGCGACCTTCCAGCGACTGTATTTGTTTCCGAGAATACTCTCCTTCGCCACACCCGACCGGTTTCATTCGCTCAGTGAAATATGGGCGGGGAAAGTAAAAATGGCCTTGCAAATCAGCGACGAAGAAAGTTTCTCGTTCGTTGACTGTAAAGAATTATGCCAAAGCGGCTTTTCATTTGGAAAATCTTCAACTCCTTCCATTAGAAGTATAGGAGTATATATGGAACCAGTTGTAATCCACGCCAAAACAAATTCTCAATTTCATTTTTCTTAAACACGTATTTCAAAATTAGAGTAATACTCTTCCCAACCACGAAACACCATCTAAACCTCTCATCCGTACAAGTCCCACAGGGTAATTTGAATAAAAAACAACGCTTCCGGAAAAATGCCAAAACATAAAATATTTTTAGGTGAAGGGAAACAACAGAGCAGTACCATTACCGGTACCGAAGTGCGTTTCCGGGAGGCGACCACACCATACAACGAAGTGCCTTCGTAAAAGTGAAAAAGTGTAATATTTGTTCATCACTCGGAACTGATTTTCTAGGTACAGACCGGCTGCATGCAATATTCACATCTCACGCTAAAATCTAAAAAAAAAAGTTCCGAACTCTATCAAAAAATTCAATTCCTGATATTGGCGCCGCGCACAGGGTAATACTGTGCATCATGATTTGGCTGCGAGAGCGGCCGCGCAGCGCGCACCCGACCGCACTTAGCCAGCGTAACGATACATTAGCCAAAACCGCCACCGCCGCCGCCGCTGCTGCTGCTACCGCCTGTGCCGCCGCCGCTCCCAGCTCCAACGCCGCACTCGGCGCGTCACAGATTTTAATATGGCGAATGGGATGCGTTCGATGGGGCGCAGGGCGAGCTGCCGGTGCCGGGGGGGAGGGGGAGGGGGCGGTCGCTCGGCCCGCCGCGGCCGCACCGACTGGGGAGCCGACCCCGAGAATGGAGGGGAACGTGAGGGAGAACGAGCCGGTAGGGAAGAGCCAAAAACGTCCCTGGGCCCTTCCGGGACACTCTTTTTAATCCATTTGCCCGGCTACGACCTGGGCGTGCTGCGGGAGAGGGGGAGTAGGGTGCTGTGAGAGACGCAACGAGAGGGAGCTCGATAGAGAGGGAGGCAGGGAGGTAACTGTACTACGTGCGCATCGGACACATGCTATATGAGCAGATATGGTAGCTGTAAAAAAACTTGTCTGCTGTTGAGTTACTGAAATATATTTTTGTTGGATGATCATGGTTACTTTAACCACAATAGAAAGGAATGGATGCAAGTAGCAACAAAACTCAACAGTAGTAGATTATTTATTTACTTTTGTATTCGTATTTATTGGGATTTAGTAGCACATTAAATGTTGAGGTCATCGAGGCCTAGGTGTGATTCTTTAATGCATGGAGATAGCAACTGGTGATAGCATGACGGGGTGAATTATGATGGAGAAATGGTGGAACGAAAGGCAAGGGAAACGAAAGAACCTTCAGGAAACATAACGACAGCTCTTTGTCCACCTTAAACTCAATATACATTAGCCACAAAGAGAGGAGAGAGAGAGAGAGAGAGAGAAAGTAGATCCAGCGGTTGAAGCCATAGGCGTTACTTTTCAGTACTACTAATGTCCGTATACATAGCGGATCGCATGGGAAGAAATCGATTCCTCCTATCACGAATCATGAATAGGTGTGTTAAAAGGTCTGAAGTGAAGATAATAATTATACATTACAGATAGACTTCATCATAAAAAAAGTGGAGCTAAAGAATGGCACACACTTTTCCGTATTAGTTTTCTATTTCCTTGGATCTGGGCGAGCTATTTGGAATTGCCACATATTCGTGCCACCTATCATTTATCGCCGCCTAAAGTAATTTTTTTGATGTCTTAATTTTTCAGTTTTCTTAATAGTAGAACAGAAATATTAATTACAGAATATTAAATAACACAAAAACCTCGACCTAGTTGGAGGAAGAGGCAGAATAAAATTCAAACTTTTGCAAGTTTCGAAAATTAGGAGTTAACCTTAATAAGTTTATTTCAATCTATTCTTACAAGAAATTTAAAGAAAAAATTAGGAGCTGTTATTGAGAAAGTTTTGAAAATGTCCGTGGGGCTTCATGTAATGTACCCCCAAAATTGATTAATGTTTTTCAAAATCTCAGAGCTTCCACTCAGGCCAGGGGGACAGGGATTTCTTCAATTTGGAAAAAAATTGTATGCATAGTTTAGGCGCTAATGTTGTTCACATACACCGGACAGACGGACGGACGGACGGATGGACGGACGGACGGACGAACGAACGGACAGACGTTTTGCTTTCAATTGGTTTTTCGGTATCCAGGACTTACAAAACAAGGATTCTGGCTACACCACGTGTTAGAGGATTTTTTTCTTAATTTATTAACCGGATTTATCCACTTATTCGTTATCTCGGCCCTGCAAAGATTTTATTCTCTCGAAATTTCGTCATTTTTTCGTGCAGCATTACATAACTTTCCCTATACTACGTATATTACTCCGTATATCCGCACGTATACGGAAAAGTAATTAGAGAAGGAAAAATACTCGTACGACAAGAAGATGAAATGAAGATGAAGACAGACAAAACACTCTTATGATAAATTCTTTCAAACTGATACATGTATGTTGCAGCAATAGCACAACTATACTTTGAAACGTCGATTACACTGATAAATGAGCTGCTTGTTTCCGAAATTCATGGTACTTGCTGAATTTAAGTACATGAAACTGCTGGCTAACAAACGTACATCGACATCCAGAGGCCTAATATTTCTTAATCGTACGGATAAAGAAAAAGAGAAGAGAGGGCAAAAGCAATGGTAACACATTGGAAAATTGTGGGCAAAAGTTAACTACAAATTCTTTCTCGTAAATTCATTGTGACAAGCTGAGATAGCAAGACGAAGATAAGTTGCAATCCGCAACCCTTCCGGCCTCCCTTCTGAGATAATGACGAGGTCCTGCACGACAGACGAAAGGGGGTTGGAGAGGGGCAGAGAAAAACAGCGCGACTATAGCGGACGGTCCCCGTCACGCGACAACTACATCCCCGTTCACCCCTCAGTCCCGTTATCCTCCTTTTGGGGTTTTCTTTTGTGTTGCGCCGGCAACTATCTCACTCCCACGCGCACGAAAGCGGGCGTGTGCGGAGGTTGTGGTGGTGGTGGTAGGAGAGAAATATTGCACCTCCCGCCAGCTACTGGGGAAAAAATCGCGCCTACCGCAGAAACTGTCCATATTTCTGCTTTAATAACTTCCTACGAAAGAGAAGCGGTGTGAAGTAGGGTGGGGCAAGGCGGACAGAACAAGGAGAGGCGGGGAGGAGCAGAAATGGGTGGGATGGAGAGAGGCGGAGCGGGGCGGAACGGTGCGAGGTGGAGCGAGTAGGGGGTGGCGAGAGAGTGCGGAGCGGTGCGGCGTGGGTGGAAGCGCGGTCGCTTTATTCATCGACTCCGCCTTGCGGGCCGCGCCGCTCGAATTTCTGCGCGTTGGGAGCCGAGAAATGCTGAACGGCGTCACATTCTGTTCCCATGGGACGTGTAACGACTGTGTACTAAAATAGGCTTAATTAAATATTTCCTTGCTTCCCTGTGCTACTTCTGGCATTTTAACAGAGAGATTAACAGATCTGAGCCAATATTTAGTATTTTGACTAGATTGTAACTGACAATGAAGAACTGTATAATTCAGTTTTTAAGTTTTATTTATTGTCTGTCATAATTGCATAAAGAAAAAGTTCCACATATTATAGACAATCATGTTAAAAATCCAGTTTCATTAAATTCGTAAAAATTCAGTTAAAGTTCGTACGACGTTTCGGAGATCTGTTCGTCTCCATCTTCAGTTAAAATTTCTTTAGCTAAAATTAAATTTATTACATAACTATTGACATGAAATCATAATTATGAAAGAAGACATCATGTAAGCAGTAAACAATATTAGTGGAATCTTACCTTATATATTATATACAAATGCCAAATTAAGTTCTTTCAGTGACTGTAAGAAAAACAAATGAATAAAATTAAGAGGTAAGAGGTCACGTGACCATAGGAAGGGAGAGGTCAATAATGGAAGAAATTTAGTTGGTTGAAATTGAAAGCTGTTTATGTTGAATTCTGATGTACAAAGTCTCTGTGGCGTCATGCGAAACCCGGGTGGCAGCCTCAGAGGGAAGGAAATGGGTAGTGTGGATACTGAAACGAGGTGCTTTTCCCACACACCTTCAAGGTCTCAAGGTCATCTGTCAAACAAATCCAACAGTTCCTGCGCCCACCTTCACCCAGTGGGACACTCAGACTCCTCAGACAGAGCCACAGGGCCGGAAAATGGATCTATTCTTTACGTAAATTAAAACATCACAAGATTCATACGTAACATTCTTTCCCGTTGTCAATTGTCCCTTATTTTCAAGAAAACGAAATCTCTCAAACTCAAGGAATTACTGAAAATTATTAAGCTCTTATGTTGAGATGCGTTTTTAATAATTAACGACATTTCAGTATTAAGCTTAATATGTTACGTGGACTGATTTTTATACGAAATTTGGAAAATACATGGACTTTTATTCAATTAAATACCAAAACTCCAAATATGGAAAATAAAAGTAGCATATTTCAACTTTTCACATTGTGAAATATAAAGATAGTGCAACTTAGTATCGATATTAGCTAATTTAGTCAATATGTATTTACATAGAAATCCCTGAAAATAGCTGTAAAAATAATATTTGTTGCCAATATAAATTAAACTAATAACATACTTGGTTTACTGTCAAATGCTTATAGGGACACTTGAATTTTTGCATCTTTCTATTTTCAAAATTTTTACTATTTTTTCAACTTCCTTCCCAAGTTCAGTCAAAAGATACTGAAGGCATGACATACACACATATGTTTCGTAAAAATCAATTGAAAATAATTTGAAGGTGAAATTTTCCAGAACCCTTGAGACAATTTATCACATTGGGCAATAAATACTGCGTGTAAATCTAAAATAGTAACAAAGAGTTTAATGCACAATGTGAGGGGATAAGCCGAGATAAAAATGTAACTCAAGCAATATTTTATAACTGAAGAAGTCAGCACATCCGCCACAGGGATAACGACGCAAGAGACGTAGATTAAAAAAAACATAGATATAGTAATTATGAATTTTGCTTTAAATGTATTTGAAAGAGCATTTTTCAGAAACTTGTAAATATTGTATTTTATTTCTTTTTTATTAATAATATACCTATATAATACACTAAGTGATCCAAAGTATCTGTAGACGTCCAAAAACATACTTTTTTTCATTTTAGGTGCATTGTGGTGCCATCTACTGCCAGGTACTCCATATCAGCGACCGCAGTAGTCATTAAAGATAGTGAGAGAGCAGAATGGGGCGCTCCGCGAAACTCATGAACTTCGAACGTGGTCAGATGATTGGGTATTACAAGTGTCAGAAGTCTGTACGCGATATTTCCACATTTCTAAACATCCCTAGGGCACTGTTTCTGATGTGATAGTGAAGTGGAAACGTGAAGGGACACGTACAACACTAAAGCGTACAGGCCGACCTGTCTGTCAACTGACAGAGACTGCCGACAGTTGAAGAGGGTCGTAAAGTGTAGTAGGGAGACATCTATTCAGATCATCACACAGGAATTTCAAACTGCATCAGGATCCACTCCAACTACTATGAAAGCTAGGCGGAAGGTGAGAAAACTTGGATTTCATGGTCGAGAGGCTGCTCATAAGCCACACATCACGCAGGTGAATGCCAAAAGATGCCTCGCTTGGTGTTAGGAGCGTAAACATTGGACGATTGAACAGTGGAAAAACGTGGTGTGGAGTGACAAATCACGGTTTACAATGTGCCGATCCGATGGCAGGATGTGGGTATGGCGAATGCCGGGTGAACGTTATCTGCCATCGTGTGTAGTGCCAACAGTGAAATTCGGACGCGTGGTGTTATGGTGTGGTCGTGTTTATCGTGGAGGGGGTTTGCATTCCTTGTTGTTTTGCGTGTCACTATCATAGCACAGGCCTACATTGTTGTTTTAAACACCTCCTTGATTCCCAGTGTTGAAGAGCAATTTGGGGATGGCGATTGCATCTTTCAACACAATCGAGCACCTGTTCATACTGAACGGCGTGTGGTGGAATGGTTGCACGACAATAACATCCAGGTAATGGACTGGCCTTCGCAGATTCCTGACTTAAATCCTATCGAACACCTTTGGGATATTTTGGAACGCCTATTTCGTACCAGATCTCACCGACCTATATCAGTACTTATCCTCAGTGCAGCACTCCGTGAAGAGTTGGCTGCCATTCCCCAAGAAACCTTCCAGCACCTGACTGAAAGTATGCCTGCGAGGGTGGAAGCTGTCGATGGACCAACACCCAATTTAATTACAGCATTACCAATGGAGAGCGCCACGAACTGGTAAGTCACTTTCAGCCACGTGTCCGGATACTTTTGATCACTGAGAGTATATTATGCAATTATTTTACAATATTTGGTTGTATTGCAGGAATTTCAATATTTGATAGATGAGCGAATGGTTTTTAATGATCGTTTTAACAGAAAGTAAACTTCAACATATTGACTACAGGCCCAGGACCTTTGGTCATCAGTACTTACTGTTAAACAATAACAAATGGTTGCCCATCATACAATTTACCACGTCGAAGTAGATAAATAGACATTTCACTTTGAATCAGAAAATTTTATTTTAAAATAACTTCCACGAAAGTGTTTTCTCACTGGTAAAAGGTCCAAAATAAGAAGAAAATAAGACTATATAGCGTAGTGCCTAGCGTTGCGAATTACTACCCGAGACAAAAGTAGGTTGTGCAGCTGGTTCTTGCGCTGATATTCGAACAATCGAGCATTTCGAACAATTCAGACATTTGAGATCAATTTGCTGATTTACTTATTTATCCTGATCATGAAACTAAACTTATAAATAGTAGTAATGCAATTAGTTTATAACGCTAAGCATTATTGCATGAGAATTTTTTTTTAAACGAGGAGCGTTAGGAGCGAGTTTTCAAATTTGTACGAATGCAATAAAGCAACATTTTAACAGAGTTGTATTCGTTATTTTTTGCATTATAACATTATAAATGTATAAAATAATCAAAGTTAATTTTTGAATTAACTTCATTGTGATGCGTGAAGGGTATGTGAAATCTGTGCGAAAAATAATGGTCAGCTGATAGATTTACCGCTACCACCCTGCCATTCTCTCGCTGCGATTGGCTGAATGTCATGATGCAATTATCCGTGCCATAAACGGCAAGTACGTCATAATCGGTGCCTTAAGACGTCATATTATGAATGATTTCTTGATACGAAATAAGTAGTTTATGAAGCTGGAATATTAAAAAAATGCATTTTAAACGGCTAATATGACGCACGTGACGGCACACAATAGAATAATAGAACACAAAATCTGTATACTACTCGAAATGAAATTAATTGTTAACTGTAGCAATACCAAGGTAAATCTCGATATTGTTAAGAATGGCGTTTTCTCTGGGTGTGCAAGTCGTATGTCAACTCCCAAAGAATATTTTAAAAATCTTTACTTAAATAAAAACTTTAGCGACTGTCATACTCATGAAATTAGTGTTATTCGGATATTGATAGTGAAAAAGTGTACAAAAGATTTTAAATAATTGCTTCTACATTTTCGTATAAAGAAAAGAAACGAGTGATTGATAATGGGCGATTATGTCCTAACGTAATAATATTTCAGAATATAATTTTTAAATGCCAACCGAACTATGGAAAAAATGTCGAGCACGTATTTTTAAATACTTTAAATTGTATTATGTCAATCTTTGTAATAGAAACTACAACACCCTCATTGTTATTTTGCGACTATCTTTTCCTCATTTTTACAATGATATAATTTAAAATAAATCAGGATTTTGTTTATATAATTCGATTTCACTTTAAATATGTAAGCGAAAAAGAGTTGTGTGGGGGGTTACCACTTTCACTGCCAACGCCCTAGGTGCAGAGTCAGGAGGAGCCAGTGATTGCTAGGGTTAACGTGGTTCCGTGCTTTATCAAAGAGAATGTATCGGAAACGCTCAACTTTGACAAATTTGATTTTTATTGATGTTCTGTACTATTTTGCTACATTATTCCTAAAACAATGAGTATTGTTTAGAGTCAATCTTTAGAAGCATGGGATTGTGTTCTATCTTTCCATCTTTAAAAGTTTTATTTAACTGTAACATTAATATAATTTGTATTAAAATCATTTTATCCGAGATACAGCAAACTAAAATATGTGTACAGTTGCTAATCATATTTTCTCTTTTCTGAGGGGGGAGGAGGGAGCTGTTTCCCAGTAAGATCACAGCTTAGTTGTTTTTTGTGTTTTTTTTTCTTTAACCTTTGTTCAGATAAGGAATTTTTCATCGTTTTGTACGTACTATTAGAACTTTTCTGAGCCCTAAGTGATAGTTACGTCTTTCAACGCTTATCGGATGTTTACAAAATAATTCGAAGCCGTCGCCATGTGTAATCGCTTCATGCAAACTGCGGCATTCTCTTACAGCTAGGTCTACCCATAAATACATCGCCATCTTCTTTCAGAATCTGTCTATGTAGAGGACAGTTTGCAATCGGAGTAATAAGTGAATACTCTTGCAGGAATGTGTAACAATGAACTAAATATTCTTAGTCTAAATATTGGAAGACACATTATTTTATATATTTAATTTAGTTTATTAAGTACAACTGAAAACATTACAAGCGAATACTCAAGAATATATTTTTTTACCTAGTATACAGCGAATTGTGATTTGGTTAAAATGAACTTTTGAGAAAGAATCTCTAAGTGCACCGTATTTGTCAATAATTTGCACATACTATGTTGTAACTACAAGGAACGGACGGCAAATATAACTCATAATTGCATCTGTCTGTTCTAGAAATATTTTATTTTCGTTGACATATCGTAAATGTGTCAATTTTGCGGGTTAATATTATCGTAAATTATAAGTTGTGGAATGTTAAAATATGTAGTGAATGATATAAATTGGTTACCAAGAATGAACATCAGTAGTTTACGCCCCAAATCGGTGAGCAAATAAAAAGAATGTCAGTTACACAACTGCATTTCTGTTATTCAGCTCACTTCTAAACAGTACCGAATACAAGTATTTTGTTTGTAATAGCTATATCAATTAATTTATTAAAGAACGAAGATATGTACGCTAACCTTTAGCTGAGTTAAGCCTCTCAAAATTTAACGTGCCGGAGTGCGCGCACTTGGACTATAGTTCTGGGAGACGTAACAGCGTGTCACGATGCGCGCGCATGGCCTGAGCCGCCGACGGCAAAATCCGCGCCGCGCTCTAATCAATATGTGCAGAACCTGCGAAAAATCTATAAATTGATTTACAAAACTTAATTAAATTAACAGTCCATTACGGTGCAGCCGTTGTAATGGAAGCGATAGCACATTAATGAAACGGTAATCCCAAGTAAGGGATTTGGGTTTGTATCCCGACAGGAGAGTGTCGATAAGTGGTATGACTGGGCGACATGCGACGGCTGTGCCAGCGGGAGGGTGTAAGAGATACGAGAGGAGTTTGATGGCGTAGAAAGAGCGACTAGAGAGATATACCGCATTGTTTAACAAGAGTTCACGTGATGAATTTTACAAAATCGAACCTCACATTTCCTAAGCACTGTTACAAATTCTAGTTAAGTAAATACTTTTAGCCTCATCGATGTGATGTGGGCATTTCCTTTTTAAATTATAAACACATAAAAAATTCACATGGTATTGTAGCATGTTTGAACTCTTACTATAATTTTTTCGACAGTTCACATTGCTTAACCAAAGGCGTTCCTAAATATTCTCTAGATTAACTATACTATGTGGCAACTTCACGCGATGTTAATAGTAATTTGACCAAAAGATCGGTAATGAGAATGAATCTAGATTTTTGATGGTGATTTCATCTATAATTTAAACAAAATTTGCATCGTGCTTTTAAATGTCGATCTTCATGATCAATTTCGGCAACCGTTCGTTTTAACAAGATGTAAAACGCAAAGCAAAACGGGATCTACTTCTCTGAGGATACATCACTTGTTTACTTAAGAAACATTGCTTTTCATAAATGTGCTAATAACTGTATTTCTTTGTTATTATACACGTAAGTAGTAGTGTGCGTAATAGTATAAATTATTAATATTATTTAATACGTACACACAAGTTCCCCAAATTCAAAACAAAGACGTTAACAAAAACCTTCTAATAAGTCATGGATACAATTTGACCAGATGGTTCTGTTTGCAGAACAAAAAAAGTTTTGCGTGTATCAGGTGAGAAAAATCATCGACAATCCCATTGCAAACAACTCATTAGACCTACAGCGCCGAACACGCCCTAAAAAATAACGGGATGTGACAAAGCCTATTTTATTTTTCATATCAGTTACGATGTGAAAAAGGATAAAGCGGCTTTACAATTAGGCGTAATTACTACAACCGGCGGGTCAGGTATTAAAAGCCCGGTTTGAGGGTACAAAAATAAATTCGCCGATGCGTTGGCAAGCCGGCCGAGCTTTTATTTAAGCATGTTCGTCGGCCAAAGCGGCCAGGCGGCTTTTAGCGCGTGCGGAGCGGCGCTTGGGCGCGAGGTCCGGTGCGCTGGGGCTGCAGATCCCTGCGCCGGGGGGGGGGGGGAGCCGCAGGAAGAGCTGCGCAAAGAGGAGGTTGCGAAGTCGCATTTCAGGGAGAGCGGAGGCACAAAACGCTAAAAAACGATGGTTTAGGTGAAGAAAGACACATTGACAGAGAACGATCAGGTGAGAAGGTTAGGAAGTGAGAATGTTTCCGAAAATCATCACGACTACTTATAACAGGGTTCGAGTTGACACGAAAAAGTACAAAAATTATAAAATCATTGGTATTGAGGGAAACATTAACTTGAAATTCGTTGAGAGATATGGCTTGAGAGTGTTTCTGAACAGAGTTGGGGGTGTTTCTAAAGACACGAAGAAGGAAAGAAAGAAAGAGAGAGAGGAAGAAAGAAAGAAAGAAAGAGAGAAAGAAAGGGAGAAAGAAAGAAAAAGATAAGGAACTTCCCAACACACTTCACAAAAAACATAAAAATGGAAAAGATGGAAGAAAGAAATATTATATACAGACAGCATGGTAAAAGTACAATGTAAGTATAAGTATTGTATAAGTATTGTATATTATTATGTTGTAGGTAAAAGTGATTATCCATATTTGTCTGAATATGATTGTGAGTGAATACTTGTAGGTTGGTGTGTATGCGAGTGTTCTTTTGTCTTTGTATGATATGTATGTAAGCGTGTATGTTTGTATGTATGAATGTTGGTGTTATATGTAAGTAAGTTTATTACTTAAATGTTAGTATATATGTAGTTTCATTTGTTGTATATGTATAGGCATGTAAATGCAGTTGCATGATCGTTGATTTTTATATTGATTTTTTATATATTGTTTTTATAGTTAATTGTGTTTTGTACTTTTAATGTACTTTTGTTTTTCTGTATTCTGCCACCGGGCAACATCAGCCCAATTGTAGAATAAACCCTATCTATCTATCTATCTATCTATCTATCTATCTATCTATCTATCTAAAGTACGTAAACAGAGTATGCACGAGGCAAAGAAAGAACGGAATAGTTGGAGAGTCTGCCCGTATGTATGTGCGCGTATGTGTACAGCGGGTGCGTCGCAGGGCGGGGACGGATCGGGTCGGGATGCCCTAATGCCGATACAATATATGCCTTTTTTGCGGGCGCGCTCGGCGGGCGGGTTGCGCGGCGGGGCGAGGAGGGTGGAGCGGAGCGGGAGGTTCGGCGAGGGTGCGCGGTGCCCTGGGGTCCCTCTAATGGCCCAGGGCTAGCGCTGGGGGCTGCTGGGAGGCGGCTTAACCGCTTCGACATGCGCACGCTCCACGGCCGTTCGCGCTCCGCCCCGCCCCGCCCCACCCGCTCTCCCCACATCACATCGCCTCTGCCCTTTCCATTGCCTCTATCCTCTCCCCTCCACAGCCACCAGGTCAAAGGCGGATTCCAGGCTTGTTCTGTCGCTTCCGCACGACGCGTACATAGGGAGAGGCAGCGCCGAAAATCAAGAGTAAATATTGTATCCAAGCAAGAAACACTAACAATACTGATTGATCACGGTGTACATCGTTATTTTCAGTACTGCGTCGTCCATCTTCGTCACATAGCTGTGAATACAAAAAATACTGTTCTCAACCATACTCTCACCCCAAATACATTATTATTGTAATAAAGCACCCGGAATGATTTAGATGAAAGAAATGTATTTATTTATGCAACTCGAACGTTACAACAATCACCTGTCGGCAGTTAAACAATAAGCTTCATCATTGAAAGGCAGTATGATACCAGCAATGGCCGATACATACATATGTATTGGGCGTGTGCCAGTCGTAAGCATTGTATGACTTTCAGTGGTAGATCGTTACGACGTTCAGTAGTTCATCGTAGATGTTCAATAGTCAAACTTATCACACTATACTTTGAATTAAGGTACTTCATGCACCAAAAGTACTCCATGCAATGGAGGATATGTAAAATGTTTTTTTGATCTACTGCTTACGAAAAGCGAGTATTTTATTAATATTTGACGTTTAGAAAATCACAGTTAGCAGCTTGTGACCATCGCATTATAAAACAACACAGCTAAATTTAAATTAAGTAAAACAAATTTGAAAGGAGTTTTATACTTAAAATTACGATAATAACGTGACGTCACTTGAACAACGCGAATTCATCCATGTTTCAAATTAAATAATTCCCAGTACGGTAAGATCTTGACGAGTGTTTAACATTTTTTGTCTTTAAAGAAATTAAATAAATATATAAAATAGTTAAGACGATTTAAAAAGGCTGTATTTAGAGATGCAGAAAAATTTGCCATGGCCCGCTCTATCATTCCCCAACCCTTCCCACTTCCGTCATCCTTTGGACTGCAGAATAAGCCAACCTTTCTAGCTTTGGCAGGCTGAATAAGATCGCCATTCCTACTCACCTGGACCTGCTCATTAAAATCGCCATCCCTACTCGTTTTGGAGTGTTGAATAAGCTTGCCCTCCCCCCTCATCTTGGTTCACAGAATACGCTAGCCAACCCTACTAACATAATTACGATCGTACCCTGAATGAAGATTAGGAAACGCATGATAAGAAATACTGGAGCTTTTGAATATAATGGGCTAATATTCGTAAAAGATGGCCGAGTCCCTCATACGTAAGGCACAAAAGATAAGATGTATTTATTTACAGTATCGTTCACATAAACATATTGTGTTGTAAGTCGAGGCCAAGGAGCGTTATTTTATATTATGTAGAGTCGCAACAAGAAAGAAGACTGCCAGCGACCATGAAGTTTTTCAAGCATAAATGTTAATATGAAAACTAATTGTAACAAGGATAACTTTGAAAAAAAGAAAGAAAAATTACTTTCTGAAATAAAATTTATGTCAACGCAAAAATATGGAATATGAGTATCTTCCATAGTTACTTGTTCCTGAGAACAACGCATTACCAATAAAGAGCGCGTTCCACGCAACATACGAAATGAATTTTCTTTTATGTGATTTCCTCTTCCTGGGACCTTCCTAATAAGTAGATAAATAATATTCAGAGAAGGAGTAGGAACCATTAGAATAGAGAATTCACTCAATGCCTCGTTTCACAAGAAGGCAACCTTTTGGTGCTTCAACAGTATAAAATCATGTGAGTAAAATTTTGAAATCCACCTTTTTAATTCTATTTTTTTAAATTGACGTGTTCTTCACAAAAGGATGTGTCTGTATAACAGATTTATAAAAAACAGAATACAAGTTTTATTCAATTAATCACAAATTAGAAATAATATTTTTTAAGTTGATATTTTTGCAATCAATAAAATATTGAATTCTCACCTAAGTTTTGAGAAACGCAATTGTTCTAAAAATGATCACTTAGTATAAAAACAATAATACATACGTGTATGTATGTATTTGTTTCGTTTCTTGAAACAAAACATGAATATAGATTTTCTTTTTAATGTTAACTTTGAGAGCCTTTTTTCATAACAACAAATCTATAACAGATTATTTTATCAATATATATTATTAATGTATGAACATACATAATCCGTACATACATAAATTAATTAAATGTTAAGGTATAAGTATTATATCATCCGTTTTCCGAACGTGTTAAAAAAATAACTCCATGGATAGTCACAACAAGAATGTGGAAAAACCTTTGAGTTTGATGAAAACATGTTCGTTTATTTCCAAACTTCGCAGATTGGCTCCCAACTTCTGCTCGTTGAATTAACTTTTTACGAAAAGTTTTACGTTGAGATGGAAAAAGATGACTCTTTAATGTTTCGTAATAGCGTTGGTAAAGACTTGCTCGTAAAGTAACAAGAAAATTCAAACTAATGCTTCAGAAATGCTGAAGGAGACACAACAATGTTTTTTACACCGTAACTTAAAATTACTAAGAAGCCTTTCCGCAATGGAGAATTATGGACACCGGCTACCTGGTAAGCGACGCATTAGTACAAATTAAAACACTATTAGAGTATGAATAATATCGTTACTTAAACGCCTGGAGAGAACCTGCGGTCTCACGAAAATGACTCATAAAATATTTAATTTTGAAGAATGTCTGCTAATTTCCTTAAGGAAAGTAATGACGTAGTTACAACAGTATTTTGGAGGATTAAGTGCGCTACAAGTAAAGAGCCAAACCATAGGGGATACACAGCATGCAATCTAGGAAAAACGCTTCCTCAAAAAATCGTTAAAAGGCAATTACTTCCTGCGATTCCCCAGTATGAAGAGAAAACTGCTTCCAAAGCGCCTTTGCAATCCCCAACGTGTCTCTAACATTCCAACGACATGTGTGCATCTATGCAATGAAAGCTTCACGTTCATTGACTTTTCGTAAGAAAAGTAACATGGGTTTATGAGACATCGCCAATGTTCATGAGTAACTTGCCAATATCACAAGAAATTTCATGAAATCGTATATTTTGCTGAATTAAATTAATAATTTATGAGAGTATATCAAATTAATATTACCTTTTCCATATATACACGTCCGTCATAGTCGATATTGTATTTAGTTCCTTTAGGATGGCAACATTCGAGATGATTAACGGAATACGCGATGAGTCTTCATTAACCGTAATCTCAAGAACTTCTAAGACATGTTCACTAGTAGCATAATTCAACATGATCATTTAAGATGTGGCGCCAATGTGTTGTGAAGGTGTGGCGCCAATGACTTTGTTGGTCTGGGCAAAGCAGCGGCAAGGGGCAGAGGCGGTGACGGCAAGTCAGGCTCTGAGCCCGCGCACATCCACCCGGAAATTCGTCCCGGTGCCGCTGGGGCATCGCCAATGAGGCCCGGCATGCCTTGCGAGAGAGACGCCCGGAAGCTGAGGATTACAGGCGGAACACACGAGGGAAGCAAAGGAGGAAAGGAGCAATTGGAGGGAAGCTACGAAGGGAAGGAGAGACAAAGAGAGCGGGGGAAGTGGGGATGAGAGGAAGAAAGAGACAAAGAGAGAGTGAGGGAGGGTGGTAGAGCGAGGGAGATTGATGAGTGAGAACGCGCTATTAGGTACGAGCAACGCCCGGAAATCATATTACGGAACAAAGGAGGCGGTAATTGATTAACTGATACAATCAGTGCCCACGTCTGTTCCTGCGGACGCCTGTGCCTCCGTAGCGCTCTTTGGAGCTGTTTGTTTTTATACGACCGCCTAACTCCTCAAGCTGCTACGGGGAATCAAGAGACCTCGCTTAAAAATTGACAGAAGAAACCTTCTTCAATTCTAAAAATAAAAATTTTACTCATGAACAAAAATGCACATCATATGTGAATAATTGTCACAGTTGATGCCATTGTAAAATTCACTCACCTTGATGGATTTTTATCCTGAAAATAAATATTCTTGGTTCTTAAAAGTTGAAAAATATATTTTTAAAATTTATCTTAATATAATATGAAATCTACTACTCAGCATTTAAATTTATTGGTGAAGAAATGATTTCCCGTTAAAAATTTCATTATACTGAAATAATGATGGTGGGAAATGTTCCTCAGATTTCGCGCTTTTGAGATTTTTCTAGAAATAGATATGAATAAGTCTGCTTCTCCAGAATGTATATGAATATTATTATACATTTAAATACGAGAATATCTGAAAATAATTGAATAACCATCGAATCATAAAGATGAAAGAGAAGTTTTTCTTGATGGACGTGGATGCTTCTTAATTCCAGGCAACGGGAGATATGCATCTGAAGGAAACAAACGAGTCTGTGCTGTTACCATAGGCAACAGACTCAAAATACACGAGACAACATCAAGTGAGCAAACAACGACACAGCAACAGCCATGTGAGGGACAGAAGCATTGAAGCGAGCCCGAGACAACAGCTTTTGTGGATGCAACACCACCCAGCAGTAATGTACCGAACGCCCAAAGGATACACTTTTATTTCGGGATAGGTTATATCACAGATCCGAACACAGGACATGCGAAGCAATCTAGCTAGACAAATATGTTGTCATGCAAATATTTATTAAGAAACATGTTTTAACAATGTAGTTTTTTTACATACTACTCTTAAGTAGATAACGGAATGTGTACATGCTTGGCGAGGGCTTCGGTATTGGCTAAATAAAATTTGAACGTGACTGTACTTCACATGCCATGATTTGTAAAAGAGGTGGTGTAAATCGTGTGTCAACCACCCGAGACCTTCTCGTCAAGGCGACCCAGGGCATCCGATACGTTACTAATACTTACCCGACCGGCACTGGAGGTTCTACGAGTACAATATGAAAACTCGCAGTACGATACATATGCAGCTACTGACACTAAGAATTTAAATAAACAATTTTTACCCAATTATACTCACGACTAAAGTTACCCTGATACACTTTTATTAACATAAACATGATCATATGTTGGTTCGTGTTAGTGTAGTAAAAGATATGTAACAAGAAAATTATTTAAATCTACTCTGGATGTTTTTGAATAGCAAATAAACTTAGGAATCGCCTAAGGTTTCGTACAAACGGACATACTAACCGTATTCTTCACGTGAATACTGTATTAGTACAGTGGAGTAACAGCTGGTTCCTCCGATCAGTCTTGGATCGGTGTCAAAAGTCTGAGGAACTAACTGAAACACTCACAGCGTCCGCATTCTTGTACAAACCATTCCCTTCTCACAGTCTCTTGTGAGCGTGTGGCAAAAACACACAACATACACGAAACAAAATATGTTAAATGACAACATCTTGTGATTCACAACATCCATATCCATCCAGGAACAAAAAGAAAAACCATCAATATAAAAAACAAACAAACAAACATATCAGTCTCCACTACGACGACATCCACAACGAACGAAGTCGCTCTAGCAGCGAAACGCACATGGAATCCAAAATAAAAGAACACAGTGACATAACGACACAACGTGTGAACCCCATCTAGAACAAACACGGCAAGGAACGAAAACTTGGGAAAGTGTGGGTATTGATTACTTATAGTGCGGTTATGTCTCGCTTATTTTTTTCTAATCTGTTCTTTTAATTCTCTCCATGTTTGCATTTCTTGTACATCCAGGAAAATAAATATTGTAATATTAAAAATATATTTTGTGTAAAATTTCCATTTTTCAAATTAACTATCCCCATTAAAAATGAAAAATAGGATATGCTGTAAAAAGTGTATTTAGACATTCCATTTTCAAGAAAAGAGAATCGAATTAGTGTGTATTGGCCAGCTTTAATTTAAATCACAGACTCGCCTGGTCAAAGACTTATTATAAAATGCACGATAAAATAAGGCATTAACGTCTGCCCCTTAATTTGTTCGAGGCTGATCGGAGTTATCTATTAACTGCTGTAAGATACCCCTTTGTTTACTCTTAGGAAAAACATATTCGCTCATTTTAACTACACTAAAAGAGAACTCGGCGAGCGCGTAAGTCCATTTATCCAACGTAAGAATCACAGATACAAATCACGTAATCGACAAAACCCGCTATGACGTAGCACAACATGTTCCGACCCGTAGTTGAACATTTGCCGCATGAGGCTCGACGCCCCGTCAGTCTTCCTCCAATGGTAGCAGCGAGCGCATAACCGCACATAACACAATCGCGACCCAATAAAACCAGATACAGAAAGAAAACAAACAAACAAACAAACAAAACTGACAGTAAAAAACCAAACAGAAACAACCAATCAACGTCCAACAGAAATCAAAAAACGTACCACAAAACCATTTGTGATGTTTGACTTTGTTTTTAGGGCTTTGCTGGGCCGCCGCTGCTACGCTCATGCGGGGCGACGAGGGAAGCCGCCCTGCAACACACAGAAGCGCAGTCAGCCGGGCCGCGGGCGCCGCCGCTGCCGCCCCCGCGCCCCGCGCACGCCCACGCACGCCCGCGCACGCCCGCGCACGCTTGCGCCCGCGCGCCGCGGCGCTGCAGCTCTCACCGCCTGCGTGGGAGGAGGCCTCCGCCCCGGCCTCCTGCAGAACGCACGCTGCGCCGCGGCGCCGCCCTAAGGCTCCGAACGGAGACGCGGAGGAGAGAGGCTATGAGGCGCATGGTACACAGCACAGTACGGGCATTACCATACAGACAGGTTAAAATCTGCAGATACTGGGCTTACACAGATACGAAGCATAGTTCGCAAAAAATCGATGATACTTATTTCTGAATTAGGGGTAGCGCTTCCTTGCGCACCAAGCATTGCAGGTATTCCTTAAATGGAATTAAAAGATCTTAAAATTTAGATAATATTCAGCGACATATGAATCAGACGAGAAATTAGGAAATTTATTCAAAGAAGAATGTTACATTGAGAACATAAACTCATATCCACATCAATTACTGAAAACAAGTCACCACAGTGTCCTTAAGCTTTACATTCAACGCATGATACATAGTATATTACGTATCACCAAATCATCAACTCTGAAATGATTAAGAAATGTCATATATCATTGTTTCTATATTGTCCACAAAAGTACAGTTATATGAGCTATTAAATATTCACCTCAAGAACAGTCCAATCTCAAAAATTGAGCAAGTAGAAAATTCGGCATCAATATACAATCCATGTCCTAAACAATGTTATTCCACCAATAAAATATTCATGAAAGTAGCTTAGGAGATGCTAGAAGAAAATGGTAAAGAAGCTGTATCTCCAAAAACGAAAAGCACATTGCCATTTGCACATTGCACAGATCATAATGCTCTCGCCGCTGTAACAAAGGTAAGAGATCGACTTTCAAATCCAGAAACCTAATGTTGCATTTGACAAAATGAGATTGACTTAACACAGCAGTTAACATTCAAAACCATCATGTTCACCATGTCAGAAAAGAATATATTTTCCCATAACCCACGAGCACCCCAAACAAACGAAATACAATTCAAATCATATGGAAGCTTAATATGTTGAATTCTAAGAATTACTAAGAAGTTAGAGGATTAATAAAATGTAAACAATGCGGGACCCGGAAAGATTGAAGAATTTTACGTTGATGTTGGCATAAATGTTTAAAGTAATATTAAGAAAATGGAATATTACATCATTGGGAGATCATTATTTCATTGATTGTTCGCGATATAAGATCACGGGAACTAAAAAATATTAAATAATTCGAAAATGAGGCAATCCCATGCAACATATGTATTAACACTCACGTATGAAAAGAAGATGCAACCGTACAAAGCATGGAGTTCAGAATATTAATACAACAGAACTACATAATTACTGAAAATAAAGACATTTTCTTATCCAACAAGTAAAACGATGTACGAAATATACCGTAGACAACTGTACCATATTTGCAGAAAAAATGAAGAATACGACAGCAAATTTCATCTCTTTCATTATATATTAAGCACAATTCTAATTTTATAACAAGTACCTGAGTATTAAAACAAAAGATAGATACAAAATACACCATCCGTTGCTCTCGTTCTATTATGAACATCCTTAGTCATGAGCACTAAGAAACATTTCATCAAATGCGTTGCTTCGAAGAGAATTAAAGGCAGTTGAACAACCACGTCATTTCAAAAAACTGCTTCGCAGTCAAAAAAATCCCAGATCATAATGATTACACATTTCAACGGGAATGGTCAATATCGTTACAATGATCTCTCGATTCTGAGAAAATCAATCGTAGATAAATTCGAAATATTTATGTTTACAGTGACAGAATATACAGAAAACAAAGCAACAACAATGAAACTTTAGTAAAGAATTCAATATAATGTATACCTTTCAAGTATTTGAGTTAAAATGTCACACTTCACAGCAGGAAGGAAACTAACAACAGCACAGGAAACTAACTTTGTGTAACTCATGAGACCTATCGGGCTTCATTTCAACTAAAATCCACCTGATAAAAAAACACTACCTTCATTCGAACCCTAAAAACGCGCGACAACGAGACAAAGTGCTAATGGGGCCGTGCTCACACCTCCGCACGTGTGCCAGCGCACAGATCGACTTCGACGCTCATAAAATTAGCGCGACGCGACGTGGCGCGTCGCGACGCGGGCGGCGCGGCGCGGTTCAGCGGGGCAAGCCGTGCGGCGCGGCGCCGGGTGGGCAGTATCGCAAATAGCAGCCGCACAGGCAGGAATGCCCATCGCAATGAACAACCGCGCGTGAAGGGGAAAACCACAGACAGTAGCGGCGGCGGCGGGCCCGGCGCAACGCGGCGCGGCACAGCGGCTGCACCCGCGGAGGGCGGTGGTGGCGACGGCGGCGGCGGCGGCAGCGACAATAACGGAAGTCTGCCCACCGCGCTATTATAATCACGATGACCCTAATTGTTTTATTGCAGATAGGAAGGAGAATGCGACGCATTCAGTTTAGCCGTCGCTATTGGGCCGCGGTGGTGTCCAGAGGCAAAAGCACACACACGTTCGCTCACGGACGCTCGCGCGTGCACCCACACATGCGCGCGAGTGGCTGCCCGCGGTGGGGCCCGCCAGCCGCGCTGCAGAATCACTTTGGTTTACACGGCATCTAATTTAATTGAGCATTGTAATGCGAGGCAGCGCTACATTACTCGCCGGACCTGGTACATTTACCATATTCGCGTCCCGGCCCGCGCCCCGAGCCGTTCTTTACGCGCGTGGGCGGCGGGAGCGCCACTAGCGCGCTCCGCGGCCGCAGGCGCCACTAGCAGGGAGAGGGAAGGGCACCCTCGCTCGCTGATTCGCGCAGGCCCGAGTGAATGGTCATCGCGACTCGACTGCCACAATACCCCACTCCCTGCCAGTACACGGAATAGAGTTGGTTTTTGTTCCATCATGTGTTCCTGTGTGGTATTGCAGGAGCTAATTTGTATTGCGAATGCAGTTATATTCATTGCATGCCATGCATTCCTATTCTTGATATAGTAATATTCCTAAATACTATTCGTTTTCATGGACTTTTTTCATACATTAAAACAATATTATAACTGTATTCTTATTGAAATTTCCTAATATAAAATAAACCTTTAGAATTCAAAACGTTATCAATATTAATAGTTCAATTACTTAACCCAAACAGCATTTTTATATTTTTAATTTTAAGAGGGAAAAAGTTGTCCTAGATTTCAAGCCAGCTTGATTATGCATCTTAAGGAGCTTTCATGGAAGTTTATCACGTGGGAAATGTCAATATTTTAATATTATCAGAATTCCACATGTTCTCTCAATAGAGTCGGCCGGATGCGTGAACAATGGATTTTTTACATCCCTCTCACATTATCTCTCTCATAGATATAGTTAATACAAAACTACGTTGCAGGTGTTACAAAAATATCTACCAAGGCTGAGTAGACTTTTTAAAACTTATAAATTTTGTATTAATATTAGACTCGTATTTCACAGAATTAGTTGTAAGAGTTGACAGAAGTAAATTGTCTGTAAATTGATGGATAATTTTGTTTACATATTCTCTGGATCATTCTAAAGTATTTGTACCTATTCCAGAAGTATTTGTACAATATCCATTGATATTGCAGCTTAGGATTGGGTCGTTGTTGTTAATGTTATTATTATTATTATTATTATTATTAATAGAGAAGAATATTCTCATTATATTCGAAATAACTTAAAAATTACTCTTCTCTGGGATTCGTATATCCTGACCGATTCACCCCTCATCCGACCAGAGCAGTTTATACTTCTTCTCTCCCTATATCCAACACCGAACAAACATTCCAGGAGAAACATTGGTATGCTGCCGAATATGACTTCTTCAAACTTACGATACCACCAACCTCATGAATAAATGAACTCGCGCGAAACTCCCACACACACAAGCGAAACAATCAGCCAATATCGCCGGGGCAGAACCAATAAAATGCGGCCAGGGGAGAAAATTCTGTTTGCCCTCAAACTTTCCGCGGAGGGATTTTTTTCATTCCGGCGCAGCCCCGTGAAAAGAAGGCAGGGAGAAAAGAGTGCTTCTGAAGTTTCATCGAGTGCTTGCGCGCGCTCGGGCCGACCACCACCAGCAGCAGCGAGCCAGCCAGCCAGCGGAGCCGGAGGCCGAGGTGGCGAGTGCGCGCGGGGCGGCGCGGCGCGGCGCGGCAGCAACGAGGCGGCGCGCGGCGGGAGGGAAAAGCCTGCCCGCGCTCCCAGCAACTAAAAGGGGGCGCCCTGCTGATTTCATTTGGAGCCGCGTGACCTTGCTGCCAGCGGGAGGAGCGGGGTGGGACGCGGCGGAGAGAAGAAGGGCGGGGAGGAGAAGGGCGGGAGCGGAGCGAGACTCGTACAGCCGATAACATTGGCAATAGGGCAGCGCTCCCTGCAGGGCCGTATAATGCAATCGAGCCCTGCGAGGGGTGGGAAGTGGTGGTAGCGAGGGAAGTGGGATCGGAGGAGGGTGAGGACTGGAAGGGGGTGGAGTGTAGACAATCGTTATGGATGGATGAGGAGAGTGTTGGCTTGGTTAGATTTGAGGATGGATATGAGAAAATGGGTGAAGGCGGTAGATGACAGTGTAAGAGGGCGCAAGAGATAACGTTAAAGTGAAAAAAATAGAAAAAAACAGTAGTAAACTGAATGATGATCATAGAGATGACCATTTGATATGAAGACCGGTGTCGAATTGATGTGATGCATGTTGCACGTGACTTATCACTCCAGTAAAAATGGAATACAGACGACGAGCAATGAGAGAGGGAGTAAGTGCGTGAGGAATTGATAGGGCTAGAAATTCACGACGAGACGTCGAAATTAGACGAAGGTAGATACGAAGTTCAAAAAGTATTAAAGTAAGAGAGGTGTCTTCCTCCAAAGCCTTGCATAATGAGATTAATCTAAAAGAAACGAAGAAGATCCAAAATAATTATGTCTATCACAACAACTATTTCACCTAATTGTATATTTAAGCAATGACAATTTATATTTATATTTTTATAAAAAATACAATAATATAGTTGAGCAATTTATACACCTTTAAAGTTATGTAACATATTCTTGTTTAAGTTTCAAAATTTTATTACGGTTGTTAAATTTTTAATTAATTTTGGACTTAAATTAACAAAAGGTTTTTATGCCCATTATTAAACTTTGCAAATTCACCTGCACGTAACAACTCTAAGAATCTAAGTTAATTTAAATACGTTTACGCACTCATTAAAGTGAAGTTAAGTCTAGTTAGAAGGTACGTTTTTTCGAGAACATCAGTTGAACTTGGTTGCTCACTTGCTGGGGACATTTGGTTCGTTACTCACTATGAAGTGTGGGGAGAGTTTCCTTTCTCCTACTGTTTGCTTTCTATCTACGACAAATGTCATTTGGACCCTTTTCAGAACGAAGCATTTTATATCTTGTTAGACCATTTTCAAAATGTGTTTCAATGAGGTTTCATATAGCCGATTTCTGTGGTATAGCCGATATGAGCTTTATCGCCACCAACACCGCCATTTTCATTTTCAGGTTTTTAAAATTCTAAGAAACGTTTGTTCCATGGTATCAGCTTTCAACTGATACTCTTTATCCTGTACTTAATTTAAGAATACTATTTTTAATTGTTTTAATTTTTTACCTTTCTTTAACAGAAGTTAGTAAATCGCGACCTATTTAAAAATACTTCTTGCACCTTCAAGTGTTCCGGACAGTTAGCATCTCATTGACGGTCATGGAAAGAAGATTGGCAATAAATATGTAAACGGTGTCTTAGATTCTGATATTTAGACGACTGTGCTCTAAAAACTGTTGCTAGCGAATAGTGTTTGATTCAGCGTTTCCAAGGAGAACAGAGAGCAGCCCCTACTGTGGCAAATGAGATGACGTGAAAGGCGCGCGGCTGGTGGCGGTCGCCGGAGAGCAAGAGGCGCGGGTGGGGGCGGAGGAGGCCCCGGCCGAGGGTTCGGTTTCCGATATGCCCCAGGAAACAGTGACCCAAATTGATAATTCATGCCCCTCTCCCGAATAGAGTGCTCTGTGCTCCGAATCGAACCTGCAATCGGAGCTTGAGAGGGAATTCTAAAAATCTTCATTTGGGTCGCCAATTTATCTGAGTTCTGCTGCAGGAAGGAAATGCCTACCAATAAAAGCTTTCGAAATCGAGAATTTGAGAGAAGAGGTAAATAAGATGTGTGTAACATCTCATTTCAAATTATTTTTAAAGACTTCTCAAGAGATTTTGAAGTAAACTTCCAATAAATTTATAAACCATGATAAACAGAGAAATATGATTAATAGACAGTTTTTAAGGAAGTGATTAAGTAAATTTTTCGGACACACTTTCGTGTTATCTAATATTATTTGCACTCTACAAATATCACATTTGATTCGCAATCATTTATTTGAACAAAAATTAATACATTTATTTCATATTCATAAAATGAAACAATTAACATAAAACAAGAACCTCGACATTAAAAATTTTAATTGGTCTTCTCTCAAAATCACTTGCTCACGTTTTTAATTGTTCCTTGCAGGGATGTTTTTATAAATTTTCAAACGTGCTATCGTGGTACCCATTCATAAATCAAGTAATAAGAATAATACAAATAATTATTTACCTATTTCATTATTGCCATATATATATATATATATATATATATATATATATATATATATATATATATATCCAAATTATTAGAAAAATGAATCAAAATACAATACTATCTTGAAAAGCATAATCTATTGTCCCTAAGTCAGTATGAATTTCGTAACAACCTGAGTATTGATGCTATATACTGTATAATGTCACTCACAACTTTTACAAGAGATAGACGTCGGGGACAAATGTCTAGGCACCTTCTTAGATCTAAGAAATTCTTTCGACACAGTTAATCATGAGATCTTAATGAAAAAACTGAACTCAATGGGAAGAGGAGGAATGGACTAAATTTATTTCAATCGTTTTTAAGTGATAGAACTCAAGTAGTGATAAATAATAATCAATTAAGTGAACCCATAAGCATCTCCATAGGATTAGCTCAGGGAACGGTTTTGGGACCTATATTATTTCTAATATACATTAATTATCTGCTATAAATCTCTTACTCAAAAGAATCGTGAGTCCATTTTTGCTATGTTGATGATACTGTCCTAATTTATACTGGTAAATCATGGAACGAAGAGATACAGTAACGCTAATGATGGTCTAAAAGAGATCAAAAAGTGGCTCGACTCTAACTTATTATCGCTAAACACCTCTAAATCCACTTTTATCCCTTTTTCCTTAACAATCCACAGGGCAAAAACTAATTGAATTGGGAGTAAACTCCAAATAAAAATACATGATGCACATTGCCTAATTTTAGATAAATGTGACTGTCCCTCCTTACACAGATCTTATGTTAAATACTTTAGGTATTTTCATAGATCAACACTTAAAACGGAACACGTATAGTTGATTTTCTTTGTTCTAGATTACGTCAGACAATTTACAAATGTATGATCTTACGCTTCTAATTAACACTTAACCTTTTAAGTTTAGTCTATTTTGCATTATTTCAATCAGTATATCAGTATGGATTAGTTGGGTGAGGGAGGAGCGGTATAAATTTATCTTAACACCCATAAATCTGCTCCGAAAACGAATAATCCAAATTTTGTCTAAAAAAATATATTGTCTATCCAACTGATCTCCTATTTACGGAACTTCAAAGTACTAAGCGTATAAGGTAAATTATCCTCAATATTTTACTGAATTATGTTCACAAAAATAAACAGACATTTGCGTTATATTCTCATAATTACCACAAAAGACGCTCAGACACTCGTCATTTTTTAGAACCAAAGATTCTTACAACTGCTGGGTACAATCACAGTGCTAATTTTGGCCCAAGACTATATAACAATGCTATTGAAAAATACCCTCAATTATCAATTGCAAATTACAAACAATTTAAATACAAAATGAAAAACCTATTATGATTTATACGGTTCATATATTAGCTTTGCTGATCTCCTCTGAAAAAAGTAATAGTTATTTTGTAATCTTCTTCTTGTTTTTGCAATATTATTTATGTATCCTTACATTAGACTAGCATTAAAATCCTTCATGTAATTTAATGTTATTAATTTATTAATGACTGTAGGACCTTTTAGGTGAAACCCCTTGAACACGAGCTTCGCTCTTTGAAGGATGTGCTAGAACTCTTTTTTGTAACTAATTTGTAAAGTTTATTGCTAGCAATAAATATATTATTATTATTATTAATGTTTTTGTATTTTTGGAGAAGTAGTTTCTGAGCTAGATGTGCTAAGAAATTAATAAATGCAATGTATCAAATGTATGTCAAGAGCGCTCTTCCTCCTTATCGAGCATCTGCGTCTTCTGAAAGCGGCTCCGCGTCATCGACCCGCCGCGTATCTTCTCCCAAACAGTATTGTTCATTACTCCCCGTGCGGCATGTTGCTGTTGCATCCGGCGGCTCCTTAAGTTGTTCTGCGGCGCCCCTTATCTCGCCGCACGTACCGCGCCGTTAGGGCTCTGTGAGCTATGTGTGAGTGTGAAATGAAACCTCCATAGGCCACTAAATCTTACTTTGGAACTACCAGGCGGCCGGGCTCCCGGCATTAAAGGGCGCTCCGAGACTCCGGTTTGTATTTCTGGGGCCCAGTTCCCGCGCGCTCGCGCCGGGAAGATAATTTACGATGTTAATCATGATTAATGAACCCCTCATTAAGTAGCCTATTGGTGCATCAATCAGCCACTATCGTGCGGCCGCGGTGCAGCACGCACTACACCGTGATGCTGCGCGCGCCGGGGTCGGAGAGTCGTGGGGGAGAGAGGAAGTAGCTGTTTCAATGCACGCGCGGTGTTCCGCGAGTGGGTGCACGAGCACGCTCCTGCCGGTGATTAGGCGAAATCCATCGCCCCGCTGTCTATGCCGGGCTGTTGTACCGGTCGCGGGTACAGGATCGCCCGATCGCTGCTGGAAGCACCCGCTTACGAGAACGCTTCCCCCTCCCCCAGACAGCGCAACCCCAACGATATTGATAGAGTAATCGATCAACTTTTGATACTCGTAAATTTAGCGTGAGGACAAGTACCGCGCACAATAGGTGTATACGCGGCACTAAAATGCCAGCGATAACACCAACATGGAAAACATGCTTCATACTTAGCGCGTATCCCACATTTAGCTGTTGTTTTTCATGGCAGCTTAAAAGTGAGATTTACGAAATATCTGTACCTGAATATCAGTGTGTTGGGACTGAGCAAAACTTCCCTTTTTGCTACCGGAATGGTAAAAGCAACCATGTTCATTCAACGCCCAGAGTTTCATTTCGTGCTTTGGAACGTCATTTTAATCATTTTATTTCAAAATATGCGAGTAATGTTCAATTTAGAGGGTCATAAACCTGTATAATGTAATATTCAGTCATTAAAAGTTTCACAACTAATTAACATCAGATTTTTGTGTGTAAAAAATTGAAATTGATGTTATTTTTAAAATAAAACAAATGAGAATGTTAAATTTATCGAGACTTAGTTACATACTCGGTGAGAAATCAGATTTCTCGAAAACTATGTAATTTACGATATCTCCTATTTTTGGTCGCAAGAGATTGCCTGTACTAGATATAAATCTTAATAATGCGAAATATGATAAAACATTAGTATGTTAACCCATTTAGCAATCATGAGGATTTCAGTTTTCAATAGCTTTTCACTTTTGTATTCTCCCTTAGATCTGTGATGCGTTAAGAAAAACATTTGGTACGAGCGGAAATGGATTTTGAAAACTTGGAAATTCATGGTTTTCCACACGCCCACATCGCTAATACGTTGGCATAAATTTCAAGTAGAATTTCGCATAAGCGAGACACGCATGGGGAGAGTAGAAAGAACATAAAAGAGTTAGTGAGAGGAAAGAGCTCGCGTCGAATTGGGCGTCAAACGACGCCACTGACGCGTGAATATTCGGCCGGCAGCAGCGGGTGGGTGGGTGATCAGTGCTCAACCGCCGGAGGTTATAACCGCACCGCACAGCGCGCGACGGTCGGCATTCGACCGCCGCTTTCTGTTCTCGTATTCCCACACGTGTTAATGAACCAAGCCGCGATTTCAGCAAGCAATAACCCGAAATCATGGAGCAATCTTTAACGTATTCATTACCGCATAATCAATCGGCCATTAATCAAACCACCGTTGAAAGCCACGGCCCTGAGCTTGCATATTCTACAACTTGGGCCAGCCGCGCCGCTCGCGGCGGGAGGCAGTTTATGCACGGGCTTTGGGCGAGCAGGGGCCGGCCGCCGGCCGCCGGGGGCGGGGCGTGGGCGGGGCGGGGGCGGGGGTCGAGGCGCCGGGGCCGGGGGCGGCGCAACTGGGAAGGGCGGAGGGAGGAAAAGAGGGTCAGCCGGAGCCCTGCCTCGAATCCCTCGGCGGAGGTACGTTTTGCCGAGGTCCATCAGCCCTACTTCATTGTACATCAAGCGGAGCCTGCATATGGAATGGAGGGGAGCGAGTGCTGGCCGAGCAGGCCCATCATATAGTGAAGTGGGGGAGGGGATGGGACGGGCCGGCTGGAAGGTCGGCGACGCGGCCAGAGGCGGCGGAAGAGCTGGAGACGGGTGCGGAGGTGACACTGAGAGCAGCATGAGGTGGGAGGTGGGCACGCGTATATGCAGCGATGACTGTGGCTGTGGTATGGGGAGATGAAATGAATAGTGTTGGTGGAAGAGGGATGTAGTGGGCATGGTAAATGACATTTACTAAATGTAGGAGGAAGAACTCTTAAGAGCAGTGGATTCCAGGAAGGAGTAGAGAGCATTAGGCAGCGAGGAGGGTGGCGTGGCAACGGAAGCTGCAGCGGGCCGGAAACGCCAAAGCTAGGGGGTGGGTGGGCGACCGAGTGGGCATGGGGTAATCCGCACCCCGCCGCCTCCGCCTCCGCCTCCGCCCCGCCCACCTTGCCTTCGCTCGAGGCCGCTGAGAGGGAAACTCATCCGAGCAACGCCATTTGACCGGTGGCGCAGCGGTAAGCGAATTTTCCTCGTCTGCGCCAGCGCCCATCTCCGCGCTCGGCTGCAGTTATGCAGTCCCTAGGAATGTGCACCGCACACAGCGCCGGGATTTTACTATAGGCGGGCGCCGCGCTAGTAATTAAACACGCACTGCAAAGTATTTAAAAAATAAATGCGCTTTTAGTAGTAACATGCGGTGCATACCTACTCTGCAGGTAAAAATGATATGAAACTCCGTTGAGGTGAACATCAAAAATATCATTGTGATATTATTTCATAATTCTAGGGCAGTCGTGTTTCACATTTATAAAATTATGTAGCAAAAGTTTCTTGATAACATTATGAGAGCAAGTATGAAAAAAATAATCCTTTTTGAAAGCACATCATTAATCACATACCCAATCTTAAAAGGAATGGCAAATTGCAAACTGCACTTTAACCTACATAAATGGAATTTGAGGAGAAGAGTAGAATATATTGTCTCGTAAAAGTTAATAGAGTGGTTTTGTCTCCTATTAGGGCGCGTTTTTAAAACTTGTTGCGCACATCTCTGAAGGTAAAATTTTTCAAATTTTTATTTTTGTTCTGCTCTTCTATTCTATACATTTTTTAACGAAGCAGTTGTTCAATGCAATTGCACTGATGCAATGGCAATAAGTAAATTTGGAGAATGACTAATGAATGTAATACGAAAGAATGTTATTTGCTGTATGTCTTACATGTTATTGAAAGCAATTTACCATGTTTCGTCTCCATTAATCACGCAATTTAGAAATAAATAAAGCCTATATAAAATGCTGCCTACATATGTTTACCTCCTTACTTTATCAACTGTTTTAATGTTTGTTCTGAATTTACAGAGCTTAATACGACACAGAAGGAAGATGAAAGATCTGAGGAACTGAGAGATCTAGTAAGATTTCCGTAAGAAGCACGATACTATTTCTAAAATTAGTTTTATGAAACCTGATTGCCATGTTTCCACGGTACTCATTTACTTCTAAAAATGCCACGTCGTGTCCCGTTGGTCGAGAGCGTAGTACTACGTCGCGACGCAGCGGACGCCTCGGTCGTGGCCCGGAGCCGCTGCCGCCGCGGCGCCGGATCACAATGAGGTCGACGTGGGCGGCCGATAGTCATCTGGAGTGATGGCTGAGATTCTCGAGAGCACTCTGCCCGTCCCAGGGGATGGCGATGGTTGGGGAGGCGGTGGAGTGGAAAGGAGCATGCTGTGGGTTTGAGATAGCTGCTCACGGATGGAGAGAGAAACAAAGAGAGGGGGGAAGAGAGTAGATTGAAGGTATGGCTGAAATAGAGAAATGGAAAAAGGATAAAATATTCCTCAAGAATAACACAGTGCAGCTGGTATCCTAGAAATTTGAGGACTAGAAGGGCGTAAGGAGAAATGGAGATGATTGAAGACGGGGTACTCTACGAAAGAAGGAAGTGGCATGAAGACAATGGGGGCAAATATTGTCAAGGGGAGAAAATTAGTGCTCAGAGAAAGAGACAAATTTGGATGTATCAAGATGATAAAATGATGGCTGAGCGATGAAACGAGAAGTCTAATGAATAATAAGGGATTCGTTAAAGAATGCGTTGCAGATGAGGGGTGAAAGAGTAAAATTGAGTAAAAGAGGCGCCATTGACAGAATTCTAAAATTATTCGATATCAATATGATAAGATAATTAGACGCTGAGAAACAAGACGAAGTGGCAATGAAAATTGTTGATTGAAAGTGTCAAAGAGGCAGGGATTCTAGTCAACGTCCGTGGTAGGTTAGCAACAGAAAGCAGCTGGACCGCGGTGGCGAATTCCAGCTACAGGGGTGGCGAAGCAAAGAGGACAGTACGAGCGGTGGTGGCGAGTGGGGATTGTGGTGAGGGGGGGAGTGGCTTCGAGCAGAGCCCATGTGAGGAAATTAAAAGCAGATCTAGTTGTGTGGGTTTATGTGGCTATAACGGCAGCGACGAGGGGGATCCCGGCGCCGGCTCGCTGATCCGGCCAATATAAAAGTTGGCCGTAAAATAAATATTGTAAGCAGTGGTGGAGGCGGCGGTGGCGGGCGACGAAGGGTCCGAGCTCTGCAGGAGCAGCCTCTCGCTGTCTTCTCTTCAGCGTCCCCCGCTGTAGCTGTCGCGGCCTATTGCCTGCTGGTGAGTGGGAGGCCACGGAAACGCCCACTGAGACAATACGCGACTCAGTGCCAAGGTGAATGGATGGAGATCTTCCAGGATCCCGCAATCGTTCATTGAGTTCGCATTGAATGAAATGATCGGCGTGACTTATCTAATTCAAATTTAAGACAGGCGATATATTTTCTGCCAAAAATATAAAGATAATTTTATAAATGATTTTACGCCTTCTTTAACGAATTGAAATTTTTAACTCGTTCGCGAGTTTAGGCAAAAGTTATCCATTGCGTTAAATGATAATTGAACTACTTTATCTTCAACAATAAAAAATATGTGTGTACATTCAATTATTTTTCCATAATTTTCCTGCGAGCATTAATTTTGTCTAAGAACCCTAATGGAGCAAAATATTACGAATGAAAATTACTGGTACGTGTGTATTGGCATATAATCCGGAAAACATATTCTGAATGTATGTGAGTGAATGATTGTTATCGGTTTTATGTGCATTTATTCATCTATTTAGGTGTGAGAGACTGGATCCTCAGTCATGCATTGGGCTTGTACCGATAGCTATTTCTAACACTTCCCTGTAGCAAAATGTAAGAGATTAATAATCCATTCAAACTCGTAAAGCATTTTGGGAGTGCACACCTGCTTTCAGGAAATGATTTCACAGTATCATTTTAAAGCAAAGAGTGTTATAAATCGTTTGAGCTAAATTCAGTCGTAGAACTAAATTCAGTCATAGCAGTCAGAGAACGAACTGAACATCTGACATTTCCGAATAATGCTGAGCGCTTCCAGCTTCGAAATGAAACAGAAAGCTTGTCCTATCACTATTTCCACTTACATCCACAGCTCTAACACTCCCTCGCTATAGCCCTGTTCTTCCACCTCCATATTCCATTTCTGTATCTACTATTACAATCTATTATAATTTGGCAACTCGTTTGCATTCCGGCCTTCGACAGCCCCCAGCAGTCCCAGAATTACCATCACTAACAACAGCTCTGGGCCCGTCCCCTCCATCCCCCGCACCCGTGACTCTGACGCAAGCTACCTGGCGCGATGAGGGGGAAATAGGAGGCTCCAAATAAAAAGGGCGAACGATACAAGGGCCGTTTATCGCCTCCGACATGCCACGCCGATATTAAACGGACTTTTCTCTATCTGCGCCGCACCAGCGCATGTTTCGTGTCGTTTTACAGCGGCGGTCGTTAGCGGACGCGGGGGCAACCTATTTCTAGGCGGCGGCGGCGGCCGCTTGCGCCATTCGCGCGCGGGCTTTAATTCGGGGGCCCGTAATCTCTCATGCGCAGGCAGAAAATTCGCAACAGCCACCCAGCCAGCCTTCACGGGCGCGGGCCGGGCGTGTGTGGGGGGGTGGGAACGGCCGATGGCCTCTACGCATGAGGGATGGCCGTGCCACGCGGGGAGCGGCGGGGGGGGGGCGAGGCGCCGGGTCGGGGCGGCCCAGCCCGGCCTGGCACTGCGGCTCTCACGTGACCGCCCTCGTACCAGCGGCCCGGATGGCACACGAGTTCGATTCCTGGCGAGGGTCGAGAGAGCGTTCCCCCTCGCCGAGGCGTACACGTCACACGCTTAAAATAGTCGCAATTAGTGGCGGGGGAGCCTCCGCCCCCGCGTGCTGCGTGAGGCGAGCGCGCGCGGGGGATCTCGAGAGCTATCGCGCCCCGCCGGACGGGCGCCGCCGCCGCGCCGCTGCCATCCACACATCAACACCACCTCCACCTCCACCTCCACACCTTCCATGTCCGGTGGCTTAATACCAGTCACGTCAACATGGAGGAAATAAACATTTCAAGCACATCAAAAATTGTAAATTATGAAAAACAAGTAAATACTAAGTCATTGCTAATTTATTATTTAAAAATCTGGTTACAAGCAAGCAAATTTCAATTATACGATATGCCGTGATGCAATACTTCTCTATCTCTTAATTTTTTATGTTTAAAGGTAAGTAATAACTTTTGAATTATCTTATTTTTATAATGTATAGTTTCAGCAACGTATAATTATTATTTTAGTATGAGTAAAACCGTGAAATTATATAATAATAATTATAATAATAATAACAATAATAATGATAGGGATGGACATGCGGGATTTTGAAGCTTTTAAATTTAATTGTCATTTTGTAATTTAAAGTTTGATGTTTTAGATTGTATTATATTAATTATAGAATGTTGCAAAGGTTAAACAAATCAGTTACCATGCTCTAATGTTGTATCTGTGTGGTAGCTGTGTATAATTTGTGGGGAAATGGAAAATTAATAGAAAGTGACGATTAAAATAATTGAGATTGAGTTCTCTTTATCGTATTTCTCAATAAAATGCAGAATTTATAATTGCTCAATATTAGTATTAGTGTTAAGATTGCCACTGCGATTGAGAATTATAAGAAGTACTTAACTCGCATACGAGTAAATTACCTATGTATGAAGAATACCAAGGTACTTATTTCATTATGGCAACTGGGATAGCACCTATCACAATCAATTTTCTTGGGATGAAAAAGTTCCTAGAAATTTAAAGCAATTCTTTTTTGGTAGATAAAGATATTTACCCTTCCGATGCAAAACTAAGTTTTATGTGAGAAAAAGCCAGACTTACATTAGAATAAGTAGCAATAATAAAATATCAATCAACATCTCCAATTTAATTAAAGGATTCTTTAGATTTTTTCACAAACCTATCTGCGAGGTTTCTAAGGAACGGCAGAATATTTAGAGAAACAAGTTCCGATTATTCATCTCGAGGCGGCCCACATCCCGCAGAAAATTCTGCTGTGTCATGGCCAGATGAATTCTGAAGATGAATGACCCGTAATTACGCAGAGAAAATATACAATCCAAAGAATGAGGAAAGTTAATAGAGAAATTAATTGTATCGCGAGTAGTACCTAATAGTAAAAACTCTTGATGGCGCTAAAAATTATTATAAATAATATTCTCACGCTGCCATAACCAAAACGCTCTTATCTTGCAGTTAAATTTGCTCTTCCCTTTATGATGAAATATCGACCTATATTACATTCCTCAGCTGATTCAACATCAAAGGAACTGAGGCCTTTATAATTCTCAAACATGAAACTTTCTAAGTGTATTCATCTAATTTTCTTTTTTAATAAAGTCCTTTGGGAAAATCTTGACGAAGGAAATGGAGACAAGTAGTTTTATTCTCTTTACTTTTACTTGATAGTTTGAAGAAGTGCTCATACTATTACCAACAGAGTGAATATTACAAGCTGCGATAAAACATAAATATGATTAAAGAATAAAATGCAACCTGGCTTATTCAAACTATAAATAAAATATCAAATCAAAATAAAATTCTTCACTGCAATATTAGAAATTCCCTAAATTAATATGGTATTTTTTTTGGTTTTGTTTTTTGCCTATGAAATCAAATCAGACCACAAAATTAACATTTTAATTTTTAAACATTTTCCTTACCGTGGGTTGAGAATCTACCCAGCGGGAAAAGGAACATGGAAATTCAATGCTTTTCACTATTAGCTCCGGCGTGCGCGAAATGGACGCAGCACTTGCCCCAAGCGGACGCGTCAGTGGCCAACCTGCGCTCTGTGCGTGGGGGAAGCGGCCCTCCGCGGGGCGGTTCGGGGGAGCGACGGGAGGAGGCCCTCGGCAATCAGCGTGGCTCCGCCCGAATGCCCGGGTTGGTATCTGGGTCGCGACAGGGGGCGCCCATATGCGGACCTCATCACGCCATTATCAGCCCATCCATCACGGCGCGCTGCCTCCGCGCCCCGCCCCGCCCCGCCCCGCCCCGCCCCGCCCCGCCCCGCCCCGCCCCGCCCCGCCCCGCCCCCGCCCCGCCCCGCCGCGCCCCCAGGACACTCGTCTTGCGCGCCACCACCAAGACGCCCCCGCCGCGCCGCGCCTTCCGGTTATTGATGTCTCCGCCAGCGGGCTGCGCATCCTGTGTTTCGACCCGTTTCCAACCGCTTTTAACTGCTTGTGAGGCACACTCTTCAAGCTTGTTTATGGTGGGTCTTGGCAGCAGGACTCATAATGCTCATTGGACAATCAAACTTTACTCCCAGGGAAAAACTGAACCCTTGTCTTCTTACTGACGATGTATAAATGACAGTCTACCTTTCAGCGTTTGTCTCAGCGTGTGTATTTATGGATGAAATAATTGAAGTCATTTTTGTCATCTAGATTTATTTAGAGCGTCGGCTTTTGATAACTGTGCCGTCATGATTAGTCTAGAAATGTACAAAATAAAAGCAAAATCCTTAAAAAGAGCCGGCTCTCTGAATACGTCCAAGTTGACAAAGATGATTTATAATATTCGATCCTTTAATAATGTAAACAGCTCATCAGAATTCCCTCAATCATGGATGAAACGAGCAGTTGAGAGTAAAAATGGTGTAAGTAAAAAAGCGTACTTAGTAAAATGAGGTGTAAATGAAAAACGCTGTAAAACTACGATGTTTAGAAATAAATTGACCTAACATGTTAGGAAAATGTTAAGGCGTTATTCTTTTAACTTACTACAGATATTTTGGACTGTAACATTGCTTATTAATTAATTAACTATTTTGTTGACCTACATCACTTTTACACACATCGTTTCTGAAAACTATGACTTACATTGAAATAATAAATAATTGGCATGCATGATTTTCGTTTGCGAAAGTAATGTAACGAAAAATAGGGAAAATACAGAGTGAAATTAATGCAAAACATAAAAGAGCAAAGTACACAATGTATACACTTGTAAATTTTAATATTGTATGCACATAAATTATAATTAATTAATATCGAAAAAAATAAATAGAAGTATGTTTACGGTTATTACAAGTTTTGCATTAAACCAAAAATGAATAAGTATTTTGGTAAAGGGTAAGTCAGCAGTGCTCAGTTTGTTCACAAGTTAGTTGGGGCAGCAAGCTCCTCCTCACCTTAAACTTGTTCCAATGGTCCTATAATTTCATCAACTAGGTATGTTATTTGTGAGTTGAAGTAATTGTGGTGCACTGGAAATATGTATTGCAGAAGTTCAATCATGTCTCTTTTTTACCACAGTAACAGGCTACAGTTAGGGTCTTCTCTAAGGAACTACATCCACTATATTAGCAGCCAATTTACTTTGGCTCCTGCATTATAAATCTTTCTTAGAGTTGCTTTTTCAAGCTGCAAAGTAATCTTAAAATCTGCTTGGGCCATTTCATGTGCTGTTCTTCTGTCAAGCTAAAAGGATAGCACGATATTATATCAATCAGAGGGAACATAATGAATTTTATTTTCGCCAGCTTGCTCTATGTCCCCAAAATCAGAGTTATTTCTCATAATTAAGTGCCCTGATACAAGATACTTGTGGTCAGCAATGTTTAAATAATTGGTTTTATCTGTCACGATTTTCATTAAAGTGAGAGCAATTTTGAAGTTGCGATTTTGACCTGTCCACGCGTCAAAAAAGCGATTAAACGAGATGCTTCTTCTGCGATGGGTACAGATAACCAAGAAATTATTTTTGGGACCACTTGGAAGCTATTGTTTCGTCCCATATGTGACTTACACCACAATTGCAAGCAACGATATGAGGAACTTGTTGGATACTTCTGCATTTCGCTGACCTCTAGCGAAGAAATATTGAAGTTTCACTCCACCATTTTAGCCCGTGATGGAACAATGTCAAAACCACCTACTAGTGCATCTAACTCAAATCTTCCTCCATTTCCTCCAAATTTAACTTACTCCATTTTTGCTCTCAATGGTTCAAATATTAATGAAATAATTGATGTTCATTTTGAGAACTTACATTTATTCAGAGAATCGGCTTTCGACGACTTTGCTGTCGTCATTAGTCTATAAATTCCCAAAATAAATGCAAAATCTTAAAAAAAATCCGTTGTCTGAATAAATCTTAATTGGCACAGATGACTTCCAATATTTCATTCTTTAATAATGTCAACATCTCATCACCATAATCAGTGCTTTTTTATGACAACCATACCAAGTTGTCCTATTAAGTCTCGTCGTTTGGAAAATGTTATATTATTTTACCGGGAACACTCAAACTATCTTATAGAAATAAGAAGGAAACATAAATTATACTTCCCAATTTTTTTGTTATTTTACTGCGTTACAATTTCTTCAGAGCGATTAAATAACACTAAATGAACGCTTGAATATTCAGAAAACTTAAATTAAATTGATTGGCGCATTAAGGTTATTTTTAAAATATAAAAAAATCTTCATTTGTTCCACTTGTGGACACGTACAAAAGAAGGAGAACTAAAATGAGAAATATATTGAAATATACCTTCATCCTTCACTTCGTAATACGTTGTCGTGAGTTTGACCTGTTCCGAATTTATAGAAAGATGTGGGCGCCAGGAACAGGTGACATAAACTAATACTAACTTTTCCCTATTTAATTCTGTCAAAATTATATGGGCATCCAGCTAGCTTGGGCCGATGGATTCGGATTACATGTATTCGCTATCGCTAAGATAGCCGATTACCTGATCTGCCGACTGTACAGCCTGGCGTGGAATCTGAAATATGGAAATTCTCTGCTTCCAACTACTTAGAAGCTTATGATTGACAAATGAACAGACTCTTTTCTTTTTCCAAAGAACAAAATTTAACAATTTATTCAATGTTAATTTTAACAGATTACTTAATGGCCATGACCCCTTTTAAAAGATATTATTTTAATATACTGCAGTATATGTTACCGTCTTGCCGACCCGCTCGTTCCGAAGACGCTTCTCACTTGGCCGATGAATCCGAGTCGCTCTTCTGTCTTCTGATCTTGCGCGGTTGCTGAAGTATCCAGTCCACACTGCATAAAATCTAGCTAAGTTCTTTCCGACGCTTTAGGTTTATAATCTTTCACACGAGTTTAATAAAATACTAATGTTCGAACTATCGTCCGGTGAACACCCAAAACTGCCCAAGTCCGCGGATGTACTCCGGCAAATAATTTCTAAGTCCGATGACGACTGTTACTTTTCGCACGAAAATGTATAAGTCTCACTTTCAACTACAAGGTCCGCACACTATTTGCACTCCACGAAACTCAAGAGCCGAGTTCACGACCTACACTCCACCACTCTGAGTCAGACTGTAACGATCTGCACTCAACGAAGCTCCAAGTCCGAATGAATGTTTTTCTGTATTTTGCAACCCTTGATGGGTCGGTAGCGTCCCACGTTCTATTTTTTCAAAACACGGCGGTAAACACCAGAAAGTCTAATTGCCCCCCGCCAACCCGCTCATTTCTTACAACCCCATGTAGCCGCGCCTTCGTCCGTCATACGTTTTTCGACCAATCACATATTCTTTATTATATCGATCTAGCCAGCGTTCCGGCACCTACGAGGCTTGCAGCTAGTTTATTTACCTGCCCTGCACCATAGCAACCCTCTGCGCTGGCGTTACTAGGGCCGGATATCGCCATTTTACAAGTCCATTTAGTCGCCCCGTATACAACTAATATTATGAATAAACCATGTCCCGTTCTGGTATATCACAACATTATCTTCCATGGACATGAATGACACACTTCTAGCAAGAACAAACAGAAATATGAATAAGAAAAATATAGATCGTAAAATGTATTCGTCAATTTTATGGCCTATGTACGAGTATGATCACAGGCCCAAACATTTTCATACTGAACCCGTTTCATCCCCAAAAGAAAGTATTCACACTGGTAGCTACAAATGCAACTTAAGAACCGCAGTCTGAAAAGTCTGAAAAACGCAATGAACTGAGAATTATAATAAAAGTAGTGTATGATATGTTACTTTTGTCCAGCTAACTTTTAATTAAGACAAATAATATTGTTTCTTTCAATCCTTAATGTGTGCTGTACAAAATAAATGCATACGTACAATGTTACTTCCCTGTGAAAAACTTCAACATTTACGACAATCAATAAATACGTAGACCTCCCAACTTGACATACTGTTCCGAAAAAAAAATTAATTCTCCGCATTTCACGAGTTGAAAACCCACGACCGAAAAAAGTTAAAAACGTACGTAGGACGCCTCCCTCCGCTCTCGCCCGCCTGCCCAGTGCGCCTCAGCTCGCGTCCTCCCCCGCCCCGTCCCTCTGCCTCCGCAGCCTCCACGCCCCCAGCCCGCCCCCGCAAATGTCCATCAGTCGGGGGTAAGAACGGCTGTTACCCGTTGGAGGAGCGAGATGTAACATTGTTAAAATGATTCATTAAAAAGTCGTCAATTAAATTGCCGCGTCCGGGGCTGCCTGTCAGCGTAGATAAGGCCCGCGGGCCCGGCGCCTCCGAGGCGACACGTGACGAGCTGCGCATGCGCTCTCGACCCACAAAAAGTTCCGCAATGCGCCGCCAGCCGCGCCGTTGCTGCCGCCGCCGCCGCCGCTGTGCCCACTCGTCGCGTTTTTTAGCCAAGTTTGAGGGGCGTGTGAGTGATTACATAATACCAGCGATCGTTGTTATTAAAAATAATTTGTAATTTTGCGAACAATAAGTGACGGGAGAAATCAATTTAAGTAGATCATGATGGACGCGACATTTTGCTCTTGATTAATGGTATGGTAAAATTAACACGGACGTGATGTTGCGAGGATGCATGTCGCGTCAAAAATTAGCTCTGGTTGCGTTTCTCTCCCGGCGATAGCATTTAATAACATAAAATCAATCAATCGAAACAGTCGCCAGGAACATTCGATAAACCAGTGCGACACCCGGTCCCATGGCTTCCAAACAAGTTTTCAAGGGAGCCTCTGGACGCTAATCACTTTCCGGCTGCTCCGCGCGTTAATTTCTGCGCGCGCAAGAGGAGATGGATCGTTTTTCATATTGTTTCCAGTATGCTTGGACATTGCTTTTTTAATCTTGTCAGAATGTACGTGACTGGTGTACAAGGATTAACATTGATTCAAAATGTTAATACCTAGGAATAAATGACTTTTGAAAAAGGTGACATTTTATATTTATTTTGTTACTTTGAACTTTTACTCGTATTTTAAGAGAAGACACAAGATGTGATATTTCCATTTATTTATGGGCATGGAAACTTCATAAAACTCACATTTTAATTGTAAAGATGTTTTATCGGTTAACGTAAAAACGGATTTTACCTTTTGCCCAGATATATTTATTAAAGATTAGAAAGAATTTAAGGTTCAAAGCACTAAATTTGTCTGAACATTCGTTTTTTTATTCATTTGCTTAGAAGCTTATTTAAAATGTTATACTGAAACCCTAAATCATAATGTTTATGCCTCTATTACTTCTACCTAGCTTAGCTTGGCACTTCCGGTGAATATTTTCGTATGTAATATCATGAGAACTGAGAAAATGGATAATTGAAATCACAGGAATTACGGAAAAGAGAAATATATTAAATAAAAAATGACAGCACATTACTGTTGCCATTTTGTACTAAGTAGATTAAGATAATAGACTCGAAAGATTGTAAGAAATTGTGGATTGGTCTGCAAAAAAATTGTCTGGAAAAGTGATCCAGTTCCCACCAGGAGACTGAGACCCGTCGAAAGAGGCATTATTTGTCAAGATTGGTGTACCATAAGTGACGGACAATCGGGCGGATGGACGATAACTCGATTTCTACACGAAGAAGTCGAATATAAAGAATATTTTAGATTTAGATGCATTCGGAGGTGTCCATGCCCACTAATATTTTATGAGATGATTTGCATGCATTTGTTCTTTATTGATGCCAGTTTTCATTAAATAATTCACATTTAATCACTGTTCTTCGTACAGCTAATTAGAATTTTAGTTTACAATAATAATATGTAATAATAATATAAATACAATATTGGTTCAATAGTAAATCTAAGTATAAAGGTTAAAATTTCAGATCATTTTGACTGCTACTTAAACTCATCCATAATATTCAAATGAGAATCAACCCATCTTCACGTTTCTACCATTCTCTAGAAACAACAATTCTAAGTAAGTTACTAATAGAAAGTAAATGTGTCTGCTACTTAAAATAAATACATGGCTATCATTTAAAAACGCAACGGACACAGGAGAGAGCCAGAAAATGAGAGTTGAAGTAGAGCAATCTCCTCCAACAATTTCCATGATAGAAGCAGTGATGTATTCGCATTACTTTAGCCTTTGAACTTTGGTGCAGGAACTAAACACGAATATCGGAACTCCACCAAAACGTCTACTTATAAAATCGATGTTGCAAAAATTACTACACATCAATATATGTATCTATTTCCATATTTAATAGCTCTTTATTTATTCATGGATGTGCTTTGATGTTGACCAGAGGATTAAAATTTTAGCATATTTTAAATGCGATCTGAAAAGAGCGAAGTGTATGCGCACATTATTGGTTATATTTTATGCCTCTCGTCCCACCGAACAAAAAAGGGATTTAATGGTATTATGTGAACACTGGTGGTAGAGGCATTTGCATTTTAAAATGCCAGGTTTTTTGAAATTAACAAAAATGCATAGGACATACCCACTTATACAAAGCGCAGAAACGAGCTTATCGGAAAACCCCGACGGGCGCTGTGGGAGGGAGAATAGACTAGACTGGGTAGGGTAGGGTAGATGGGGAATAATGCGCGAGGGGGATACAATGTGCAGCAGTGGTGCGCTAGGCGTTGAGCCCAGCTGCAATGTAGTGGGCCTAGCAAAAGAGAGAGGAATGAAAAGAAGGCCAGAAGAGGGAGGGAGGGTGGTGGAGCAGGTAGGACACAAGGGAGTTGGAGGAGATGATAGTGGTTGGAATTGGGATCGGTAATGAATGGAGTAGAGCAGACGGGAGCCGGGTAAGAGAGGACTAATGGAAATAGATATGGATGGAAGAAGGTGAGAAAGGACAAGAAAAGACGATTCGAATGATTCTGGAAAAGGTTTGAAAGAAACAGAAGTAGAATACAGTATTTATTGCTGATAATTTTAAATGTATGCGAAACCACAATCATTGAAAATGAGTGTACCTACTGATTATTTGGTAACGAAAAAAACTATTCGAAGTTGAAAATGTATGCACATGTTGGGCGAGCTAAATAATTTGTGGGAAATGGAAATTATAAAGCAATGAAACGGTAATGTGAATGTGAAATGATAAGGTATTCCTTTTTTACATTATGTAGAGATCAAGGAAAACTTTACTAACATTAAGAAAAGGAAAACTTTAAAATGTATAAAAATAGGACCACCTAAAGTGTATTGAGAAATGATAAATTGATTGTGCATGCATATAAATTGAAAAAAATACAATGCTATATTCAAAAAATTAAGCTTAACATTTCAAATTTCGTATGAAAAATAAAGTGCCAATTCATAAATCGTTAAAACTTTAATGTATCCACTTTTGTTTCAAAACTCAAGAAGCCATTGTACATACATAACAACATCTAAATTATCTAAAATAATACATACTGTAATATATAAAATGTATAATATTCCAAAAATATAGAAATAGTTAACAACAGAAAGTACAAACTGTAGCTCTCTTTGTGGATATTTCCACGTAAATATTACTGTATTGCAGTTTTACCGAAGGATACTTCCCTCCCGCTATCACTGGGCAACGGCGCCTTCTCCTCAAGAGAACATTTGAGTGCGGCGAACCGAAATTGTGCGGGGTCACGAAACCCGCGTCACAGAGCAGAAGGCGCTCGCTCTCTCGACCCCTACAGAGCAACGGGGCGCGGCGCGGGGGCGTGGGCGGAGAGGTGGCGCGGCGGAAGATTAGTCACAGTGGATCCCCACCCGAGCGGGCGCCACACTCGCAGGTGCATCCTTCGGCAGCCGCCCCGCATTGTCTGCGCTAATAGCAGTTCGGCAGAAGACTGGCGGTGGCGCGCCAGGTAGCGCGCGCGCGGGCGAGGGGGCGGAAGGAAGACGAGAAAGCGGAGCGGGGTTGAAAGGGAGGAGAGAAGCACAGGAAAGAGGAGCGGGACCAAGAACAGAAGCAAGGGGAAATGCGCGAAGTTCCTTTTAATGCGTATTTACCACTTTTCTATTCTGAACTAGGTGACTGGCTGGCGTTGGAATAGGAGAACGAAGTAGAAGGACAAAGTTGGATAAGTTTCAGGAACAGATAATTTTTAAAGTGTGTGTTTACATATACACTATGTCATTCTAATAAACACTACGAAACACGAAATGCCGTGGAGTAAATTAATTATAAGGAAAAGCATCGAACAAAGGAACGGTCGAAAGGAATTATCGCAAATGTTAAAATATAAAGTAATATCAAATGAAGAAATGAAGACAGGAAATATATTATCGACTATATATTATTAAGAAAAAACTAAAAGAAAGCAACTCAAAATATCATAGCAAAATTTAATAAAATATACAACACATTTAAAAGCATATCAAACTTTAATGGTAAACAGAAAGGGAACCAATCAAAATACGAAGTTCGGGAATTGGAATTTAGATACCAGAAATAAAGATTAGCTCTACGGAAACGAGATGAGAACATCTGGAACAAACTGCGGGGCTTGGAAGGAACTGCAACTGATTCATACGGTCTGATTGTGGCCGGGTGCAGTTGGGCGGGGTCACCGTCGGGCGTGTGGGGAGGGAGGCAGAGTAGTCGGGATTGAATCGGAGATGACGTAATGGCGCAAGTGGCTGCGGCAAGATCTGGCGGCAGGTGAGGGCCGGGAGAATCGCCGCAAATCGCCTCTGCTCATGCAAGGCGCGCGTTGAGGCTCCCCTTCTGCTGCCTCCCCCCTCCCCCCCCCACTGAGCCCAACACCCTGCGCCGAGCCCTCGCAACCGAGCCTCCAACCGCCAGCCACCGTACTGTTCGCCACCACTGTCGCCACAACAGACACCACAGTCGCCACAGCAAACGCAGTCGTCACAGAAGCCACAGCTACCATGGCAGACAGCCGTCACAGAAGCCACAACAGCCACAGACACCACTATCGGTTAGTGATCTCCACCACCTCATGCATCACTGCAAAAGATCCACCAAGACCACCGTCCCCGAAGTTTTTCCTTGTCGTCATCACCTCCTACTCCGTGTAGGCTATAGTTGCAACCGCTGCTACTTCAATTCGTCATTTCTTTAACATTTCTACCTCAGTTATAACGGCATCCATCGTCAGCTCTATCGTCTCACCCGTCCCCACAGCTGACAACCTTTGGCGAACATCATCTGTGTCAACGTCACTTTCATTGCCTCTGCCAGCAGGCACACTCAGCTGCTGCCGCCACCGTTACCGGAGCCGCCATTGCTATCTCCCTTCCTATACTTGAAGTGCCTTCTTACTCGCTCCCAGTCCAAAACTACCCGTCTGCTTTCATCAGTGGTATCTCTCCAGCCACTACTGCAGCTGCAGCTTCCGCCGCCGCGACCCCAGAGCTGGCATTGCAACAGCCGCCAGCGCCGCCGCCGCCAGCGCCGCCACTGCCACCGCCTCCGTCCACCAGCAGCGCGAGCACCGAGGCGCAGTTTTGTTGGTCGCCTCAGGAATTCCACATTCAAGGGGTCCCGCGCGCACCGAGATTGCTGCCGCCTCCGACCCCTTCCCCGCCGCCGCGAGCCCGCTCCCGGCGTCCTCGCCCCCGCCACCGCCGCCGCTGCATGCGAGAGTGGTAATTGCGAGTGCGGGCGCGCACAAGCGCCCGGGTTGGTCCACGCGGCTGCTCCGGCTCGGTCCTCTCCCTCTTGCAGCCCTTCACAAGTTTCTCTTCTCATTCATCAAATTCACGGCGGACGCCCACCTGCGTATCCACATGTCCACTGCATGGTTTGCGAAATTACCCGTTGTTTCAATGACTTTTTGGCGAGGATTCTTTTATATTAAAATATACATCTTCTGAATAAATTTATATCTAGTTTGGATGACAGCTAATAGTTTTACCTGCTAATGTCGTGAAGTGAATAAACACATTTTTGTTTACTAATCATTTTAAATATCAACTAACAATTTTTTTTAGATTTCAGAGCAAGGAAACAGCGAGATAAAAGGCTTGCGTATTGAAGGGATTTGTACCACGCAATGCGTGTCAGAAATAAATTCTTTATTGTCTTGTGCTGACTTTTCACTTGCCTGAAAATGCCGAGCGGTATTATTTCACAAGAATAGTTGCCAATGTAAACACTTCCGCAATAAATATTGCTTATGTTGGAAATATTTCGTGTAAGATACTCTGCGCATAATGTAAACTATAGTGTTTCCGTCCTCGGAAACATATTGCCGGCTGTTTACACAACGAATTATATTCAGAGCAAGAAATTGCTGCAAGAAGTCAACGGTGACCATTGCCACGTGCTCAGAAAGTGTGTTAACATATATATTTTCCATTGTAGAAAGCATGTTTCTAAAAATAATGAGTACAAAAGTTTTAACACATAAAATATACTAGTATATATAATGTATATAAAAAGTACTAGTATATTCTGCCTTCCTCTAGCCATGTTGAAATACAATACTAGTACTGAACTAGTACTGGCGAAAGCTCTCGTGCCATTTTCCTCGTGACGTCACCGTCACCTCACGACTACAAAGAACCATAAAGTAAAACAACAATTAATATCTTTGCCGACTTCTTTCCAGCAACATATTGCCCCGCCATACTCTCACTAGTATGCCGGTGTTTGCAAGTAGCAGAAACAATTTGCTGGAAGATATTGCGGAAACGTATCACAAGTGTACAACCAGCTTTATTCTCGTGAAAAGCTAGTTTTTGATACTGAATGAATTGATAATGTAACATTGTATCAGTAAGGAGGTATTATAAACGTGTGTGACTGATGTTCACATTGGACCCAATACTTTCCACCTTTATCAAGTAGAGCCGAAGAAAATTAATAATAATAATAATAATGAGAAAAAGAAGAAGAAAATATTTTTTTCATGATCTATATTCGACAGAAAATGACTGTTTTCACGAAGCATTTTTTACAAATTAGATAAAAATTGCAGGGCTTTTTTTCAAAAATAAAAACGATTAATTTAAATTGTATGTGATTTGACTGGGAAAATATTTCTAATTTATAAAATATTCATTAGCACTTTTTTCCTTTACACATCATCCGGCCAAACAGTCAAATGATTCTATCTTAACAAAATGGAGAGATAAGAAAGGAAGCCAAAAGGACCCTCTGGAGAAAAAATAACGTTTCCAACGCCAACGTTGCCAACCGGACTTCCGGAAGGTCACCCAGTCCGGTACTGGTTGCGGTGCCCGGCGGTGATCCCCCCATTCAGTGAAGTGATATGACGAGAATCATCACACTTAAAGAATGCTCCTCTCTGATAATCGAAGTGTGAGAGTGTTTCTGCTAATCTACCAGTGCTTTACCACCACTCAGAGGCGGAAACCTTTCCAGCTTCCATAACATTCACCATTCACTTGATCGAGACACTCCGGGATTGATCGCTTTGAAGCTTACTGCGTCTCATACGAAGCCTATCCCATCTCCCGAAACTTTTTTCTACTCCCATTTATCTCACGCTCCTCCAAAACGTCTTGCAGTCCATTGGTGAAATACAATCCTCTTATACATTATTCATGTAATGAAAGAAAAATTATCATTATGCTTAAAATGAACACTTCTTAAAGTATATTTTAAATTGATTTTTCAATATTAAGTTCTACAGGAACAAAGTAACAAATTCTCTCTTTTCTTCTTCCTCTAAATATTATTATAATTATTATTATCACTATTATTACATTATTATAAGAGAAATTAAGATAAACATCGAAGAAACGTAATTATAACCTCTAAAGTTCGTCGGGTTGAACATAAACTGGAAAGGGCCGTCGCTGGGAAACGTTCCAATCAACATAATAGTACATTATGAAACGATGATGTAATGATGGGTATTAATACACGAGTGTGATATTACGATACGAGCGAGGTACGAGCGAGTATCGTAAACTTCACACGAGTGTATTAATACCCATTACATCGAGTTTCATACGGTACTTTTTCTACGACTTATGGTAACTTTATAAGTTAAACGTCTCCACTGAATCGTTTCGTGGCAGTCGACATGCAAGATTCAGCCAAGGTCACCTAGCGGACACCTCTCTACCCTACACCCGCAGTTGGCTTTGTTTTACCACAGCGCTTGCGAGCGATTACAAAGGTTGCGGCAATAATATTCCGACGTCACCATTTTCGCATTTTCTCTCATTTCTGGAAAATTTCAACACCATCAGAAAGAACTACCATTCACTAAATATTTTAAACTAAAGAATAGGCCGGTTTTTAAGGACAACCACACGGCAGCAGCAAATAACACAAAACGGGTTGCGTTCAGATCATAACGTCACTCAAATGTTCTCTGCAATAACAACCACTGCGCTAGTCAAATAGGATTTAAGTGAATTTACGATCCAATTTATTTTAAATAAAATGTCACGTAAAATTACTACTGATAAAAGAAATTAAAACTGAGAAGCATAATATAATATTAAATGCAATTTTAATGTACACACTCGAACGAAACATTTACTGCATCGATTCTTAATGATTAATGAAGTGCCAATACTTGGTTTGTAAGCGTCTCAGTTATTGGTCAAGAACCTGTATCATAATGAAAACTGTATCGAAATGGCTATATTATGCAACTGGTTGCAGCCAACCAATGATAGCATTATACAACGGGAGTAGAAAAAGAAAATTGAAGACACCAAGAAGATAATGGTTCATATTCCTGAAAACTACAATTTTCATGATGAACTATTTACCTGGTCAACCAATGAACTTGACGATGTTACAATGATGGAAAATGATATATTTTGAGAGAGTTATACTTTTTTAAATTCCTGTTTTATAATGATTTTGAAACCATCACTGCATTTTTATACAAATATGAATGAATATAAATGTTTAATGCGTCGTTACCAGTTGAGTGCAGAAACAACGTAAGTCCGAATTAAATTTTATGTATAAAACCCAATATATAAGGAAACTACGGAAATTTTTGTATGAAAGCAACACAAATGAATGTTATGGAAGAGGAAAACATTGATTAATTATTTGAAAATTTGGAGTTATTGCGCATTTTCTATCCTGGCTAATTTAAATCCGGACTTAAGAGGTTTCTGCACTCACCGATTCATTTGCAATAAGGTATATCTACCAGATCGAACCTTTTGGCAAAGCTTGGTAGATAATTTTTGCTACATTGGAAATAATGTGTTTGTGCCAACTCAGAACATCCAGTGCAGATGTACTAAATAGATTCGGTGGCTCTTGAATGGACAACACAAATCTCACCTAAGCGTCTAGAGGTTCTTAACCAGTCAGTCGATCTCGTCATAGTAATATGTTTACTTCGAAGAGCTGTAGCCCACCTGCCACGGGGTCCCTTTGATTTCCACTACTAAATTCGGCCCTCCACGAAAGTTGTATTGTGATCTTGGAACCGCTTCAGCGGAGTGTAGTCTTGATCTTGAATATTGATGGCCACCAAAGACTCACTGATAATTATATCACCTTTAATCTGCATTTCTTGGTGGTGGCACAGAACTTACAATCTTAAGCATCCACGGCCTCCGAGTTATTTTTAAAAATGTGGTCTTTATTTGAAACTACGAGTGCGCTCGCATGCGACATTTTGCATTTTGTTCTTTTATATTGAAAGAAACGTATCAGGCCACGTAAGAACTCCACATGTATGTGATGCCGCTGAAAGAGCCGATGTGTTAATTCACGATTTCCTGAATTAATGGAAGACTTCCAGATCGTTGTAACACGAGAGGCTGGTTTTCTAATTTTATCATCTTCGGTTCCAAGGAGCTGCTGAAAGTTCAGTTACTTTCATTACTATTATTTTTATTACTTTTATTACTTATTATTATTATTGTTATCATTATTATTATTATTATTATTATTTTGTTATTTTTGATGTATTGTTTCCCGTTGATCCTTGTATTTATATAGTTGAAGATAGAAGGTTGGGGCGAAGTTGACCATGCAGGATCAGTATACAAACTTCAGGAAATTTGGATTTCATTTTATTGACTCGACGTTTCGTACAAAATGTTTGCACCATATCCAGAGCAACCAAAAATGAATTAAAATTACTATTTCTAACTTTCCAAATTGAAACTTAACCTCCTTCTCGTGGAAATAGGTGCCATCTTATCTTTAATTGGTGGAAAAGCCCCATTTTATTTCATAGACGTGGATCTGCTGTTTGAAGTCCGAGAATGATGTTATTTTTGCTTACTTATTATTGATTTTCTAACAAAAATAACATCATTCTCGGACCTCAAACAGCACGACTGCAGGCACCGCCAACGTACCAATTGCAGGTATTTTATTCCTGGAGTTCAGAGCTGATTGCAGGACAAGTCTGATTCCTCTGTAATACTCCCTACAAATTCTCCCTTATATTGTCGTTCGAGATGGTCTCACATTCTTCAATTCCCAGATATTTGTAAGTTTTGCTTGACTCAAGATCTTGATTTCAGTGTGTGTAACAACTTCAATACTCTCTGACGTCACTTTGCCTCTCTTTAAATTGATTTCTGCACACTTTTTAAGACCAAACTCAATAGGTATAGAATGAAAATTACAGATCTCCAGGGTCTTCAAAATCCTATCATACGGTACACTGTCAAATTCTTTCTGGTAGTGAATCCAAGCCATGCTTAAATTACGCTTTCGTTTCTTTACATCAATCAAGATGACTTTATTTACGAGAAAGATTTCCTTACAGTCATAAGAACCTTTACGAAATCCTTTTTGTTCAACTCGCAACAAATGGTTCTTCTCTAGGTGTCTGTACATTTTGTCCGCTCTGGTTGCAGTTATGTTAGTACCTACCTGCTGTACTGGCAGACAAGTGGTTGGCAAAAAAGACTTTTCCCGCTTTGGGTATTAAATATGAAATGTCGCGTGTGAGCCATTGCGGGAGTTCCTTTGGGTTTTCTAAAATTTTATTAATAGCCTTTGCTAGATGATAATGTATTGTTGTTAATTTCTTAATCTAATAATTTCGACCTTATCAATAGCGAGGGTTTTCCAGTTTCCCATGTTCTTAATTGCTTGGAAGAGGTTCCGAGAATTTCTGAACATGTTCCACTGTTTCCACAAGTTTATGGACAGCATAAACTTCAGATTGAAGCCAAGATTCGTCTTTGTCGTAGGTTCTGCTTTCCCCCAGATTCCTGACCAAAATGATTCTACTTTATCTTTTGAAGGAGTGATAGTATTGCCATTCGGTTTTAGAGTCAGGTTGCGATAGAATCTCTTGGCGTCTCTTTCAAACAACCCATTCTTCACATGGAAATTTTTTCTACATTTGTATCGTCTAATCCTTCGAGCTCATGCTTATATTTTCTCTTTCAGCTTCTCGGCTACCATTAGCCTACTTGTATCACTTTCAATTTTGTATTTTTGTTCAACAATGAATATTTTTCGTTGAACATTAGAGATGTTCGTTTATTTAGAAGATGTCTCGGCAAAGAGATATTTCACGCCCAGTGTCGGCTAACCGTTTCATAATTATTTTTGTCATTGGGGGTATAAGGCTGTCGGCCGTCGGTGTTCTTAGCCGGCCCTAAATGTATTTGAGATACCAGATATCCAATTGAACAGACGATGTAATAGTCTGTAATACCTAGATCTTTATCTGGGATCTGTCGCACCTCATTGAAGACAGATTTTGCTGTCTATCACTCTCGTAGCTTTGGAATTTTGGTATATTCTCCTCAACACTGCACGAGATTCGAATGGAAGTTGACGAACTCTTTCTATCTCGCGTCGAACGAGATGTTGCATAATGTCCTTACAAAATTCATCCCAGATTGCAACCAGCATGGAGCAAATTTAGTATTGGATTCCTGCAGAATAACTTGCACAAAATATGGAGTGTTCCCAATAAGACAAAATCTTACTTTTCCTGACTCTTTGAACGACCTTATAATTAAAAAATAGGGTTACAAGAATTCTGGTAAATTTTGCAAATCCAAGACCTACGGCACGAACTGGGTTTTTACGCACAACATTAGGCTGAACTCGATTTTGCCTTGCACATCATAATTGAACAGGTAGACCCGACAGGTTGAATTTCATAATAGAGATGTCATGTTTGTTTGCTGTTATTATATGATCGGAATGAATTTGTCCCATACGGTATTCCGCAGTCCAAAATATGTAACATATTTTGATGAGTGTTCGTAACACTTAGAGCTTGTGCTTGGCGTCACAGATTTGTCATTGGTGCCTATCGTGGCTTTACATGTGTGAGTATCATCCTAAGTAATTTTCAGATTCACAGCTTTGGATTTTGATTTTATTCTTCCTCTTTTAAACAACAACAACAACAACAACAACAATAATAATAATAATAATAGTAATAATAATAATAATTCCGCAATATTTGTGTTAGGACTTGCCTAACTGCCAGGTAATGCACAAGTCTGCGAAGTGTAATAAATTGATTTTTTTTAAACAGCCCACATTTTATTATCAACCGACTCGTAGCATCATTAGACGTGAATTAGAGGAATGTATGATAATAATAATAATAATAATAATAATAATAATAATAATAATAATAATAATAACTTTTACTACGTGAAACTAACAATGAGAAAATAACAAATATGAGGGGAGAATAGTAAATTCAATCAATTAACTTTGGAGACTGTTCTTATCTTTGCGACTTTGACAAAGTATGTTGATATGTAATAATTTGTATTCTCTTGTTTATGGTAAAGTAGCAAGAGGTAAATCGATGACTACTTTCGAGGATTTTCTTTAGAGATTATTTGAGATAGTGCTTTGCGAATCCATCCAACAACCTCGCGTTACCAGAAGAAAGAAAGGCTTCTCCCAACCGGGGAGGGGGGCAGGGTCGAGAACGAAGGGGGAGGGCACAGCGGCCGTGTCGCCACAGGAGCATTGATTGACGTCCTGCGGCCCGCTTGTTTGCCCACCCGCCCTCCGCCCTCTCTTTGCTTTAGCCAAAATACTATTGACGGCGGTCCTAAACTTAATATTTGATTACGGGACCCGGGGCCGCCCGCGGCGCAGGCGACCGGCCGCGGAGCCGCGGCGCCCGCCCACCTCCACGTCCCCTCCCCTCCCCCTCCCCCCGGGTCCGCCCCGCCCCCGCAGCGCCGCCCCGCGGTCGCGCCGGATCCCCCGGGTGGCACCTGCGATTTGTGGGAAGGTGGAGCAGGCAGCGAGGCGAGGCGAGTATAGTCGCTAACGGCTTCTGGCACCGCAGCCAGAAAGCGCTCAATGCAGCCGGCGCAGCTGACGTCAGCGGGCGCCCGGACTTCATGTAGTGTGATATGCTGAGTGCAGAAAGCGCATTGCAGGCTCCGCACGTACACACAAGAGAGATGAACGGCTTTTGTACTAACGGGAAACACCGAACGCTCACTCACTGTAAAGGTCTTCCGAACGACTTTTGTATTACTGGTCCTGTATTTTTTTAATGTTAACTCATAAACTGCTATTCATAATCCATTCAAATTTGTAAAACAATGTCTTACATGAATTTTCATTTATATACGGATGGAACTTTAAGATACTGACCATTCTTTAAGAGCATTGAAAATGAAAGATTGTTTCCGTCAAGGATTCAATGTAACAGTGGTAGGGAAAGGAAAATGAATGTTTTGAAGCAATAAAATACGAGGAGCTCCTTCAAGCCAACACGTATTTTTTTCAACGTTCAATGTTGCTAAAAACATGTTAAATACGAAACAGAACGAATAAGAATACAGAACGCATAGTATTACATGTTAAAATGTCGGGTTTTGTCAAAGGAAACTCTTGCAACCATGAAGTATGATGAGGACAATGATGCAAAGATCTTCATAGATCGTCCAGTGTATTCAGATATACGTATGCCTCATTCACATTCAAATAGCCTTTCCAAATTACTTACTGAATCACATCACATATACAATATTGAAATTTCTAATGGATATAAAATTATTTGATGCATTGTTGAGTGTCAAGAATTGTATATAAGGTTGCTAATGACCTTGCAGCTCATGCGACCAAACATCAAAGCTTAGTTTTTTTAAATATGCAAAGAATTTAGAAAAATCAACATTTTGATTCATGAGTAAGGCCGTTACAAACAATAATTAAGCATCACAATTGTGTTTGAAACAATAGAAGAAAGTAAATTTCAAGTAAAGTGTTAAAATGAACCTTAATATAATAGTTAATGACTGACTTAATCTACTTCGTATTTTAAGAAGAATAAAAAAAGACAACACACAAATTACTCTTAGTGGCACAACATATCAAAATAGAACATAATTAATAGACCAAGGCAAATCATACTCACTGACGATGGCAAAACAGTTCCTACTATACACAAGCTAGCACTCGATTCCAGAAATTTTGAAAGCGTTTTTAGGTAACTGATCAAAAGATTACTTTAACTCCTAATTTTAACTCCTTATCTCCTAATTTTTTAATTTTAATTAGCTTTCTCCCTTCAAGTTTGCTTTACATCATTCTGCGACAAATCATTGCGACATAGTGACAAGTATATCCCCCAATTAAACGCAGCAATGAACTAAACAAACAGAAAAAAAGAAACCACGCCAAAAGCCAAGAATACATATGGAAGAAAGCTGAACACATTCTCGGTAATCCTCTAGGTTGGAGAGTGCGCGAGGACGCACGGACGGCCTGTTGACTTGATCCGTATTGCATTAGGCGCGCTGTGTATTTCATGAGACACCTTCTCCTTCCCCACCGCCAATCCATCGATACGCCCCCTCCTCTCCCTCGCCACTATCCTCCTCCGCCAATGCCTCCTCTCCCGAGAGCGCTCGCACGTGCGTTTACGCTCGCCACCTCCCTCTCTGGCGCCTTCGTCACAGACAGCCCTCCTCCCCATCGGCCACGGCCCCCACCCCACCGCCACATCGGTGCACGCGTGCGTCCTCCGCGCACGCGCGCGCGCGTCCGTCCGCCGGAGGGACCGCCGACGCCGTCACGTGTGCGAGCGAGACAGAGAGCGCACGAGTGTGTGTGTGTGTGTGTGTGTGTGTGTGTGTGTCCGCGCACGGCGGACGCGCGGGGTGTGTGAAGACGCGGGCGCACACGAGCCATCCTACGCTCCGGTGGCTTTCACAAGACGCCTCTCCGCGCCTCTCCGCGCCGCGCCGCGCCGGCGACACAGGCGCCCTCGTCCCCTTAGGGAGATCCGCGCGCCGCGGCGCGGCGACCCGCTTCTCCTGCTGCGGCGTCCTCTCTTCCGCCCTCTTCCCTCCTCTTTCTCTGCCGATTTTCGCGTTCGCCTCGGGCTCCCGTGACCGACTCGCGGTCGCCCCGCGCGTTCCCACGGCTGCGGCGCGGCGGCGGTGGCGGCGGCGGCGGCGGCGGCGGCGGCGGCGGCGGCGAGGCGCAGCCCCTAAGACTTAAAGCTTCTGGGAACTACGGCTATATTAGCAAGTATGGCCGCCGAAGCCGGCGTCGCCGCAAGATAACCCCTGACAAGATGCCGCATGAATTAGTTAGAGGTGGAGGCCGCAGAGGGCGCCGCCGTCGCGCCGGCCAGGTGGACGCTCTGCAACGCCCAGAGCCGCGCTGCTCTCGCCTCTGCGGCCCCGGGCTTCACCGGCGCTCTAGAGGGCGCTGGGTGGTGGAATTCTGGCTTCGACGACCAGGTCGTGATTGTTTTAAAATATGTACGTATAATTTCCCTTTCATGAAAATGACATGTATCATGATCACTAGGGAGCGAATTTCTATGATTTTGCTCATTTTTGTTCGTGACTTCAGATCATAGCTAAATGAAATTTCTTGACATTTGTTTACATCTTGCTGCTATGCAGATTAATAAGTTACTGTATATTTGGCCGATTTTTCCTGTTCGTGCATATTCGTGTCAGGAGCATACTTTGCGTATTTCCTTAAAATACAGACTTATCTCTAAAATTTCATGTGTCATGTTTTATAGAAGTTATTTATTTGTGATGGTTCTTTGATTAGAAAGAGCTTGTCACAATATGAGATTTTTTTCTTTTCTAGAGATGATAAAATACTTGTGAATATGTAGAATATTTCTTGATACCATAATTTTTAAACCATGCAGAAAAACTGAAAGATAACATACAATTTACTTCACTAAGGTGCATATTTATTTCAATTATTTTTCCCGAGAAGTAAGCTAGGTTATATTAAGTTTGCAAAAAAATATATTTTCATACTAAACACGCTTCTCCTGATTTTTATCAAGAAAGTTTTATAAGAAAAATAAATATTGTTAATTTTAATTGAATATCTCAGACTCTAAAGTGCATATTTTAAACTTTTTAGGTCATTAATGAATATTTTAAAAAGCGTAATTCAAAATTTTTTAGGACATAAAAATCCTCTCCCTAATATTCACTACTTTCAGAAGTTTAAATGATACGTTATGTACGTCTCGCAAATACTACAAATATTATTTTAATTACTATTATATTTGTAATAATAATATTTATTATTGTTATTATTCGTTAATTCTACATGATTTGAGTAAGTAAACGTGGATCAAATAAAATTGCAAAACAAATCCATTCAATATTTTTTCATTTTTTTCAAGTCAGACTCGATTGATAAACACCCATTTATTTACAATAAATTTCATTAGTCATTTTATTGATTGATAGAAATTTGACAATTATTTTATTTTTTCACATTTTTTTTTAAAATAACGCATATCTTTGTGTGGTAGTGCATGTAAGTTGCTGGAAGGCAATTCATCACTCTACCCGGAAAACCCAAATTCGCAAATAGCTGTACGCTATCACATTCTAATAAAATGCTTTCAAAATGTTATAAATATGTTTTATCGAATATGAGCAATTTGATGAAACCCTATTCACATATACTTTAAATATGATTTTCGTTTCTCTTACTAATTATTGTTATTTAATTGCAATGCAGAGTCAGTGTAATTGGTTTCAGCATTTCAGCTATTTTTAATCGCCATTTTCATCTGTTATAGATTATTCTTTTATCGCTGGTTTAATTGATATATTGGTGTATTTTGGAAATGAAAATCCTAGACAAATATTTCGGGGTTCAGTGGTTTCGATTCTCCTTCCGTAGTAAACCATGCGGAGGCTATGGCTACATGGAACCATACTATGATACCACACTCAGAGCGGAGTATGGCTGCAGGGGCCTGGCGTCGCAGCCGCGACGACTGGAAAGGCGCGCCTGCCTTCCTTCCTGCGCGGCTCAAGCGAGTCGGCTCCAGTCGATACTACATTTCTCGATTATTAATGTCACAGCCGAGGGCGATATCAATTCCCGGAACCGTCAGCAAAGTGGAAGCTTGCCTGTCGAGGACGCGGGCCGGGGAATTGAATCGATATATATCGATTATTAATAACTCCCGGAGTTTCCTCCACCGCTTTCCTTCCCCCTTCAACTCCTTCAGACGGATCTCCAAAAATTGGAGAACATTATGAAGCTTCTATAGCCGCAATGTTGTCGAATTTCTCTAATCCAAGATTTTAAAAAAAAATACGAGTGCTAAGAATCAACGCATCGAGAAAATCCAACAGCGAAACCCGTAAATTGAATTAATGTCAGTAATTGAAGAAGTGAAACAAACAGTAATGTATTATGAACTCACGTTGAGCATAGCAATGTAGATTCCAAGAACGAAGTCCAATGGTACTGATAAAATTATCAGTTGAGAACACAAAATTATTGCATTCCACTTAAGTAAGAACTTACCCTCTCCCTCACAATAAGGTATATGCCGCACAATTTTTTTCTGCATACTCACCTAAAACAAAAAGAGAAACAGAATTAAATATGCCTTCAAGTAAATGCACTATTTTAGAAAGAACAATTTGGATGGACAATAATTATACTCTTCTAAAATTTTACTACTTCATTTTTAATATTAATTCAAAAGAAACATTGGTATTTACGCTGTAAAGTAACAATTACTTTAAAGTAGAATCCTGTTAAAAGACATTTCAGGACATATATTTTTATTTCGAAGAGGTAAGAACTCTTCTAAGTAGGAATTGAAAATTTTAATTCATTTATCTTCACGTAAATGTATCGAACATTTTTTTCTGCTTTTGACATGAGGTATGGTGCCTGCGACACTGACAGCCTAGATAATACAAATTCCGATCGCGAAAGCCTAAGTAATCATGGTATCAGTGTTTTCTGGTATTGCTCTTAATTTCCATTCCAAAACCATCACAAATGGATTCCTCAAACAAATTTTTCTAACTTAAATTAATACGCTACCTTTCATGCAAAATGAACACTATTAATTAGATGATAAACATCAATATCACCACAATGGTGAAAAGATTAATTGTGCATAACCCGTTAAGATGGTAAGCCCTATGCTACAAAGTTCGTTTGGGAAGCCCTGTTCACGAACACTGTTCTCCCTTGCCTGAATACAACAGAGACTTTGGGGTGAAGAACTCTCGACGGAGACCACGCTTTAGCGCTTTTCCCAAAACAACACGCGGGCAATGTGGTGGCGCGGTGGGAAGTTTTATCTTTCACTGATGAGGACGGTTATGTCTGGACTGGGAATTTCTATGGGCGAAAATACTTTCTTATTCCAATGGCTTACTGCCTGGAAAAAAATGTTGTTATGAATGTCTCTTACTGGGGTGAAATATTTTTCTTTAGAACCAGTATCCTGTTTTCTTTATGTGGGCAATCTTTATAGACAAGTCTCGAATTGGTGGGAAGAAAATGTCCATTATTTATACATTGGGATTCGAGGGAGGCCATATTATGTCTTTGTTAGAGGGATTCTTGTATAGAATGATTTTCTCATTATGGGACTACAATAATTTACAAATTTCAACATTTATTTTCATTAAAAATATACATAGTTTAAATAAAAAGTAATATTAGGATAATGTAACATGTTATTAGAATGCATATCTAATACATTACATTAGAATTTACTTACATATCATTAGAATTTGTATCAGTCTAAGTACAAGTGTAAGAATATTATTTTGCCGATAATTTTAAGAAAGCATCTGTAATAGTAATGTCATTGACTGATAAAAAAGTACGATATAAAGGTAATGTCTTTTACCATAAGTCAAACATGTTACTAAAACAACTACAAAAAACTAGATACAGTAAGAGTAAGGTAGTACAATGTTAGATCAGAAAATTAAGTGCCGTGTTAATAATCATTGGCGTATTCTTGTATAAATTTTAGATTCTAAGCAACATAATGACGTTTTCCTGTAAATCTAAAATTATTGACGAAAGAGAAATGAAAAGTAAACAATCACAAAAAAATTCAACAAATCGTTCCTCTTCCCGTAATACAATTTTTAGATGGAAAATGTGACATGGTCAAAACAAAGACATTTTGAAAGAAATGTGTAATATAAGTCCAAGTGTAGAAAAGGTATCCACTAGAAATATTTTTTTAAATGTTCAAGTCTTTCTGAAAAGTATGTGAAAAAAAAAAATTTATAACAAGGGGAATATTCTAAATTGCAGCCGAAAATCTGAGTTTACGACAGTGGTGGACGTTGCAGGCAAAAAGGGAGTGTCGTCATAGGCATTGATGGATGTAAACAAACTCTATCTCTGGTCCTCTTTTTTACGTCTCTTCAGGCCCATCAGTCCCGGCGAGAGCCACGTTGGTAATGCCCCACGGGTGTCTTCAGAGCCCACTTCGGGGACTCGGGAGTTTTTAGAAGATACGAGCAGAAGAGATTTTTCTCGCCTACTCCGGTGTATTGCGACTTCGTGCCTCTAGCAACGAAATGAACTAGTTATCGTTATCGTTATCGAACTAGTTATGTGTTTTCACCAAAATACAGAATGGAAATCGAGAATGCTGAGTGCACCAAGTTTTCGGGTTTGTTTGGTATAACTGTTATTTAATCTTATATCTCTTTGTCTTCCGTTGTACGGTATTTCTGGGAAAATAAAATTATTATTATTATTATTATTATTATTATTATTATTATTATTATTATTATTATTATTATTATTATTATCATTATCATCATCATCTTGGTGATAACTTATACTAAAGGGTTCAGTCTTCTAAAAATGTATGTGTATTTTCATAGGTAATTTGCACAATAACGGAGTGGTCGACTTAACGGTAGTAGAGGAAAATACCTAAATCTGGGCCCCCAATTTGTTTTCGAATATTTTTAAATCCAATTTTCCGCACAATGAAATCAAAATATCTGCAATACAATATTACAATAAAAATTTACAGATAAAAATTTGCAATACCTTACTTAGTTATTCAAATGTTATATCATACTTCAAATTATTGCTCAAGTTGTTTAAGAATAAAATACTTTTTTCTTAAACACTACATTTTGTGGATTTATAAAAAAAAGGTTTCCTAATGTGAGGCCCCAAATGATTTAAGAATATGGAGAAACTAAATGAAAAAACTGCAAATGGATTGAACTCAGTATAATTTTACAAAAATACACGTTTACCGTCTTAAGTACATAAGAAATTGTCTTATATGTATTGCATATAGTCTATATATTCAAATGCGACAAAAGTCGCATATACAGCAACTTATGCGCACCGAATTCATACACGATGCCCCGAATGAACATATTAGGCACACCAACCATAGTTCTTCTACTGCTCTCTGAAAATGTACACTGCGAAACATGCATTCTGCATCTTCTTCACCTGGGAGGGAAGATATCCCTGGTAGAGTTTCCAATTTGGAAGAGCCAGAGAACATATCGTCTGATTCCTCGCGAAAGGTGAAATCCTCATTGTGCTTTTTGTTTAACTTCAGAATTTTCTTAAATCGTTCTCTTTTCGATTTCTCTGGGATTAAATTCTGAAATGGTCTCTTAACTTCTTTCTTCTTTCTGGCCTCTCGAAGAGACAGGCTCCAGAGTAGGCTCTTGCTTTTTATTAGATTCCTAAGGTATTAGGGAGTGCCAAATACCTCAATTTTTTTATTTTACAAGACGAATGGGGCCCACGTTAGGAATATTTGGGAGGCTCCTGCTAAGCACCAATAACATTTTCACAAGGTAAGTAAAATAATTTACAATACCCTACACAATAGCTTGTGATGTCCCCTTCAAAATAATGTAATGATTAGACCACTGTTTGCACAAATGGTCAACTGTCCAGCAACGGAGCGAATATGAAGACACTACTTCTTGACTAAAAATGTCTACGTGTTGCAAAGAACTACTATTTTAGTAAGTTTACAAAAGGCAAGAGCACTCTACAGTACTGTAAAACAAGAGGTTCGCATTAGGAACCGGTCCCGAGTTTGGGAACTTTCCTCTAACAAGATCTACCCTTATATGAATGCGTGAACACTCATCCGACTGAGACACAAACGTGAACAATCTAAATCTCAATTTACTGTAGAACTCGAATTATTTAAAATAAGCTGCCATCAGATCGATTTAGATAGTCGTTAGTTTAGTTGATGGGATGATGTCAGAATTAAGTAAAATATATATCAGCCATACAAAAGAACGAACTTCTAAAAATACTACCAACACTAAAAATACTACAAAAAAATTAATTCATGAAATTAAGTTTAACAAATAAATTAAGTTTTATAAATAAGATCGTCTTCAGTGCAAACTAGAAAAATCACAATAAACCGTAGTTAAATCACGAAAAAGAAATGTGGGTTGCAGGCGACTTCAGTTGTGACTTCCGCATAGAATTTCCACGTTCTAGGGGGCTTCCAACTCGAGAGGCCCGTCGCACGCCCAAGCCTCCTCCGAACGAGAACCCAACTCTGTGAGCGCACCTCGTCATAATATGCGAAGCGCATTCCGTTATGAATTTTCGACGCGTACAAATATTGACAAGGCGAAGCGGGAAGGCGGGAACGGGCCAGAAACGGGTTGGAAAGGATGGGACGGAGGCAGGGACAAGGGTAGGAAGGAGAGCGAAGATTTCAAGTGGTAGGTATTCTCATGTGAGGCACTCGAGGGGTGGAAAGTGACTCGGAGACGGCTGACGGTGCACACCGCGTCAGCGGAGATGGCTGGGGGCTTGAGAGAGCTCTGACAGAAGAGATAAGAATACAAAGATGGTGATCAGGGAAAGAAGATTACTCTTATAATCGAAGATATATAAAAATCTAAAGTGGAAAATCGTAAAAACTGCTATCTAGAGTCCTTATTTTGAGTCGGAACATACCTAGGGATTTTTAAAAACTTAATAATTAAAAAGTTATTTATTATTTGGTGTGAAACAATTAGAGAATAATGTTATTCACAAATTCAGATCTAAAGAAATATTTACTCATGTGTTTTATCACATGTTTAAATGTTTTAGTAAAATTTAGCCAGCCACAAAAGCAACGCTGATAATAATATAGACTTAAGATCCAAGTTTGAAAATGTAGCGGTTTTGCGTGTTTCAATCAGCAACCTCATATAACAGTTCTGCTCCAAATAGTATCATGCTAGGACAACATATGGCCCTGCAGTTCATGTGTTCCTCCAACTTTTGCCATACACTGCGCTCGGTGACAAAGACCCAACTCTCCAAAAACGCCTGGCGTTCGAAACAAAAAGATATAACGTTCAAAATGAAAAGACAAGGTTTCGTGTAGTGAATCATCATCTAAATGCGATTTTTCTCGCACTAAATCTCCATAATCTCCTCCTCTCCTAAAAGAGACTTGATATGTTTGTACAATTTTTTTCTTGCTTAGAAAAGTTTGCAAGTCAATAAGTGGAATATGATTGTTTCATTCTTAACCCCTGGTAGCAACATGCTTTATGCATTCGAAACGTATCGCTCGTCACCCAAGTGAGTAACCGGTCAAGGGCCATGCCATTTCTGCCTGCCTGTCTGCCAGTCTGTGTGCCTGTATGTCTGTGTGTTTATGTCTGCCTGAATGTCTGTCTGTCTGCCTCACTCTCTCTCCCTCATACACACACACACACACATATATACACACACCAAAACTCACGCAGGAATAATGCAACTCTCCTCCCTCTCTCTTCCCTTCCTCCCAATGTTCGGACTGACAACCCGTCTCACCTATGAGAAGTAATGTCGCGTCACCTCAACAAGGTCACCAAGTCTGTCACTGATCAAACGTTTACTTTCTATAAAGAGAACAGAATATGACGAGTTGCTAGATAATATTTTTTGGCAAAATCGGTTAAAAGAATTTCTAATATTTCAGAATTTGACCTTCAGAATTAGGGACCAAGAAGGTACTCGAATGATAATACTGACTGGCATTGATAGAAAAACACCTCTTATAATCCGTATTATCAACGTCGATCCCACACATCGAGAAGAAAAATTGCGTAACAGAAGCATTTGCTTTTGGAAGGGAAATACAAAAAAATACAACCACTTATCTTGTGCAAAAATAAAATAAAAATTGTATAATAAAATTCACCATGAATAAATTTACCTACAACATAAGTACGAGCTGCCACGAAATTATTTGCTTAAAGTACTACAATGTAATTTTAAAGACTTCTATTTATTTAGGAAGCTGAGGTCGATTTAGTCATTGATGCAGCCAAACGTGTGCTTGTCAGTTGTGTCTAACCCTTACATACCTACCTACATATATACCTACAAGAATTAAACTCCCCTAATGCAACTGTACAATTGTTTACATTATTTCCAAAATGTACTTTACAACAACTAACTTTTTAATGTTATTTACAAAACACTCAACTATCTTAATCAAAACAACAGTTTAACTATCACAACCACAAACTAGTGGTGCTACGGAATGGCTACTCCTACTAGTTAATTTTCTAATGTCTTTGGTCTGGGCTAGCTTTTCAGTCTTGCACCATCCTCTTGCTAGCTACCAATTATCTCCGCCCCAAGTACTTTATTTTTAAATTCTCAGTTTTTCGGTTTCTTAGTAGTAGAACCGAAATATTACTTTAATATCATTAAAGAAGAGTAAAACCACGCCCTACTTGGAAATTTTCATGGAAAATTTTGAAATAGTTTTTAAGAAAATGTATTTTATGCATTATTGTAAAAGCGAAATTTGAAGCCCTTTTTAACAGAAGACTTTTGAGTTTTCAAGTAACTTAATTGCAAATAATTTACAGCAATTTAACTCACAAATCCAATAACATACACAAATCGCTGAAATTGTGCATATTAACGGCTTCAGATATATTAAAAAAATATAATTTCGTGATTAAAAACAAAAGAAAACAGTAAAATTTCATTTGTGTTGTGTTATATTGTGTATTTAGAACTATTCGTACAAAAGGTTTAAAGAAAAAATTTGGAGCCTATTGGAGAAAATGGCGTTTGAGCGTTTCTGAAAATACGGAAATTTGAGCTCATTTTCACACAAAACTGTTGAGTTTTGGATAAACTTTATACGATATCATTCAAAGCACATGTACTCATAAATGCAATAGTGTGAACTATTGCATGTACTAACTAATTATAACGACGTGAGAGATAAGTCAGAAAATTACATTTTTGTAATTTTGAAAAACGAATAGATCAAAATGACGTTTATGTTATCTCATGAAGTACATTTATCCCTACCGAAATTTTAGAGAAAAAATTTGGAGCCGCTTTTGAGAAATTCTTGTTTCTGATATATTTTAATATTGCACATATTTCAAGTAATATTGCACGAAAAAACACTAAAATTTTCAAAAAAGCACAGGATCTTAATGAAAGAACTAATTAAGAGAACAAATTTTCTTTGGGAGAAAAATCTCTATCTTGAATTTTGTAGCTGTAGGAAGACGCCTAAAAAAGATTTTGCCATTTTCGAAAATTCAAAGTTAACAGTAAAAACCGGACATGTTTATAAGAGTATTTCACTCTATTTTTACAAGCAATTTAAAGAAAAAAATTGGAGCAATTTTGAGAAAATAATTGAACCTACCCGTTTTGGCTTTATGCATTGTAGGCCTACACCCAAAATTTAATGAATGTTTTTCAAAATCGCAGAGGTCTGAGTCAAACCAGATATCCGTTTTGGAGAAAATTGTCCGAATAGTTTTCCCCTAATTTTATGAGAAATACAGGCAATTTAATACCTAGATATTCTCAAAAATGGCACCAATATTTTTCTTTAGTTTTTAGACAGCCACTAGTAAATGCTGCCTTTTCAAAACATGCATAGTGTGCTAAAAGGTCAATTTTAAACACTGGTGTTAAAAGTGAGACGAATCTCAAGTGTTCAGATAAATTTGTGAATCCCACAAAGCAGTAGAATTGAAATGGGAACAGTGGCGTGCGGTGATAATTTTAGTAGGGGTAGCACTTTTGAAGTCCAATATATAAAAAACTAAAAAAGTTAACGATGATATGAATTTTCATAAAATGTAAATATTAACCCGGGCGTCTTGCATTCGAACGTAACTGGTCGCCCGGGAGTAAACAGACCCCAGGGGAAATTTCGTTGCCTAAATGCTTTCTAACATCTTAAACAAATACAATTCGGTATCTATGTGACTTACAACTTAACATTAATTATCGAGCATTTAGTAATTTAAAATTATTAACAAATTTATAAAATCCATCAATGCATTAAAGCATATTTTTTTCTTTCAAATGAAAAATAAGTGCGTAAACTTTAATATGTGGTGAATGTTAATATGAAAATGTATCTATAGAGTTCAGTAATAATGTTTTTCGCGATCTATACAAACTGTGGATGTAATATCCGTCCTACTGTTTTCTTTCACTTTTCACACTCTACGGATGCTCTGCGGTTTAAATTCCTCGAACAAATTTCACGTCCTCTTATTTTTCTTTCTTGTATCTTGTGTTTCTTGTTTTTGCTCTGAATGCAAATATTGTATTATTTTTTGTATCAACACTCGCGAAAATCCCGATAGAATTTATCTTATAATAGGCAAAGGGCGAATACGATCCAAACTTCCGTCTGCAATTCTTCGTATGTGTGGTGATTCCCCGAAGTATCAAGAATGTTTTATTCTTCTGAAAGTTGATCGTGCCTACTTCAAATGTATCACCGGAAACGGAGATTATCGCAAGGGATCCGTGAGCGTTGAGCCGTGCCGATCGCCTCTGCTTGTCAATGCGGGTTGACCCCACTTTCCTTGCTAGATGCAATGACTATTGCGCAGAATGAGTTCGCCAATGCATTCCCTTCCCGCAAGGGAGAACTGCAGAACGGTACGCAAAGAATTAGTTTGTTTAGAATGCTTTCTTTAACTTAATATAAACGTTCTCGGTATTATTAGATGCTTTATACTCTCATTGTATTATAATGCAGTTAGCACGTAGGTGAAACACTCTCAAAAAGCCAAAATTATAAATTCTTTCGAATTTGAAACAGCTACTAGTCGATCACAACGGAACGGATTAGAAAACTCATTCTCTCGCGCTCACGGACCGACCCTACTTTTCACAAGGCATGGGGAAGTCGAACGCCTACACCTTCCAAGAATGAAGCTTCGCTGACGTCACGAGACGAATTTACACACCGTTTTGAAAACATCGATTGTTACGGTTCAACCACTAGTACTTCGCTCAGAATCTGAGTTGAGTAAACAGTTTTGCTCTGACAATAGGCAACGAATATTTGAAATATAGAAAGGATTTTTCTGTGCTTTGCTTAGGGAATGACTCATTCCTTTCATTCCATGGAATGCACGCCACTGAATTGGAAGGATCAGAATTATTTCCTTCTTTTATACTTCAACCATGATGTGTGATATGCCACAATAAGAATTCATAACAACTAGCCACCAAGACTCTCCTGTTCTGCGGAAAGGAGTAAGAGAACTTCCAAACAAAAATGGAAAACAAATAAGTGTTTGATCAAATAAATTCGAATTAAATGCATGCGTACCATTCTGAAATAATCGGACTATAGCAAATCTAAAGGATATAAATGTGAATAAAACAATATGTGAATAACACAAGTGAAAACACTGAACGATATTTTAGGTGTAAGGTGACAGGCCAGAGGAAATTAATTGACTGTGTAACGAAGACCGCTATTTTTTTTCATCTGTCATCATAATGAATCCGATTAACAACATAGTCGTCGGATTAATTTCCCTCAAAACCAATATTGCTGTACAGTCTATGGATATACAGATCGAAGTACAATCGTTTATTAATAAATCTGCTCCACATCCCAGAGGATGATTTATTATTATTATTATTATTATTATTATTATTATTATTATTATTATAGATTGAACAAAGAGTTATACATCTGTATAAATGTATTTTTTACTGTAAAGACTCATGTAGATGTCAATGTCAATCCTAGTGAATGAGTTGTAAGGCCGGCGACAGAAAGAGTGGTGACGATGTGAAATGTGACGATGGCACTGAAACCGTTGCATTCGAATAAATTATCAAATTGAGGACATCGCGCGTCTACTAGTGTACGTACCATGAAAAACTTGTCTCATAGTATAAAAATGGTGTTTAGTTTTTGTAACATATAAGCAGATCACGGTAGCTGCGCACAGCGTGAAGGTGTACGAACGCTGAACCGCTGACAGAAGAGAATTAGTAGATTCTTCTGTTTCCGATCTTGAAAGGTGGTTATTATGAATACTATGAATATTCGCACCAGATTAATCCGTCGGGAATACATCATGTGTAACAATTATGGCAGCTTGATCCATGTATACATGAAGCATGCTGTTTGGCATGTTTGGATACGTCGTGAGCAGGTATTATTATAAAAGAACTTGTAATGACCAAATTATCGGTATTCATACGTATGGCGAAGAAATCGCACGCTCTATTGGACGCATGCGAGGCGCGGCGGCGCGAACGAAAGCGACGGCGGGAACGGGGCAGCGGCGGGGCCGCACGCAGCGGACGGAGGGGAACATGCACGGCTGCGCGGCCGTTGCGTGGGCGGAGGCGGCGGCAGCGGCAGCGGTGCAGGCCGGGGGAGAGGGACGGGGAGGGAGGCGGCGCTACCAGCAGGGGTGGCGACTGATGAATGGTGATAAATGACGTGGCCGCGACAAGCCTTGGCCGTCGCCGCCTGCTGATCTCGATGAATCGCATGAAAAATGTGACGAAAATGTTGCCAGCGTTCTGGAATAATATGTTAACATGCGCAGTCCTTGTCGAAGCGTGGGAAAGATTTTTTATTCATTGAATCTCTCAGGAGAAAAAGTGTTTCGCTGTGTGGTCGAACATGAAAGACAAATTGCACAATATTGAGCGATTTCACCTTTTCTTTGATTTGATTTATTTAGTCAAAAAACAGAAAAAACTGTATGTGACGTTTCGGTGAGAAGCACCATCTGCGCGCCTTTTCCTGAGCTCCTATATCACTTCCCAACATTTTAACTATAAATAGTTGACAAATGGATAAAAGTTGGAAAGTAAATAATAATTAGGTAAAACTGACAAATATCAGGGTATTGAAGAATTTGACATCATCTCGAACGACACAATGAAAGAGAGAATTCGCAGGGAGTACTACAGATGAGTGAGACCTGTCCTGCAGTCAACTCTGAACTCGAAGAATAAAATATCTGCAATAGATAGTTTAGCGGTGCTTGTAGCTGAATACAGTTTCAGACTAGTTTACTGGACCGAGCATAACATTCGAATCATGCATTGAAAGCCCAGAAAATTGCTTACAATATATCATATCGCCCACCCTCGAGCCGATGTACTACATATGTTTATTTGTCACGTAAGGAAGAAAGAAGAGGCCTCAGACAAATTGAAGCCTTCTGGCACAATGCAATATTCGGGATGGCGAAGTATGTAGTCAGTCATCAAGATGACTCACTAATGAGATAGGTCATGAAATCTGTGTGAAGAAACATGGGTTAAGTTGCATGTGGTTAAGTCAGAGGGAAAGCCCGATATAAAATAAACGGTAGTATGTCCATTGGTATATCATTGTTCAAATGTTCAAATATATATTATATTTTCTTTTTGAAGACCAGTATGTTTATAGAAACAGTTATTCAACAGAAAAGGTTTTACTGGTAACTTTTTGTGTACCGATTTTAATAGTTTAATGTAACGCAATAAGTAATGTAACGCAAGTAAAGTAATGTGGGATTTATTTTAGTGAGCTGTTGATACTGAGACTTCATGAATGTGATTTCTACGACATGTGTTGTTATTATAAATATCAGTTTTGGATAAAAATATGTTCCCACCGTTAAGAAATTCATTTTTGACCCAAAACTACAGATTCGTGAATGATTAGGTAAGGTAATGATAATATTTCAAGATAAAATAAGAGAGTCTTGCAGGAAAAACGTAGATAGCATTTTTCATTATTCGAATAATTTTTGCAATCTAAAGGTCTGGCAACTTCAGAATGAGCTTCCTCTCATTATTATGCCATATCTCAGGCGGAATGTACATTTGCAAATACACGCAACGAGCTGCATGAAAGCTGTCAGAATTTGAAAAAATTCTGAATGCGTAAGGTAAGGAAATTCATTTAGTTTTTAATTCTATTATGTATATTCCATTTGAGGTTTGACTGAATTGAGAGACCGAGAAATTTTGTTACCTTAACATCAGATAATTGCATATTGTTCATTTTCAATGGAGCATGCGATTGCCGATTTGAAATGCAAAAGTGCATTGAAAATAAATTTCCTTCGTTAACTATTAATTTGTTATTAAGAAACCAATTGGAAACTTCTGAAAATGTACTATTTATTGTTTCTTTTCTGCAAAGAACATTCGTGTCATCGGCGAACAGAACTATTCTTCTATTTTTAATGGGCGAGGGCATATCGTTTATGTAAAACAACGTATGCGAAGATAGGGTATGCGAATGCAAACAACGAAGATAGAGCCTAAAATTGAACTTAACGGGACAATTCTCAATTGGCAATGAATTGGCAAGAAAAGTAAAAAAATGTTCTTGCGTGCCAGTAAGGAATTTCTACTCTTTGAGTTTGATGTTTAAGGTAATTGAGAGAGCAAGATGTTATGGTCAACAACGTCAAAAGCTTTCGAAAGATCTAAAAATATTCCAATTGGTGCTTTATTTTTGGTCCATTGATCAAGCAACATATATCTATATCTATATCTATCTATCTATCTATCTATCTATCTATCTATCTATCTATCTATCTATCGATATATATATATATATATATATATATATATATATATATATATCAAAGAGCAAAACTCCAACATCGTTAGACCGATTTTTTTTCGAGGTTTATGTGTTTTTAATTCTGTTGTAACTTTACTACATGACGCCTCATTTTTACTACATATCCACTACATATTCACGTCAAGTGCAACCTGCAACACAGTCGGCAGCATTTTGAATCTATTTCGTTAAATAACTACTAAACGAGGCGTTCTAGCACCTTGAAAACTAAAATTTTTAGGCAAAAGACCATTTCTCACACCGTAATGAATTCTTCCTAAACATTCTATTATATTTTTGCTGATAATGCGCTTCCCGATATTACCTCAGCGGCTCAGAGACGTGCAGAATCTGCAAGCAAATGTGAATGAGAGGTATAGAGACAGACAGGGACAGGGTGTGGGAGGGAGAGGCAGTGAGAAACGGAGATGGGGGGGGGGGGAAAGAGGGAGATGAAGAGCAGAACAAAGTTTGCCGGGTTTTCCTAATATTTTATAAAAGAATGACAGTTTCCGTAGTTTTCGATTTCTTAAAAACGTTTTGTGAGTCTGAAAACGCTTCGTTTATCTTCAGAAAAGTTTCCATTCCCATGTAGATAAATTTAATATTTTTGAGAAAGCTATCAAAACAAAAATTAACCTGTGTTTTAAACTTCATTTTAGTTCCCTTTTTGTTTTTTGTTTTTCAGGGATACAAAACTGTCTTCTCTGACAATAGTTTAGAACACATTGTAGCGTGAACTGATGAAATGTTCGTTTACTGAAAATTAGACAAGCATAGATTACATTTCATACAATTCCGACTTTTCAACTAGATGAAAAGTGTTATTCGTTATTTATTATTGTAAACCAAGGCAAATTATTTAAACAGATTTACATTGTTATATTCAACAATTTGTTTTATAAAAGCTTCTTGTGGATTACCAATCTCTTTTATCATCACATTTAAAGTTTCTCATCATATTTCAATCATCACATTTAAATTCTGATATAAATATTTATTTTCACTAAATTCTTAGTAAACCAAATAATATTAATATATTTATTGTTTTAACAATAGTACTTTTGCCACCTTAAACATGAATTTATTTTCTAAAAATAAATGAAATATATGAATTTATTTTCCAAAAATAAACATCTTTAAATTTAACTTTATATGGAACGAACATAATTATGCACAATATTTAATTTCATATTTAAGTTATTACAATTGGAACTTACCAATTGGTAATAATTGGTAATCAGAATTTCAGACAGGTACAACTCTTTGCCTTTCAAACGTAATAATATCACAGAGTGACACCTCACAACTCACGACCAAGAACACATTAATGAGATTCTTCATTATAATTATATTTTTAATTCAGCTTTGTTCAAAATTTTACAAAGTTCCTAATAAAGTGAACAAAAGCCACTCTGCCAATGAATTTTTACCTTTTCTACGAGCCTGGAAAATTTTCATTTCTCCAACATGCACTCGTTCGATGTCTCGCTTGGCATACACGCAAACAAAGCAGCAAATATTTGCGGAACTCGTTGATTCATAAAATATTTATGAGAATACGAACAACGCGGGTGCTATATACGTACAGGACATTTCCATCAATAATATCGCTACAAGCCAAAGGTCATGGATACAAAATTCATTATATAATACAGACTACGGAAGTTTTACACCCCGGCGAATTTATAATTAAACCGCAAAATACAACGGGCTCTGTAAAAGCTTTCGAGTTTGGGGAGCTATATGTTTATCTAATAGGTCGGCAATGAACATATACGGCTTATTTATAAGTTGGTTCGTAACATATTGCAAACTGCAAAGTAATAAATTGTGATATTACAAATACTTGTTCGCATATTACGTTCTTTTGTTTACTGTCTGAATGCTAATTTACCAGTAATATATTCTCTGCGTATTTCATCAAATGCATCACTTATCGTACAAAATGTCACGAGTAGAAACAAATTTAGCTGTGCTCTCTTGTCGGTTTATTACAAAAAGTAATAGCGAGGTGAAGTGTGTGTGTATGTGTGTGTGTGTGTGTGTGTTATTTATGCGACCACTATTCTATATTTATCAATTCAAAATTTTCATTTACCCTACGTTTTTCCTAAATAAGTACATTTTGATACTGAATGTAGGCAAATGAGCTTACGGTTACTGCAGATATTATGTTGATTTTTCACATCATAATTCGGGGGAAAAGATTTCTTACTCTTCCATTTCGCTCGAAAAGAGATCCTGAAAGGTGCATTAAACTCCGTTCCAAAACGGGCAAGTGTCGCCGGCTCCGCGCGGCTCGGCGGCGGAGTTGGCGAAGTCAGTTGTCGTGCCAGTTGGCCCATGCGGGGCGACGTGCGTGCATGCACCCTCTTGCCTACTACTCGCACGCGTTCCCTTTTATCTCCACCCAGATCTTTTCATTATTTAAGCGCCTTGGAGTGACGTCGGTTCGTTTTCCCTCAAGGTGACTATAATAGTAGTTACAAGTTGGAGGAGCTGCTCGTAAACATTTCCAAGTGGCAAAGTCCAGAGAGCAGGCGCGCGCGGCGCGGCGCCGCGCACCGGGGCGACTCGAGGCAAGAGGCGGCGGCAAGGTGCGGTGCGGTGAGGAAGGCAGGGGGGTCAGGGGGTCGGGGAGGCGACGAGGGGCACGACGGCGACCCGAGGACCAATCTCCGCCCGCGGGGCGTCGCAGGTGAAGGCGAAGTTGCCCCCTTGCATTCGGCAGCCTGCAAGTTAAATTGGATTCCTCCGAGAATGTTTTCGGAAGGGGCACTTTGAAGGGTTTCTGCGGGAGCGGCGAGGGCGGAGGCGCAGGCCGAGAGGCGGGGAAAGGGTGAAGATTGTGGGGAATGGGGGGCTTGGGACATCGGGAGCCGGGGGTCGGTCGCCGTGGGGCGGAAGGGGGTTAGGGGGCGATCGGGGCGTGGGGACAAACGACACACCGGGCAGGACGTGACAACACGGATATCGGATCCTCCCGGTCCCGCCCCCGACCTCCCCTCCGCTGCGCCACGCCTCGGGAGCGCGCCGGATCCGCGCGAGATTTTCCTATTGCCACCCGATCGCCCTTTCAAAGGCGCAGAGGCTTCAAAGGGTTCAGGAAGCGAACGTTTCCGCACGCGCCGCGCCGCGCCGCTCATGAGCTGAGCGCCCGCCAGCGCCTTCTTTCTCTACACACTCGGCTCTCGCCCTGTTCTCTTTTGCCTATTCTGCATTCTCTTACTTGGGTTCCTCTGGACGCAGCTTTTCATTCTTCAGTTTTTATCCATTATCACTTGCCTGCTTCTTGATTTATACACATCATTTTCAATGTTCCATTTGTTTTTCATTTGACTACTTTTTCCTTTTCACCATTTCCTTTTCTTGTGTTTTTTCTTTAATCATGCTTTAATACAAGAACTGTAATTATTGCCTCAGGGATAAAAAATTGAAATATTACTTTCAATGTAATGTAACTTGTTATTATGGTTCTTTTAGAAATGTAGTTTTATTTTCAATTTTGAAAAATGAACGTTTATTTCTTTCTTCCTTTTACTAAATTTTGTAGATGATGAATGACTATGTAGTATCATTTTATGCCTAACGTTAAATAAATGAACACTACGATGTACAAATTCGTACGTTACGTAATATAAATGAACATTATGCTGTTTTTATCATTTTACAACATCTAGAAAATATAAAATAAACCAAAATATTTCACCAAGAAATTTAAGATGCTTTTCATAACTTTCAAGTCTTATATCGCACATTTACATCACGTGGTAGTGCATCCAACGAAGCTAATGAAACAAAGTATTAGTCTCAGCGTAATTTTCCTGTGCCAAGTTTGGAGGTTTCTAGTTTTGCTTAATATTGTCTACTATTAATCTAGTTTATAATTTATTTTAAAATTTTGATTAGATAATTCATGTACATCACATTAGTGATTTTTTCAAAATAAAATTTGGTACTGTTTTATTTCCATATTTAATTAATGAAATCACTTTGCAATGATTAATGCCTACACATATTTTTTACAAAAGCATTATTTCTTATTACAGCTAGAAGAATAAAAACTAATAATAATTCACTTATGAACTCGATGAATTAATAGATAAAACTAGCTTTTTAATTCAATAAATGCTAAAATTAATGCCCCCATTGTATATCAGATTACCAGAACAAATAATAATTTACAACAAAAATTAAATTTTATTGTAAAATAATAGAAAATATTATTTTATTAATATAGTGTCACAATTGTCATGAAGTGACCCATGTAAACTGGTAATGACACTTACTCTTCAAGAATTTTACATATACTTTACGATCAACACTACCCATTTCTTCACTGAAACTTTTTAAAAAGAAATTTTCCATAGACGACACTTCAGAAAAAACTTATTTAATTTTGTGTATGTTTCAAATTGTTTTTTACTCTTGTTTCTTTCCATTTTTTCTCAAACCAAACTTTTCTTCTACTTCTTCTAAGCCGGGCGAGCCCAAGTTACGACGAGTCAGAGGAAAATTATTAAATATTCCCTTTGTGGCGCCCAGCGAGTGCCCCGGCGGGGAGGGGGGGCGGAGCGGAGGCGGGGACGCGCACGGAGCGGGCAAGATGGGAACGGAGAAGGCGGGGAAGAAGCAGGAGGGGGCGTGCAGGAATCTTCTATATTGTTTCACGGCGGAGGGGATGGTGGTTAATACATGGCAAGGGCCGCCAGTATGAGCGTACAAAGGCACCAGTTTGATTTAATGAATATTTAAACAGCGCTGCTGCTCCGGCAGAGAGGGCGATGGCGGAGAGGGACGTGGCGAGGCGAGGCGTGGCGGGACGGGACGAGGTCGTCGCGACGGGATGAAGCGGGGAGGGCGGGGAAGTGGATGAAGGAGGGAGAGGGCGAGGGAATCAAGGCGGGTTGTGTGTTGCGAGAGCTTGGTTAAGATAGAGGCGAGATTAAGTCCGAGGCGGGGATACAGAGAAGAGGATAGAGAAGGTTGATGTTGTGCAGCAAGTAGTAAAGAACACGAGAGAGAAAGGAAAGGTGAAAATCAACCGCAGTGAAAGTGGAAGAGGACATTCAAGCGACATAGAATAAATATGAAATATTACTATTTAAATAGAATAGGTAAATTGAATAGAATAGACATAAATGTGTGAGAGACAATTACCATGTGAAGAACAATGCACATAGACAAGGCAAGAAGCAGAACAGGGGCAGGAACGCAATGGCAAGAAGAACGATGGTTGGATCGAAGTGAATGTGGGGTGGAAGGCGAGTTTCCGGCGCCAAGACGGCGGCCTACGTGCGAGATTATGGCAAAGAAATGCGAGACACATCACTAGAGCTCTCTCCTCTGGAACTATTGAGGTCGTGAAACGAACTTCCTAACTTCAAATACAGCGAAAGTTGCATCAAAGGGCTTCCCGACGGTCGCCCGAGGCCCTTGTGTTTAAGTCTGTGGGCCTCGCACTGACGCCTTCGCTCTACGAATACAGCGACTAGATTTTGTCGTCTTCTCTTTACTTCTGGGTTGGGTGAGCAGATAATTTAATCTTCTTAGTTTGTGCGAAAGAACAATGCTATTTATTCATCTCGTAGAATAAGACGAGAGTTCTTACCGAGATAATTTTTAAGTAATTAGCTATATTCTATGGCACTAAAAATCAATTACTAGTGGTACAAATTCAATCAAATTTTAAATTCAAAATTCGGTTTTTCATTTTTTTATTCAAGAGCTTGGGATCAAAGAAAACAATGTCACATTTTGCCAAATATTAATACTGTACCATTACAGCTCTCAGCCGTTCAATTTCTGTTTCTGAAGTAAAAATAAAGTTTGATCACAAATGTCAGAGTAATATAGTAAATTATTGTTACAGATTCCCTGTAGTTAATGTCGAGAATACGATAGATTATTTCCTAAAACGTAATTTCAGACTGAAGAGAAATACAAATAACTGTTCCCAGCCCTTCAATTACGGTGCTAGTTTTTTGGAATATTTATCTTAAAATTTAAATCACAATATAGTTTTCAAATAAGTTTGAAAACATATGCGTAGTACATCTCAAGGCATAGTCTATATTCAGTGACAAAGTATTAGGGTAAAAATTAATACATTAATTTAATAATGTCGTGCTAAATCATAGTAGGCAAAAAGGATGGAGTCGAGAAACTAAAACTCATTACAAAGAAAAAATGCTACTTTATAAACAATAGATAAACGAACTTTTACAAAAAAAATGAACATTAACGATTAGTTCAACTCGAAAGTATTTTAATAGGAATGCCGAATGAAGAAAACAGAGGTGATGTAGATAAATGTCAGACTTGGGAGCTTTCAGAAAAAGAAACGCTTTGACAAATAACATATCGATTTCTCGGTACGAAATTTACCCAAATTCACACAATGTACTGATAAAACTATATTTGTAGGTTTAATAAGAAATGAAAGAGGTTATTGTTGTAAAATGTGAAATACACGTACCTAACCATTTTTTTAAAGCACGTATTAAATAAACCATGTGGAATCAATCACCAGATTTTTCTTGAAAGAGAGTAACGATGGGACGAATGATGTCAATTAATCAGGTTCTCTGTTATGTAACACGAAAGGAAAGATGACGATTTTGTACCATTTATAAGCCATTTTCATCACTTTATAGCCATCGACATAAATCTATGAAAAGTTGCCACTGCTAATTTCCCCCTTGGAATACATCAAAACATTTGGGGAAATGTAGAATTTTGTTGATTCTACTACAATCCAGTCAGCAGGCGTACAAAACAACAAATCCAACTTATGTAGTTCGAAAAATCTTCTAGCCCCTTGAAACCCGAATTTCCTGAGATAGCCAGTAGTTTCCAAAATGAAAGCCTTTCTAGACTTACTACTGCATATTGTAGGTCTTCTGCGTAATCCAATTAGCATGAGTTGTAGAATCGTGCAAAATCTAGAAATGTGTCCAAGATTGAAAAGACTATTTGATGTTTGGGTAATTTAATAGAACGGGTATGTCTTTCTGTTTGTTAATGAAAACGTATTAACACCAATATAATGGTTATCCATGCACAGTGGCACTCATATGATGTACCGGACATTCATAGCCTGGCCATTTTAAATTCGGTTCCACTATGAAAATACTTTCATTTTTAAAACTATTTCTTATTAAATACACAATGGTCTCGCTTGTTCACCTAGCATTCAGGTGGTTTACACAACATGAAATCTCTAACATCCAATATCTACGATAATATATCATTCTACGTTAATTGTAAAAACTTGCATGATATCTTCATCTAGACAAGAAAAACACTATCGACTAAAGAGTTGCCAGGACAACTACGTACAAACGACGCCGCTAACAGAAAGAGTAAGGAACCGGGTTCGAGTCGCGTGACGGGCAGACATTTCGTGCCATTGGTGGAGACATGGACAACTATGTTCGCCGGCTCTCTACATGAAACAGTTACCACGTAGTTTCCCGGAGACGGAGTACTCGAGCTTGCAAAGAAATTCCAAATAAATTTGTTTATCTGCAGTAAATAAGAGTGCAACAAGTTCTGTAGAAACGTATGGCGAAACATAAAGCGTAAGTGCAGTAAATTTGGAAACAATGTGTGCAACCAAAGTTCCTTGGAAAGTTTGTCTAGTGTCGCGAAGCTTAGAATTCTTCAAGTTGCATTAAATATGCGAAAGTTGAAATGATAATTATTACCGGGAAGAAAAATAAGATGCAAATAAGTTTGAATGCTTTTGTTTTGAATAAAAAACAACTCAACAAAAGAAGGGGAAAAGTAAGAAAAATAGAAGTCGATGATGAATTTTTTTTACATACACACAATTTTTATTACACATTTTTGTTTAAATAACAAACTTACTACTCCAGAATGATGTTTCAAAACATACTAATTGAAACAAAAAATAATACAGTTAAGGCAATTCTATCCAAAAGAAAAATCAAAAAGTAGAAAAATAATACTGTTGTACTAACAATATTTCGCGTAAATTCAGCCGAATGTATTTAAGTAACCGTAATATTCCGCAGTTGTAGAACGACAGCATCTGGTTTTTCCTTTCCTTCTTTATCTTTCCGTATTCGGCAGCACAGCTTATCAGCAGAAACTCCGCATTTACGCAGAAGCTGCGATGCAGTTAGCGCGCTGCCTTCATAATATAATTATCGTTGGACGGCGACGGAAGCATAACAGAAGCGGTGTCGGTGATGGGTTGGAACTGGGGCTGCGGCTTGGGCTGGAACAGTGAAGAGTAGAGTGGTGGAAGAAAAAGCAGGGCAGACAACATGCAGAAGGATAATTAAAAAGGAAAAATATCGTTAAGAATTATGCGGATAATGAGAAGAAGAAAGTAAAAGAGAATACAGAAAGCCTGTAATGCATAGGAGGGAATATATTAAGTTTCTGTATGATGCGAAAGCTAATGACTGTGGTATGTGAGCACACTGAAGGAGAGGATAAAGAGAGAGGCGTGAGAGGAGGGGCGGTGTGGAAGTGTGAAAGTTGGAGGAGTGGTGATGTGGGAGGAGGGTGGACGGAAAAAGGAGAAGGGGATGATAATCGGTAGTGGTTGAAGAGAGGTGGAGGAGTGAAGATGAAGTGAAGATGGATGCCGAAGTTGGAAGTGGAGGCAGTGGGGCTGGTGACGCCGGCGCGCCGCCGGGGTGGGGGCGAGAGCTTGGGCGAGCGCGGGGGCGGGCGCGGGAGCGAGGGGGGCAGAGAAGGTGCAGCGGGGCGGGTGGCGCCGCCAGGCTGCTCCTCTTTCATGTCTGCAGATACGCAGCGCCCGCGCGGCTGGCGAGGATTCACAAAAGCCCCAGCCCCGAGAGCAATGACGCTCGGATGCACCTATACAAAACGACTAATCTGCAGGCCCCGGTCGCCGCCGCCCCCGCAGCCGGCCCGCTGCCTCCCAGCCCGCCCTCCAGCCGCCCTTCCGACGCCGTCCGCCTGCTCGCGCCAACACACGCCCTTTTTGAAAAGGGAATATGTTATAACGCGTGAGCTTTCGACGCTAACTATCGACGGGCCGCCAGCAGGCGCGGCTGCCCGACCCTCTGTAAGCCTCCCGCGCAATTACCGCACTTCCAGCGCCACCTGATACATGCGAACGCGGCGCTGCAAAGCCCGTTTCAGGCGCGGCGACGCGGCCACGTCCGCAGTGACGATGGCCCACGAAGGGGGGCAGCAGCGACGGACACTGATGGAGTGGCAATTAACATTTTATTGAATCAGCAGTGTTGCGTGTAGTGAATTTAATAATCAGAAATAGTGGAACCAAAAGTCAGCGAAAATAAATGGCATCAATATTACACAACTGGCTAGTAAAATGTGGAAAACTTTGTTTTCTCATTATATTATCTATTTAGTAAGCTTTCAAATTCAGACGATGGATATGATTTTGTTTGATAAAAAATTATTAGGAACAAATGACAATGAGAGAACATTACACTTAAGTGTTCTTGCATAATATTAATAGTATACCCCACAAAGGGGTGACATCATGATCATCATTGACATCATGATCGGGTGCAAACTTAATTTTTTTCATAATTGGTCAGATTGATACGTATTTTATTGTTTCTTATACACTCTGTTGAGCTTCAGAGAATCACAAAGCTGCCTTATTATTGCGTCATGCTGGTCACGGCGCAGGGCACATCCACGATTACAAGAAGTGCCATCGCTTGCCATCAGAGAGCAACACATAACCAGAGACAGCATCAGCCAATCAGCTTCCTAAACTCATAAAATTATTTCACAAAATTGTTAAAATTCTATTTAACTATTTTTTAAGGTTTTTAAATAATGAAAGACAATTATTAAATAAATTATATTACTTGATTTCACATACTATTCGTAATTACAATATAGACATTTTCAGTTTAATCAATTATCAGTTCTTGGAATCACGAATTTGGGGGAAAACGGTAACAAACATTATTCTTAGCTCATCTCGCTCACACTCAGTGCTTGGATTTGGGAGGAAGCACTTACTCGCAGGTTGCGAGTTGCAATGTTCTCATAATATAACTTTGTGTGGAGAGATGTTCTTTAATTTGATTTATTTAGTCAAAAACCAGTAAAAACTCTAAGTTACGTATGGGGGAGAAGATCATATGCGCACGTTTTCTTGAGTTCCAGTATCCCTTCCCAGCATTTTAACTATAAATAGTTGAAAGATGAATAAAAGTTAAAAAATAATAAGTAAATAATAATAATATAATTTAAAAAAGCGTGAGGTTAGCAACATTTGAAAAGCAAGACATTTTCGTTCCCGAGTTATAGAAAACCTTTTTCGCACCGGTATACGAACTTAAGATTTGATTTTTCTGCATTGCTAACAAAATAGTAACTCACCTCCAGTCACTATAAGCGAAAGAAGAGTTCAAGAGAACGTGCGCATAGTGAAGCTACATTTACGTCCAGAAGTAAAGCAAGGGGTCATCTCAGTATTTGCTCAATGGACCAGGGAAACCGGACAAAAACCTGATTGAAATGGGGGTCATTGACCCGGAGGCTGATGTAGGTTTCTTGTTACAGGCATATTAAATAGTTTTTTAATTGTACAATACAAATGTAAACTAACGCATTGATATCATTGTTTTGTTAAAATAAAACATTATTTTCCTTTTTGATGATCAGTGTAGTCCCTATAGTATAAAAGCAATTATGCACCAGAAAATATGTTATTTTTAACTTAAATTTGTGTACCAACTTTAATTGTTTGTGGTATCTGGCAATGCGTAGTAAAGTATAGTACTCGTACATGTATTGTACAGTGGGTTTCTTGTAGTGAGTCATTGATACCGACATTTGATGAATATGATTTATACGACGTGTTGCAATTGTAAATATCAGTATTGCATGAAAATGTGTTCTCACCGTTAAGTAAGTCAGTTTTGACAAAAAAATATAGATTCGTAAAAAAATAAATAAAGGAAATGGTAAGATTCCAAGCTCAATAAAGAGAGGCTTTGAGGGATCACGCGGATGGCATTTTTATTTTTCGAATACTTTTCTTTTGCAATATAAAGATCTGGGCTTTCCCCAGAAAGTTTTGCCATATCTCAGGCGGGAATGTACTACATTTACAAAATACACGCAAGGAGCTGCATGAAGGCTGACAGAATTTGAAAGAATCCTGAATGTGTAACAGAATGCACTTAATTTAGTGTTTATGTTGTGTTGTGTAACATAATGCACTTAATTCTGTTATATGTTTGAGGTTCAATTGAATTGAGATACCTAGAAATGTTATTACCTTATCATCAGGTAATTGTATATTGTTCATTCTCAATGGAGCATGAGATTGCCGATTTCAAATGCAAAAATTCGTTGATGCCTTCTCTCACAAAGTTGGGACATTTTCGTGAATAGTAGCGGTCGTGTGTAAACCAGTGTAATGATCTCGCTACTTGGACTTGGTTGGTAAGGCTCTGAATGCGCCTGTGTATTGCTACAACTATTTTTTCTTCTCTAGTAAATATTTGTAATAGTTGTCTTGCAAAATTCCGTCTCCAAAATTAGGTCTCCCATTAAGGTCATGTACATTTCTTGAAAATTTTGCGGGCAATATTGCCTGCAATTTGTCCATTAAAACAAAAAAAACAATTTTCAACGACTCAAATTTTTTTCTTTAAACGTTTGGTAGGGATAGTGCTAAATGCACTCTGTGAGATCACATAAATACCATATTACTCTATTCTTTTTTTCCAAAAATTACAAAAAATTAATTTTTTTAACTTGTATCTAACGTCATTAATATTTACATTAGCGGCTATTTTTTCACATTACTATATTAATGAGTAGATGTGCTTTAAATAATGTCAAGTAAAGTTTCTCGAAAACTCAACAGTTTTCTGCAAAAAGTAGCTCAAAATTCCGCATTTTCAAAAATGTTCAAACGCCATTTTCTCATAACTGGCACCAAATATTTTCTTCAAACTCTTCGAACGGATAGTGCATAATTTCACTCTTTAATATGACATAAAGTTCAATTTTGGGTATTTGTTTGTTTTTTCAAAAATCTCACAAATGTAATTTTTTTGAATGATCTCTCACGCTTAATATACACATTTACCAGCAATTTGTAAACACTGTTGTAATTGTGGGTGTAAGTGCTTCAAATGAAGTTGTTCGAAAAACTCAAAAATTTTCTGTGAAAAAGAGCTTCAAATTTCGCACTTTTATCAGCTCTTAAAAGCTGTTTTCCTTAAAAACGGCTCCAATTTTGTAAAGAAACTTGCTGTTTAGCACCAGGTTTTACTGTTCTTTAATATTCTAAAATAAATATTACCGTTCTGCCGTTAGGAAGCAAGTGCGCTCGAGTTTTTGGCGAATCTATCTGTGAATTTGTTAGCAATTTCCTCCAACTAACCCAGTAATGAACTTACCATCTTCAATATTTATAATACTGATTCGGTTGTATGCTTTATTGCCTTATATGGTTTTAATCTTCTTCCTAGGACGTACTCATCTTATTTGTATATTGATTGTTGAGACATACGTGGTCCAGGATGTCCTTGCTTTCCTTTACCGTTCTTCTAGTTGCTGCTCTCCATTTCTTATATTCAATTTTATTTTCTGGTGTGTTGTGCTTCTTGAACATGGCTTGAATGCATGTTTCGATTTTCGGATAGCTTCTTTGCATTTATCACTCTACCATGGTATATATTTTTGTTATACAATGATGTATATATTTGTACAGAAGTATTGCGTCTTGGTTGATTGTATTAGAAAAGGAATCAATAGTATGATCAATATATACTATGTTTGCAAATTCTGTAGTTTGTGTCAGATAGAATTTGAAGTGTTGTGTAAAATACCCCCAAGAATCAATATGCTCGTATACGTTTCACCCTCACAGAGCTTTGAATACCTTCAAATCGGTCGAGGAAAATCCATTTTGGGCAAATTCATCTGAACGATTTAGGCGCAAGCGTTGGCAACAGTTTTGACGCCTAGCGTAATGGCGTTGCGTAATGCGTCTGACGTAATAGATTTTTCGGTATCAAGGATCCACAAAACATGGAATCTGACCACACCATTTCCTGTATAGTACACTAAATTGCACACACTTCCCACTTAAATTCGTTGTAACTAAGTAATTTCTAGGTACTTTAGGATCCTCTGGGTTCCCTTGACTTCCCCAGGGGAATAACAAGTTCCTTTTCTGCACTTACTAACAGCAATTTTAAATTGATTCATAGTAATTTACACATTTCGGTGTAGACCGTAATAGAGTTCTCGAAAGCAATTAACGATCAGGTGAGGAGATCGCCTCGAGACGTGATCCCCAACGTCTTGAGGACACTGATTTGTATCTTGGCACATGTCCCAGAGGTTCCAATCACCACTAGCAGGTGTTTGGCGTTGGCCACGCCATGAAGTTCATATTCCAGGGGAATAACTAGTTGATATTTTACCATATTTTCTTCCCCTGCTTTCAGAAGGCTAGACTCATTCTCGTGGCGGACAGTCAAGTCGATTCCGTGTGCCCTTCTCGGTTTTTTCTTATCATGTCAGGTTTGAGTGTAACCCCTTGAGAGAAAGTGGCTTCCGTAGACACCACGGTGTCCGACATGCGGAGTACTTACCTCTTAATTAAATTCTTGATCTTGACATGACGCTTTAGTCTGGCTGACTTAGGAAAATAACTAGTAAAAGAACTTTGATCCAGTATGTGATTCATGATTTCAATCACTATATGGCATTTCCTACAATGTACATCCTCTATGGGCCTTCCCCTAAGAGTAGTGGTGTTAGAGGAAGTAATTTATCACACATAGGAACAAATTTTATCCACCTAATTGCCGTTTTCCAGCTCAGGATTACAAAACTTTTTCTTCTTACGAATTAAGGCGAAGAAAAACAAAAAGGATTCATAAAATAACGTAGGTTTTTAGCCGGCTTCAAAATGAGTGTTTCAATTCGGTGTAATTGCCCCTGATCCCAAACCTCCACACCACATCCAAGGGGAAAATCGTTCACAATCGTTTGATGCGGCCTTGGGAAAACGATGTGGTTGGCGGATCGTTGGCGTCGTGCTTGTTGCGGGCGAAATGTCGCGAAATACATTTTACACCACGGACCATCGAGTCGGAAAGTAACACGTCGAAAAGGAGCCTTCTGCTGAGCCCTCTAAAATATTTTGTGTGGTATCCACGTAAGTGAAGTCTCCACGTGAAAAGCTTGACATAGGAAGTAAGGGAAATACTAAGGACTCCTTTACGGTAACAATCGAATCCCAGATCACGAATAACGAGCGTAAAAATGAGAACGTTTAACGTTGAGTGACGCACCTGTAAGCAGAGTATGACGTCTAAAATAAAACACTCAGCCAACTGTACGAGAATGACACAGCAGTAACAACAAGAGAACATTCTATTTACAATGTTCATCCAGTATACTATCAGGCGGTTTAGTAGGTATCTCACTCTACCGGATGTTGAAGAGAATGGAAACGCATATAAATAAACGTACAGGGACGGGATAGAGGCACGAACGAACGGATGAGGGAATGAGGCCGGCGGAAGGGCGGCCGGCGGACAGACAAGCGGATGGGTCTGTCGGCACTGCAGAGAAACATTTGCTAGCGAACGACGGACGACTGCCAGAGAGCCGCCCAAATGTTCATTCTAGTTAATAAAACGTGTTTCAATCTCCCGTCATCAGTTGTATGACACGTTAATTTTGTATTGTAATTTGTTGATTGATTTCTGAATCCAAATGACTGCCACAAACAAACTGAATATTAGGACAGGGAAGCAATATTGAGGTCTGGAAATAAAGTCAAATTCAATAAGACTGTTATTCTGTGCGGTATGTAAGAGAAAGTTCATCAGCAAAAATTGGAGAAATTATTACATTAACGAGAATCTGTTACAAATTAAGAATTAAATATTTATTTGATATTTTATAGCTGACGTCAAACAACTATGCTTGAAGAACAATCTGTAAAAAATTATCCTTCGAATGGCTAATAAATTATTCTGAATAATCATTTTATGATTTTCCATTCAAGCAGTTCCGCTGACATTCGACGTGTTTCTTGTCAAAATATAAATTAACATAATCTAAAAGTGTACATTAAAAAGTAAATAAAAAACAAAACAGGGTAATTCATTTCAGCTAATTTCACTTCAGTAAATCATATCACAACTATTTTAACATTTTTAAAGCATTAAATTTTTCATTTTTAATGGCGAATGACCTTCGTATTATGTCATTAATTTTATCCTACTCCATGGACCTCCATCCAGTACATCTCGGTTTCTTGCAAGAAGACGTATTAAAGCTGAATTTCTGAAGAATAAGAACGAAACTAAAATTTGGTGGCCTGGATGCATAAGGAGTCCAATAATACACCAATAAGAAGAAAAGAGATCATTACTGGGCCGGGAAATAGAAAGTGAAGTATGACCAACTAATTTTCAAATCTTTAGAATGTATATTTTATGAAATTAAAATCGTCAATTTCGAGTCCAGATTTGATAAACATGTAGCAGTAAGTACAGATTGTTGGTTAATGAACGTAGTTATTGCATAAATATGACTGAGCAAAAAGTATAAATTAAACGAATAAAGTATAAATAAAGCTGCCAGTCTTCATTTCGTTGAATAGAATTTACCTTATTGAGTAGAGTACATTTGCCATGAAATATAAAACTTGAAAGTTTGTGTAAATTTTGAATGACACTATAATAACTAGTATCGTAGTGATATTGGTACTGTCATTAGTAGTTTCAAACTTACTTTAATGGTATTCAAAGCATTCAAATCATAATGAGAGCATTATCAAACAACTGTACTAGAAATTCAGGTTAAACATTTTATAAAATATATGTTCTTATTAAATTCTGAAACAAACATTTCACATTTACTTACATGACAATCATCGTCTTTAGTACTACATCACAAATTATTTTTTTCTCATTTAAATTTGGGATCAAACTAGACGCAAAATGAACCACTCACGCGCCTGGAGTATGCTTTGAGAAATAGTAATTGCATAAATTAGTTTAGAAAATAATTTTTGTCATGTCTATTTAAGTCAAATATACTATTTCGAAGCACCACTGTGACTAACTTCACGCTAATCTGAGCTGTGCCCAAGACGCAAAGTATATACACAAGACCTGCAGGAGTATCACATCTTTTGCTATGAAATGAATTCAGTTCGACACCACTCAGAGACGTCGTTGGCCCCGTTCGTCGTACTCGGAACGCATCGCCCTCGTGTCCCGGAGGCGGCAACGCTTTTAAATATTTGCATTGCCCTCCCAGCGCCGTCACATCGCACGCAGCCACGCCCACGCCCCGCAGCTCCGCCTCCCGCCGCCACCCCCGCTCCGCCCCGCCACGCGCACGCGCCCATGATATACGAGCAAGAACGTTAAAGCGCCGCTTGGAACAACACAACTTAAATGAATAAATTTGTTCGTTTATCCGGCAGGGCGCTCCTATAAAGCGTTATTAGTGTTCCGCAGCGGCGCTCCAGGCATTTAGCTGAACAATATTATCGGGCGCGGCCTGGGACGGCGACTGAGCGGCCGTCGCCGCCCGTGTCGGTCGTCGCCCCGCCGCCCCCGCTGCTGCCGCCCACGCCACAAACGAGGTTTGAAGTACGACGAATTCGGCAAATGGAAATTAAATAAAAGTTTTGACATATGGATGTCGTAAACCACTTTGTTGCTGCTATTATTATAATTAATACTATTATTATAATAATAATAATAATAATAATAATATTTTTAAATTACGTGACTCTTAAATATAATCAAGAGATCGTAATAGATAATAGGATTGTAAAGAGGTTAATAGATCATACATATGTGGAGTGTATACATATTTACAACACCAATGAGGAAATTAGAAACTTCTCTAAGGGTTCTGAATCAGAATTGATAGTGTAAAACTATGCTTCTCACAAGTATCTTTTAAAAAATTTTATTTGATTTTTATTTCCAACCATGGCATTGTATTAGAATTTTCCAACAGTTGTAAACATACCTTGTCATCGTCCTTCATTAACGTAACCTCACGAGTATATGAATTTGTTAACAGTATTTTGTTGGTTAAAATTGTCTATTACTTTTTGCATATATTATCATTTCAAAATCAACATTTAACACAACTTCTACATTTAAATATTTTGAAACATATGCCGAATTTTTCACATTAAGGGAGTAAGATATTTTCGCCGTAGTTCGTATTGCTGCAAACCTCACTTCACTTCAAGAAGCTTTCGAAAGGTAGTCATAAATAACTAGCATATGGAAAAAAGATGTAAGACTTGGAGAGTGGAGAGAGCAATTTAACGTCCGGAAATCGTCGTAAAAAGCACCCAGCGCACTCCACAATTTCCCTGGAGTTTGCTCGAAAGCCTTACTATCCGCACGAGGCCTAGCGAGCTACTCCCGCGTATTTATACCAGGTTCGTGTGAGCAAATCGTTATCGTACACAATCTTATAGATGCTCGCCGCACTTTAAAATATTGCAACCCCGTTTGGGACCTATAATTCACGTACGTTCAATAAAGAACATTAACAATGAAATTTCTGTAATCTTTCTCCGGTTCTACCAACTCTCCGACCTCTCTATACTCTTAAGCCTCCCAACGGTTTCACCTCCGGTTTCTACACCGGATTCCGTCTCGTTCTCCATGATTTTTATCGTGTTTACAGCGCTCTGTTTACGAGTGAATAATGTAACGACGTTATCATGAGAAGCGTTATATAAAAGAAAATCTCGAGGTTTATCGGAGATTTTGGTTCCCCGAAACGCGCGCGTAAAGTTTCTGCGGGACGGGTCTGATTCTCTTTTGTTTCGCTATTCAGAGTATCAGGACGACCCCGCTGGGCGCGGTGAGGGGCTAGAAGCTGGAGAGGGAGTTGAGTGGAGTGGAGCAGCGAGAATTGGAAGAGGAGGTGCAGCCTGGTGATGGTGGTAGCTGCGGCGAAGAAGGTAGAGTCGGCTACGGTGGTGGTGGCGTGCTTGCTTTTACGCTACGCCTTTATATGTTTCGCGTTGAAATCACCGGATCCCCTCTTAGGTGCATTTACGACTTTCCCCCACCCGCCCTTCACTCGGTGCGGGGGCGGGGCTGGGCGGCGCCGCGGCACGGGGCAGCCCCGAAGGGGGCGTGGAGCGGGGGCGGAGGCGGGGAGGTGCGGTGGAGGGCAAGCCGTGCCAAGGGAGGGCAGGGGGAAAAGGACATCAGCCCCGAGCGTCTGAACGCCCCGCCCTGCCCTGCCCTGGCCTGCCCCGCCCCGCGCAGCCCCCGCCGGCCCCGGTTACAAGCATACAAAGACTTTATAGCAGCAGACGCCGGCGCGTCGCCGGGCCGTCGGCGGTGCCAACCTCCGCAGCCTGCGACGCCTCTGCTGCCGCCAGCGCCGCTGCCGCTCGTCAGAAGCACGGTCGATTCTCGCAAATCGAGACGAGCTCGTGCCCGAAGCTGCAAATCGGCGAACGTTATCGCGCGAAACTGGATTACGACCGAGGAATTACGCGTGTTTCTGCTTTTATTTCTCCGACAAGACATGAATACCGCTGTGGGAAACGAGCGGCACTAACAAACCTGCTCGCCAACCTCGCACTTTTGGGCAAATGTTCAATCAACCCAATGGGCTGAATAATCGGCATATATCAGATGAACCACAACTTCCGTTTCTTTACGCGGCCGCCCGTGATTTGCTTCTTTACGGGCTCCTCGCAAAGAAGGGAAACGACCCGAGACAACGTAAACGTTATTACCGCGAATAAGGTCAAGCTGTCGTTTTCCGGGAAAGGTAACCGCGCCCAACTACACATAAAGGCGGGATGTATAAGCGGGTAGAGACGTGGCAATGTGCGGCTGTCTACCTGCGGCGGCGCGTGCGAGCGCGATCCCTTCCAATTGCTCGCCCCGGGCGCGTGCGCCAGCGCCAGCGCACGAGCTGGCGCCGCCAGTGCGTATTTGTCTAGCGAGCGACTATCCACTAAATCTGCGTAATGCGTCTCGCAAACGCGCCCCCTAAAGCGGGTGAAACTGCGGCGCGCAGCCAAGGGGACGCAGCGAATTTTAAAGGTGCGTGCTCGTCCGCACCCCTCTCGCTTCCTGGGCCTGGCGTGCTGACGCGGACTCTGTTTGCGGGGAGAGGTGTTTTAGGTGGAAACGGTACAAGCGGCTACGGTTGCAACAGTTGGATAGCGAGAGGAGAGCTGTACACTGAATACAGTGGTAAAGGCTGGCACTGTGAAGCAAGAGTAGCCAAACGTGAAGGAGAAAACGAGCATATCGGCGACAGCGAGATGAAGATGAACGAAGAATTGGATTAAATGAATTAGTAACATTTGCAAACTTCAAGAATTGAAATTAATATTATGCCAAACATTACAGTATATTTCGAGAAATCTTTTAAAATTTCAGTAACCGGTATGGGGACACCAGGATTCTGAATCATTCTGAGTATACCATAGAGACAAATCATCATCCAATGGTAGAACAAATGTAATCAGATTATGTGATATCAGACAATGAAAACATCAATATGGGAAAGTATTCCCAATCCTGTTAGTATTTCTAGTATACGCTACAAGAATCCAAGGAGGATAACTACACGGATGCAATTGGAGAGATTACGTCTAGTGGCACGGGTTGCCATTACGAAGTGTGATCGTGTTGACTAGAACAGTCGCAAAGGGTCTCGAGTCATGGGGACTGCCGCATGCATGCCCGGCGAGGCGACGGCAGGGCTACGGGGAGCCTGGATGAAGCGCGGGGGCGGCAGCGGTTGCGGCGCCGAGTGCTGACTGCGCAGTGCCATTCACAATACCGGTTATATTTTGAACCAATATTTACACAGCGCAAGTCGTGCCGCGGGGCGCACGGCAAGCTGCACCTCGCGGCAAACAAATTCTGCGGGGATCAGCGCCACCCGGGCTCACCCTCCCCGCTTTCGCCCCGCCCCCCCCCGCGCCCTCCACCCCCCTCCACCAGCCGCTGGCACCCCGGCTTCTGCGAGTTGCAGGCGGGAGGCGTCAGCGTAGCGAGACGAGGCGGAAGGGGCCATATTTATCGGAGGCTACGAAAAGAACGCACGCCTCGTCGTTCTCATCCACGTGGATTGTTGTAAAATCGTCTGTCATGGGAATCGAAGCGTACGTTTCAGAAATAACCTGGAGCTACGTTAGCTAAAATAAAACTACTAAACCTGCCTAGTGTGGTAGCTCGATTTAGAGTTGACAGAGAAACGTAATTCTGTTTGAAAATGGTCCTTTACAGATTATTCCATAACTGAAATAAAAATCAATAATTTCAATAATAGAAGAAAAAAACAATTTGGAGGTAACCAATCAATTATTAATTTGTTTAATAAGTATTGTTTCTGTCAAAATATTTTATCCATTTTATAGTCTCGACATAACGTGTTCATTGTAGAGAATAATTAAGCAAATCAACTTCCACTATTTCTGAACAATTTCAGGTAATATCAACTGCAGTTGACCTTCCATTAATACACTATGATACATGCGTTAAATAAATTTTGTATTAAATTTATTTTTATTACTATTTGCACAAACAAACTGAGTACATGAACACGTATATCTGTATACCAGTTAATTAAACTGGTTTTTATTTAAAGTAATAGGTAATTACGGTAATACTGTCTGTTTCAAATTTTATTTCTGAACATGTTCTTAAAAATTCAACGTTACAGCCAAACATTTGTCTATACGATAAATTAAGAACAAAACTTTTCCTCAAATTATATTAATACTCACAGCTTAAATATAATTATTTAAGTTCTGTTCATGACGTCATCGCGATTTTACTGACTGTCAAAGAACTGCTTCCAGCAACTATCATTCGGCCACGTCACATGCAGACAGCGATCGAATTCTGTAGTATTCACGCGCCACCGCCGATATCGAAGCACCTTTCACACGTTGGCAGGCCTGCTGCGCGCCGCGTCGTCGGCAGCGGCAGTTGAGGTGGTGGAACATCGGCAGACGGAGCGCTGTCAAAAGACTGTGCGAACGAGCCATCGAAGGAGAAAGAGACGAGAATTATAAGCAGGAAAACGCTGTATGTGAAGCGGAAGCCGTTGACGTACAGAGTGCTACGGCCGCACCGCCACCGCCGCCGCCGCCACCATACCCGTAGCCCCTGTCATGGTCGCCGTCGTCGCAGTCACCGCCGCCTCCGTCTTCTCCCCCGCAGCAAGTGCATGTGTGGCATGTACTTTGTCGGTAGGCCTACGCGAGTGAAGGAGCGGCAAAGCGTCCACTCCGCTTTGTTCACCCATGCAGTCTTCCCTAGAAAGCTGCGTGTCTCAATAAATAACATAAGCTTGGGAATTTAAGACGTTGATTCTCTACAATAAACCATCTTTGTTCAAAGAATGAAAATTCCCTAGTTTTATTTTCTAAATTAAAGATGAACATATCATCCCTTGATAGACAAATAGTACTGATCTGAATCAAATGGAAGTCACTGTTTGCGACATTCATGAAAGAGCTGGAGACATAACATATATTTCATCAAAGTATTATTTTGGAGACGTGTTTAGTACATGCTAATTAACAATTCACAAGTGTATGTTCCAACGAGCGCACACACGTAAATACGTGCAGGCATACATGTATACACACGTTTATACGTACTACATACTATATAAAACATTCATTCGTACATACACACGAAGTATATGATATTTTTCTCTTGGAGGTTTAAGGAATGTGATTATCGATATCTATTTTTATCCGTAAGTGCATCGCACGATAATTCTGAAGATTTATGAAGAACCATTGCAAGATATATCAGATATTTTATGCAATTTACCTTTCAGCTAAGTTTGCATTAAATGGTTCGCGATTTGACCTGTTTATACTTTTAAAAAACCGAAGTTAAATTCAACTGTTTATCATATAAATTTAATGTAGATCATTAGACTACATTATAGAGTAAATCACATTACGTAAATAATTTTTTCATGACATTTTTACTATAATGTAAATAAAACGTTATGTGAAAATACCTTCGTTTTGGGCAAGCAACATTTCAATTTCGTACCCAACATATAACTAGGTGTATCAGCTTTAAAGCCTAACAATTCGCGCGTAACTACATGAAGAGATGGGACTGAAAAGCAAAGGCCCTGCCTGCAGCAGGTTAAACGATCCACTACCCCATTTCCGTTATGCGCACTGTTGACGAAACAGAAATTCAGAGTGAATAATTCACCGCAAACATAGTCAACAAAATTATTTCAAATTAAACAAAAGGGAATGAGATGGTTCTACGTTGATTCCACATTCCTGCTTCCCTGGTCAGTTCGAAGTTTGACAATAATCGGGGGTATTATGTTTTAAAAAGCCCGAAAACGCGGACTGAACGACCTGACGACGACTACGACACGTCCGCGTATCGTGTGGCTATCGTCCCGCATTCACAATGCACTGCCCTCGTTATGATCGGACGTACATGATGCCGGGAGTTGAACAAAGCAAATCGACACGTGTACCTTGTTTAACATACCATACCGCTTGCGAAATTCAAAAATTTATCCTCGGGTTGTACATACGCTCCAGCAAATATATTCGAGTCGAGGAATAGTGTAAAGCATTTTTTTTTTCAGTTCGTGAGCTTTTCATAATTTGCTTTCATGAAAGTATCTTAAAGTTTCAACACAAGTAATTCACTTGAAGTAGCATCACAAATAATCGTATACTCATTCACGCAGATGCTGAAAAGATATTCATAAATAAATTTAAGGTCAAATAAATCTAATTTGTATAGTTTACGCAGGACATTAGATGTTTAATATAGGTAATCAAAAGAACTAATGAATGGGCATTAGCTTTTACTAAGAAACGTTCATGTGTAGGGACAATACAAACATTATAATTTAGAACAAGTTTTAAAAAAGGTTTTATGTGGACAGTCATAACCACGAAGATGTTGGTGAATCTATTCACTCTACCAGTCATCACATACATATTTTATAGAGAAAAATATATTTTATGCAGAAATTGGTAGAACCAATTTTGTACTTTGAAGCAGATGTTCTTTTGTTCTCTCTCAACTACATTGATACATTCCAATCAAATGTTCTGATCAGATACTGCTGGATAGTTCTACACAAAGCGTACAGTATCATGTTTAGTCTATGAAACTCGGTCCAATGTGTAGGCACGATAAGTTTCAGGAGTTGATGAATTGTCACAACTATTATTCTTTGTAGAAACTATTATGTTTGTTCTCATAAATGAGCTATCCATTAGATGCAAAATCATTTCATTGTTCAAAGAACTAACGCGAATGTACTCATTTCATATAACTTTTGACAAGCGCTTTCCATGTTCTGTGAACAAAATATTAACTAATAACATACATCAACCTGATATTTGCATCTACATTATTGCAAAAATATGAAGACCGGTATACCTTAGAATTTTCCGGTGTAACTTAAGAATTATCTATAAAAGAGGAGTAAAAATTGTCAATGAGAAATCTATGTCTTGCAAACGTTTGAAACAATATTATTCTCGAAGGCGAATTAATAATACCGCAATCCACTGGAAAATAATAAATTCATTTTTGATGTGTTATCATTTATCTAACATATTACATAATTGTGTTTAATTGCGGATAAAGTTGAATAAGTACGGTAATGAATACCAAGCTTAGGAATATTATAATCGTTAATTATTTGAGGTTTTTGCGAAGCGTCTAAAAGAAGAAAAAGTGTGATGAATACCATAAAAACTATACAATTAGGTTTATTAAAGATTTGAAAATTACGAAGAAAAATGTAAAATCAAAATATCCCAAAATGATAAGAAAAGAAATATTTTATATAAAGTAATATAAGGAAATTCAGTTATTTTCTAATAACACCAAAAATAGAGAAGAAATATGTGTAATGGAGGTCAGTGGAGAAGTGCTACATTAAATTTCCACAGGTAAAGCAAGAGACTGTACTTCTCAATGTAGAGAGGGAAACTGAAAGGAAACTGTAATTAGAGGTTATTGGTCTAATAGAAGTTTAAAATATTTTGATATTAGCATTATGCAATAAATATGAACTAGAATATTTTTGAATATGCAAATACAGCAATGTCATGAATAAAACCCCGAAAAGCTTCACGATTTTGAGAGTCATCATTGCGCAAGGTCCATGATAATCTCTGCATCGTTCCACCGAGGTCGTTATATTTCCAACTTTTAATGACAATTTTACACTACTCACCAACATGGCTACCGGCAACGCATCAATGAAAATGGCGTCGGTCGAAAGCGACGCGAAAGGTTACCTCCCGGGTCGTAATGAGCGAGTGTTTACAGGCGACGTAAATACACGGCGGCGGCATCGCGTGAGGCGCGCTGACCCTCCCGTGCCTCCTTTCTCTACTTGTCATACTAAATCTCTATTTACGCGAAAAAGTCACGCACCCTTTTTTATAAATGAGTCCTGAAAATAGCCTCCCTCCCGAGCGGCACGTGACCAGGCGAACACGTGACCCTAACGGAGGAGCGGCGGCCGCGCTCTGTCCAAACGGAGGCGGAGGGCGGCGGCTGGGGTCAGTGGACGCGCGCTGCCATCCGCGGCGCCGCCAACGGCTCCCCATCCCCGGGAAGAAACAGCGATTTTCTGCCCTCTGAAACTTGTTTGGTTCAAGCACTGTCACATGAGACGAATAGAGTGAATGGAGTTTGCCGACTTTTCTTTGAACTATTTTAATTTACTATATTAAATTTAATATATACTGTGTCAATAATATTATAATATAAATACTACAAAGTATTAAAATGTATGTACATTTAATTAACATTTTTAATGGTTCAATTTATGTCCTCATTGACAGGTTTTATGTACTATGTGCGAGGAATTACAAGCCAATAATACGTTTAGGGATTTTTCTGAATTACGTTCTTGTAAAGCAAAAATACAAATTATTAAAACATGAAAGTTGAAGTTATAAAAAAGATCTTATCTTTGTGTGACGCGTTTATATCTGCTCGGTATCAATTCCCAATCATTAAATAATTATTCAATATTTACAGTAAAACAACATATTCAATTCATGTTCATTCTTTTTCAATGGGCATACATTTCTCTCATTGCATTTCCCTCCGTTCCTCATTCATCAACCACCCCTTAGTTACCCATTTCACACGACCATGGCTACTGTATGTACACTCGATGCAACAAAAGTATTTCTTAAATTGTTTACAACCTGACAGGCGCCACAGTACACAAGTTAGTAAAATCATTTAATTCTATTTTTACATATTCTTTTGAAGACAACTTATACTAAATTTTTAATCCATGTTTTACTATTTTATATATTTTGTACTTTAATTTTTAAACCTCTCTAGCTATTTAGTTGGCTATTAACCTAAATTAATGAAACTTTTAATGAACAAAAATTCAGTTTTATGTTTTTCTATAGCAACGGATCGCACGTAATCATAGCTAAAATAAAAGGCGAAAAAATGTATTTCTTCATTCGATATATAGGCTTTTGTTATCTAAATTTAAAAACTTTGCAAAATCATGATGCAACATTGCATCATTAACAGAGTTGTTAAGCTAATATCAGTTTATTTAAATATTTAAATATTCTTTATACCTATATTATATTTATCCCCATTTTAAACTAAATTTTCTACGAAGATGCTCCATAATGACAAAGAAATTGTAATTCCGAACTCTATTCATTCGCAAGCTTCACTTGGTATTCGTTGAATATACTTTGTCGTCTGGTACGTTCGCAGCGGTCTGAAGCAAAGCAAGCCTGTCATTAGCAGAGCGACCGCAGCGCATTGCCGACGACGGACGCAACTCGGGTGGCTGAGGGGTGAGGGGCGGACGTCGCCATTGAGCGGGACGGGGAAGCGGGCATCGGCGCTGACGTGCACGCACCGGCAATGATGCAACCTGTCGACGCGGCCGGCCCCGCCTTTCCCTTGCTGCCCCCCCTCCTGGCGTTCTGGCCACTGACTAGCCTCTCCGCCCCCTCCCCCCCGCCCCTTTCCCTGTGACCCGTTCCCGCCCCGCCCCTTCCCAGCCCCCCCCCGCCTCCACATACACCGCCGCATCTACCACCGTCTCCTCCTCCGCCCCCGCAGGGCAGCCTCCGCCGGCGCTGCGTCGGAGGTAATGCAATCGCGTAAGTGGTCGCGCGGCGGCGCGGCGCCGAGGCGTGGGCACCGACCGGGACGATGGCACCGGCGATGACGTGCTTTAAAGGCCTCCTACTTCCTCCCGCCCCGGCAGGGCGGAAGCGACTGCTCACGGCCTGGCTCGACGCACGGGCGCGAGGGCGGGGCCCCCGACGACGTCGGGGCTCACCCAGTCACACTCCATTGTCATCACCTCTATTACTCTGCACTGACAGTTTGGCGCTGCCACCTATTTAAACTTTTCTACACGTGTGCACATCGTCGACGGCATTCATCTTCCGAATACTTCCTGTCTCGTACACAATATCCACCCCTTCGTTCGGCATAAACGATGCAATCGACATTTCAAACATGGAGAAGTGCACTTTTATCTGATAATGAGGAACACCAGCAGGATTAATGAAAACCATACTGGAGACGTTCATAAGAGACCAGAGCCTCTTTTAATGTACACGTTACCCGAAGAGTAATTTCGCACTCTTTTCACAATCCGGTTGCTTCGCCATGCCGCCATGCCGCCCATCATATCTGTTCTACAGTGTCCGTCCTAATTCATACGCTGTGCCAATGAGATATTTTCCAGTACACAATTTCCGCAAACCAACACGCTCAACTATCATCTCTTCTTCCATTTTCTTCGTTGCCCGGTCATCTACGACACGCTCACACATTTTCCTTTGTTCGTATATTTGTCTGTCTGTCTATCCGTCCGTCCATCTATCCGTCTGGCGATGCGATGCGACGCGGCGAAAGATGAGCCGAGACGTTACTTTGCGAATGAGTTTTACGAGGCTCAGGCAAACAGCATTTACGGCCTCGGTGACCGCGTAGCCAAGGGACGTATTAGCGTTGTCGTCCGGGACGAACTCGTCAAAGACGCCGGCAAACAAGGAGGGGCCCGGTAAACACGGCGGTGGAGGCGGCGGCGAGAGCGGTGGCGCCGCCTGCTCGCCCTGCGCGCGCTCTGCGCTCTGCCGGCGGCGCTGGGAGCGCGCGATCATTAACGACAATTAACGACTTCGCGCAGTAATTATACCCTCCGCGCTCTCTTTCCTTCGATTACTCATTAGCGAAAGTTAAAAAGTGAGATGACATTAAAATCGTTGGATAATCTACGTTTTAGGTGAACTCCGATTTTTTAAAGTTGTTAGAGATATGATTCCTTGTGCAACATTGAAATTTAAAACAATTATATGTGACAGAAGTTTTTGTCTTAAAAATTGTCCAATGAAACTTCTAAAAAATATGTTATTAAATAAAAACGTAGTTACAACATTTTAACGACTAAAGAAGCTACAAGAGTTATTAATATAACATTCCCCATTTTCTTAGAAATCACGTTTTGAGACCTTACAGTCGTGCAACTTCATTTGGTTATCCTTCAGAAAATGGAATCCTCCAGAACAATCACATTGCCCAGAAACGACCAGTGGGAAACACGCGCTCAAAAACAGAGCCCACAGAATCTTCTGACTAGCTACTTCCAATAACGTATTAGCGAATTTACGGATTAAATGTGCTCGGAACAAAAGCAAGCACGGGAGAAAAAGTAGTAGCACGTTTTAATCAAAAGGCCCCATTCCATGCAGGCGACCGCAACCCTCTCTATTCGCGACCAGCCCGGCTCTTTCCCCTTTCCCTCCCATGTCCCCCACCCACCTCTTCCCCACCCTCGCACCCCGCGCCGGCCGCGCCCACACTCGCGTCCCTCCCCACCAATTTATATGCAAAATTACGTGCGCTATGCATATATTTCGAAAAGCTGCTTCCTCGTTTGTTAGTACGACACCACGCTGCGCCCGCCACCCTCGCCGCCACCGCCGCCGCCGCCGCCGCCGCTGCCTCCACCGCCCCCACCACCCCAACCGCCCTGCTCTCCCCCTCCCCCTCGGAAGCAGACCAACCAACCCAAGCGGTCGTCCGACCGACCGGATCGCCGTAGTCGATGTATTAACAAACCACAAATGCAATATGAATAAGCTATCGGATATTACCAATTGTAGCATAATGGCCGCGTAATCAAAGTGCTGGTCTCCCCGCCCCCGCGCCCGCGGCGAACCAACTGGATTGGTCGCAGCGCGATGTTGCAGTTTTGGTAGCAAATCTTTCAAGTTCGCTAGCGATAATCGTTCCACAAACGAGAGAAACAGGTCGCACGTCGTTTGGCGGCGGGAATGATGAGTTGAAATCACAAAAGCGCGATTTTACGAATGAACCATGCGTGTTACAGTGCTTTTGTTCCTTTTAAAGCAGCACCTCTATGAGGCTGGAAAATGAAAATGGAAAATTGCCACAATGGCGTGAAATTTTAATTTAAATAAGCACTAACTTGCACTCTTCTGTCAAGAGAATCAAACATAAAATAACAAGGGTAGATATCAAGAATATCTAATTAAATAAATTTGTTGAGATCAAGAAACCAATCATCAATCAAAAAGTCGTTGAAGTGGAAGATGAATACGAATTATATTACATACGGTATGTTTTGCTGTTTTTTTTTAATTTGTTGAGACGGTGACTCATTCACACATGTTATCTAAATATGAAGGCATTTTCTCATCAGTCTTTTTACAAATTAAATTGTTTTCAACTATCAAGCCATTAGAGTTGTTACAAAATGTAACCTGAGTTAGTTTTTGAAATTATGTTCGTCAATGATGACTGTTTGAAATTGGCAAAGTAGTCTTCAACTCCATTAATCATTGGGAAATATTGTATCGAGAGGAATGATTATCACAGCTTCAAGGCAAGTAATTGATAGCAATGTAAGCATTCCTTAAGCAGTTTTGCACTTGACTACTTTGCGTAAATTGGTCCGTTCTGAGTTCCACGATACGTTACTCTAAATGAATCCTGAATCTCTAAATGAAAACGGCCCTTTCATGTACTTTGAAGAAGGGAAAGTACAATTGGTTGATGATCTATACTATAAAATAATTATACTAAAATAAATTGCACATAATGTTTATACAATCACCAAACTCACTGGTTTTAAATTAGTATTAAATAGGCCCAACATTATATCGTGAAAATCTCTTAATAGCAGCAGAAGAAAACAACATCCATGTGTGCATCCAAAAATCAAACGCAATAGATTCCATGTTTTATGGGCTATTTATTACGATTTACTACTGGTACGACAACCACACTCCATGTTCCCGAAGCTATTTCGGCAGCGAGAACGCTGCTATGGCCGTCATCACTTTCCTTTGAGCATCATAATTCACTGCTGCATCCACATTTAGGTTCTCCATTAGCATAGCGAGCTAATACACGTAACGACCATCACCTGACGCAGCGCGCTGCAGCTGGGCGACGAGCTCATTCGCCTGCCATTCGGATACCCGAGCACCTGCATTTCCAAACGCCACCGTGGCCCTTCCCAAGAGAGTCCTGCAAGCACGCATGTCAAAGACATGTACGATTGGAGACTGAACCAGAAGTTGAGACACGGACGATTGTAGGAGGTATCAGTAGAAAGAATATACTGTTCATGAAAACTTGGGAATCTACAAGCAAAGTTTAAGAAAATCAAAGGCAGAGAGACCAGAGGAAGACGAAGAGAGCTTAAGATGATTTGAATGAACAGAAAGACGAGGAGAACGAGGATGGCAATCATGTACAATAATGCAAATAATAAAGACAAGGAATATGACAGATTGAATATAGAGAAGACTCATATAAATTGGCAATGTAAGAGTATAGTGTATTACAGTCAAATGAACATCGAAAAGAGCAAATAAGAACATATACGGTAACAGAAGTAGATTCAAATAATTGAAATTAATTATAAAAGTAATTTAATTAATGCATTCAGAGGAGTAGAATTACTTTCAAATTAGCAAATGAGAAAAAGAACTTCAAAAACTATCACCAACAAATACAATTTCCCTTGTACTATTTGAACTGATTCATCAAATTGTTTAATAAAATAAAATACGAATGAAAGGACTTCTCCCGCACTATCAGCGACCGTTCCTCGAACCCCTTCCCACCCTCCAATGGGTGAGGGCGAGCGCGCGGCGCGGCGCCCGGTCGCGAGGTGCGGCGGCGCGCCGCGAAAATTAATCAAGCGTGACGAAAACATCGCGTCTCGACTGCGGTGGCGCGAGCGGCGGCGGCGCGCGCAGGAGGAGGGCGGCTGGCGGCGTAATTGCACAATACGGCGCGGTAACGGCCTCGCAGAAAGCCGCCAGATTAACAGGAAGACCGCACGCGCGCGCGGCAGGTCGGCCACCGGCCAGCCAGGGCAGGCCCAGCCGCCACGCCGCGCCGCGCCGCCCCGCGGCGGAGGCCGGCCAGGGAAAGTGGAGGGCGTGGGCATGCGAGGAGAACGAGGAAATAGGAGGGACATAATGGAGGCGACGGTGAAAAACAATGTAAAATCGAGTTAGACTAGTGGCCACCGAGAGAAAAGTTGGGTTAGGCTGGAGGTGAAATGGAGGACAAGACAATATATCGGGAATGAAATTTGATTGAGGTTATGTTTGGGAGGAGGGGAAGAGAAGTATCTCAATAACCCTAATGTAAGGATAATTTACAAATTTAACAAAAAGAAAAAGAAAGGAGAGAAATCTTAAAGAATCAAAAAATTAAAGCAAGTTTGGCAATGAGGAATAACTTCTTTAGTGCTTTATCAGTAGAATTGCGAAGAACAGAAGAATGTTTGAAGCTGGGGTAATTGGATAAATAATAATAACACGAAGAAAATGAGAACACAAATGTGCGGCTGGTTTGCAGGTAAAAAGAATGTATTAATTGAGTGTTTAGTTGTGTATTGCACTAGAAGGGAGAACTGGAGCAGAGGGAATAACAGAGAGAATTCTTTTGGCAAGAGCTCTATCGACATTAAAGTATGTCGCCACACTATGCAGAAAGAATGCTCATAAAATCACGAACGGCAGGTGAGTAAACACTAATGGCCGACCTGAATACGTTGCTAAGGCTGAAGGGCCGTAGTTGCTTCGGCTTGAAAGGTTGCGGGTTCGAATCCCGCCTCGGTCATGAATGTTTGTGTGTATTCGTATTGTCCTTCTTACATGTTACAGTTTGAACAATCACAATGATCGCTGTATGAGCATGTTGTTAAAAAGCGTGCTAAAAAGCACTACTGATCTCTGTCAGCAAACATGTTCATTCAAAACGGTATTCCAAAAAGAAGCACGCTCACTGCTCAAGAACAATAAGAGTATTCACAGTTACTTGTTTACTGCTTTATCGGTAGAATTGCAAAAAACAGTTATGTAAATGCAATTTATACGGATACAAAGTACAACTGTTCATATCAAAAATATTGCTGCCCCTTAAAGTAACTCGTAAATAACAAATACTTAATCGCTGGCGGCCTCTTCCTTAAAAGCTTGCTGAGTCCTATGCAGCAACGTACTGTGCATTAGAATTCAGTTCCAATGCGCAATAGGAGAACAGGCGGAAGAACACAATCAAATATTTGCATTTTTTAGTAGAAATATTTTTTCAAATTGATATTGGATTTGCTCCTTGTTCCTGAGTATCCAACAAAACCAGAGACGGCTCTTTCAAGGCTGGATGCTCCATAGTTTTCTTTCAATTTTTGCCCGTATTGGAAATTACAAATATATACAAGTTTTCATACAAAAGAAAGCACTGCGAGTAAATAGTTTCATAAACGAATGATTAAAAAAAGTGAAAAAAATATAAAAATATACAGTTGAAAATATAAAATGAGAGATCGGAAAGGGACGGAAGATGAACGTTGAGGTAGAAAACTTAAGTAACCTAACAACTAGGTGCAAGAGTGGATGGGGGCCACCGGGTACACCTGTACACCTAGGACTGACGCAATTACGAGGAAAGACCGAATGGACTATTTAGTTGTGCAAGTGCCCGAGCAAGTGGACGAACCGTTGGGCGGGCGGGAGAGGAGATGAGAGCGGAGGGTGGGCGGGCTGATGGGTGCGCGAAAGAGTCGAGCGAGTGGGAGAGGAAAAGAGCAGGCAGCGGGCGCAGGCGCGAGCGGCGATGGGCACTAGCCAGGTCGCGCGTGTGTGGTTATATTAATTCGCCTGCAGATAACATCGGCGCTGCCGCGAGCGCGGCCATGCCCTGCAACCACCGTGGCCCCTTTTCGCGGCTTGCTAGCTCCGCTAATATTATTTTGATGTTCGGTCTAGTTGACGCCGAATATTGGGTCCTGTGTTCACGTGTGCATCCAACAGTCTGCAATGGCAGCTATTGAAGCTGATAAACGAAACTTCGACATTAGTGAAAGAGCATAGCTGTCTAATGAAATGTGTAAGGCCAATCGTTCAAATAATAGTTCTAAGAGCATAAGTACACTTGGTATATAACAATAATTTTTCTTTTTAGTTGTACTTTCAGAAGAAGACACTTCAACTAGCGGTGCTACAACAGCATATACTTTTTGCCAATATATAAAAATTCAGCAATCTTCGAAAATTCAAAGAATTCAATACATTCATTCAAAATCAGATTTTTGCCATTTTTAAAAGGCTACTTCACCCAATACGATAAAAAATTTAAACCTGTTTGTGAAAAGTGTGTTTAAATTTGCTTTCATTTCATTCAAAATTACGCGTAAACTACTCATATCTTGAAAAAATTCTACAGAACATTATTTAAAGTTCAAATTTTAAATAATATAGATCATTGAGAAAAAATTATCTATCTGTAACTTTGTAGTTGTAAGAATGCACCAAAAATCTTTGAAGTGTTTGAAAATTCAGAGAATTTAACGAAAATTGGACCTCCGCTTTCTTTATACGCGGACTTTGTCTATCCATTGCAAAAAAAATACAAAAACTGTCGCAATTTTTGAGAAAAAATTGAAAATGTCCTTGAGGCTTCGAATAAAGTGCATCAAATTCAAAATATCCATTTAAAATTGAATTCTTCTAATTGATCAAGGGATATCAATTATGAAGAAAACTCTGCCTTTGGTTTGGCCGCTATAATTTTCACAGACAGACAGATGGACGGACGGATGAACAGACGTAAACAAATGGTTCGATATCAAGGACTCGTAAAACCTGAATTTTGACTAAAAAAATTGTTAGGAGAAGCTATCTACTACATAAACGAGCAAGAATTATCAATTTTTGATATCTGGTACCAAGGATAGAAGGTTTCAGTTGAAAACTTTTTTTGTGGGAAGATCACAATATTTTACCTATATTATGTCCTGTAGTACAAGGGAAAGTAAAAAAAAACAATCATTTAAATCTAGATTGATATCTCCCACATGAAGGAATTATATATAATAATATGGACTATAATAATAGTTCTGTGTTTGTTGTTAAGAAACCAGTGAATATAAATGAGATTTTCCCTAATCAGGTATGACTGAAGTGACGCATGATGATATTATAAATCAATAATAAATTCATAATAGAAATTGAAAAATGTACAAAATAAAGACTTGATTTTATCGGCTGGCTTCTCATGCTCGGGCTTCCTGCTATTAATTTGAAAAACAAGTTGTTTCATATTTTGTCAATACGAAGTCGGCGAGGATATCCGCTCTAGGCGGAATAACCACCTTCCGGCGAGGATATTCCGCGATTGAGTCGGAAAATGTCATGAACATTTTAAAAGAAACACAAGTTCACCTTCTTAACCGTTTCCCATACAATTCCAATGTCTGACTTCAAACCTTCGAAGATGAGGTAAATCCTGTAATGGCCAGTGTTCCATTCTGACCACATTTTCTATTTGCTTTCGTATCCGTTCATCGTCCTCCGTTCCCGACAACACATTATTCCGCATCTCCATTCCTCCTATCGCTATTGGCAGCGCCCCTCGCAACCCCACCCGGTGAGCCGCCCCACTCTGCGCGCCGCCCGCCGTCGACGTCTCGCTCTCAATTATCCTGTTTCACTTCTAGAAGTGAAAAAGCTGCAGAGCCAGCAGTAAAGTGAAAAGCGTCGAGTGTTAAGTTGATGACGTCAAACGTATTAAGCGCGGGAAGAAGGCAAACGCACAGGGACGTTTCGAGGAGGAAATGAAGAGGATTATTAAGTTTTAAGAAGCTGAGTGGAGAAGACACTCGTGGGAAGGAAAAGTACAGGACAGACGGAGCGGGACCTACAGTGGGGGAGGGAATGCGAATAAGAAGCCAAACTGAGAAAACTGATAGTAAACTCTTTTGTCATTCTTAGAAAACTAAAACTGCTCAGTGGTAGAGAAACAACCGCGCAACACAGTTGTAATCGTACGCTTTACTTCGTTTTATTTCGAAAAGAAATATCTAGATAAAACATCCATGTAATGTAACAAATTCTCGCAATTTAGATACAGAACAACCAGAATTTTAGGAACTGCAAGTTGAGCATATTCATTCACTCACTACAGATTATAATCGCAGTATACAGCAATGACTTTTTTATCAATATAAGATATTAATTTATAGCAGAAAGTTAAAATAATTACCAAATTCTCTATGTTCATGACAAGTAGCTTTTCGAAGTTAGTACTTTTCAGATCCCTTGACAGATAAATTTATTATCTATTAGTCATTTAAAAGAGGAAATATATAACCCCTAGTGAAACTAAATCAGGGATTTGAACCCCAGTTTCATCAATCCCCTCTCCCTCTCCCTCTCTCTCTCTCTCTTGCAAAAAGAAACACAAACTATATCTCGCTGATTACATCTTTGCACCCTTCCTCGACCACCGCTCGGCAGAACGCGCTCTGCACCATCACACATTTCGCGAGCGCCCGTGACAAGGCCTGCGGAGCGGTGCCGCGCGGCCGGCGCGGCCCAGCGCAGCGCGGAGGAAAATTCTAATAATATTAATAACGAGGCGTCAGTTCGTGATTCATTAGCGGGGGCAGCCCGGTGTTTAGTATTCCGCGGCGATAAGAGGCTGCCGGCACGGAGGACGCGGTGCGGGGCGCGCACTGTGCAGCCAAGCCGCCCCGCCGCAATTACGCCATCTGGTGATGCTATCGCCAGCCGCACGGAGCAGTAGCGGCAGTGGGACTGGCAACGGCGACGGCGGTGGCAACAGCAGGGACCGCGGCGACGGAGGCAGTGGAGGCGACATCAACGTCCGTTGTGACAGGACTATCGGCGACGGTGGCAGGATTGGCGGCGAGAGGTGTAAGCAGTCGGGGCGGGTGGGTGGCAGCAGTCGAGGCGGGGAGGGTTGAAGGGATTGGGGGTGGAGAGGGTGGCAGGAGCGGGGTAGGAGGGTCGTGGCAGCAAGGGTGGGAAGAGGGTAGAGGCAGGGAAGAGGCAGGAGGTGGGGTCAATGGTGGTGATGGCTGGGTCAGAGAAAGGGACAGCGGCGGTGGTGTCTGCGACAGAACACTGTGAAAAGGCCCGCGAGACGGCGCGTACTACGAAGATTACGGTGGCGGACAGACGAAGTGGAAGCGAGGTGTAGACGGCAGACATGTATTGCTAAGGCATTAATTAGAAAATGTACTTCACGGGAACTAAATGCAATGACGATCATGAACATACGAACTGAAGTGTTAGAAATACATTATTCTGACAATTTACTATATTTAAAATATAGCATTTGGTGTATTCATAGTACAATTGGTCTAATATGAAATGGATTGCTGCTATTTTAGATTTTATGATTATGATGGTCACTTAATAGATATTCTACACAACTGGTAATAAGTTTTAGAGGAAGAAGCGGTGAGACGAGTAACTACTGACGAGAATTTCAGATGGCATGTTACGTATACGATACACGAGATCTTAGGACGTCGATGTGTGTAGCGATAGCGGTGGCCGTGGAGAGGGCCAGGGGCGCGATGACGCCAGCGGAGAGACCTTCAGCTCCTGCAGCTCGGCCGTCAGCGGCGCCAACGACCCGGACATCGTGGCGCCGCAGTCGGCCACGCCCCCTCCGCTAAACCGGCGCGGCCACCGATAAGGCCGGCAGACATCCGACCATTTTCTCGTCACGCGGAACGTCGTCAACGTCGGCGACAAGCCCGCCCAGGGCTCCGTCGCCGAGGCGGCTGTCGGCGCGCGGACCCGGCACGGCAGTGAAATTATCCCTCCGGCGCCGCGGCGGGGGCCTGGGCGGCTTCGCGAGTACCGGAAATTCCCTGCGTCCGCGTCATCGTCCTCGCTACCGTCGCGTCGCTGCTTCCGCCGCCATCGACCAGCAGCAGGGTGCTCTGCGCGCACCATCAGATAACGCCGACGCGGGTGCGCTGCGCCGGCGACAGAGAGGGATGGAGGCGGCTGGGGCAGGACGGGCAGACGGCGGACGCGGACGAAGCACAGAATGACGCTGGATAGTAGGAGAAACGCAATAAGTAATAACAATAATTCTGCAAATTTAATAAGAGAAAGATCATTTATCTGTAAAACCAAGGGGTCTTTACAGAAAAATCTTTCAAGCACTGTCTATAAGGTTGATGATGACAAAAGGAGATCTGAAGGATTTTTTTTCTGAAATGGCAATATTACGTGGATTATCAAGAGAAGATAATTACATGGCAGTGCTTGCTGTATGCTACCATTTCGCGAGCGCTCGTGAGAAGGCCTGTATCATGGTTTTAAAGAACAACACAAGTAGGAATTTGACAACGGTAAAACAAAAGATTTGGTAGAGGTGTTTTTTATTTGTATAGTACTTATATATTGCGTCAAAATACTATTCTTTATATGCGCTCAGGGGGAGGGGAGGAGGAGAGACAGGGTAAAAAATGGAACTGTGACTGTCTGGATTATTTTTGGTCAAGCTGAGTCACGCAGCAGAGGTATGCGTGATGCAGAAGCAGAAGCTGTCAACAAGAGGGTGTGGCAGAGAGAAAAAGCGCTGACTGTCTTTGAAAAAGAACAGTACCGATCTAAAAACTGGAAGCGGGAATCCTTGAATGATGATGTGGACGAACACAAAGACAAATATACGAAGAAGTTCTATATAATAAATTCTAGAAAATTTGGTAAAATTAATCAAGCATATGAGAAAATGTGCAAGAAAAGATAATATTCATGAAAGATTAAACAAAATGGGAGTGTGGGATATTATGAGTCAATAAAAACGTTAAATGAGAGCAACATAAAACCAAGAGCAGCTCCAAATGCACAAACACAAAAAACAAAAAAAACAAAAAAAAAAGAAAAAAACACAAAAATATATATAAGATAACATGAACACAAAAAAAAAATTAAAAAGATGAAGAAAGTCGAATGTGAATAAATAAAGCAACTGCAAAGGAGAAAGAACCATAAGCAAAGAGCTCGAGAAGGAAAGGCGAAGAGAGTGTGGGAGGTAGCGAAGTAGAGGCCGCGTGTGCAAGGGGGAGGGGGAGGGCGCTCCGAGGCGCTCTGCCGGGCGATCCCGTATGCAGCGAGCGCGCGCCGCGAGATTCAGCGCGCGCCCCGCGCCCCCTTCCACTTCCTCACCCTCCTCACCCACTCCCAGGCCCCCACGGCGAAGGCCCCTCCGCACCTGCCGCAGCTACATCCGCGCCCCTGCGCCTGTCACTGTGCTTGCCAACGCTATCGCCCTTGTCACATTCAAAAGATCTTCCTGCCATACCTGTCTCCGATGCCTACTAATACTACAACCATCAGCAACGCCACTGTAAAGTCTACACAAACATCCGCATAACTGCTGCGCTTCATTACGACTGTACCATTACATCCATTTTGCTTCCTGAAGACTCCACCCCAGCACAGCAAGTATTTTTATATCAGTTTCTCTAATGTCGCCAAAAATGGAATAAATGCTTACAATGTGATAAGATGTTTCTATACTTTCCATTGCACTATTTGCCGCCAATTTTCTTCCCTAAATCAAACTAGTAACCACCATCCCACAAATAAATCTTCGCCGGCGGTAGGCCCGCTTTAGTCTTTTTTTGTTATTTAAGGTTTACTCGGACCACTATTGGATGTAACGTTATGGTAGGAAGATGAAACGATATGCTCATGATAGGGGGTGAAAGGACTAACACAAACAACCATGCCCGAGACGGGACTCGAACCCGTGACCCCACGGTCCAAGACCAGTACGGCATTACTTGCTTTAGCGATTCTCGGCCACGGGGTCGACTCTTCAGTCAATTTGTTTCTCCACTAATCCCCATGCTAAGAATATCATGGCCACCAGCCACTCGTCCACTACTATCCCATTGACAACCCCTTGACTGCACTCCGAGTGATCGTCTATTCCTTAGAGCCACCAACTCCACTTCCAGTGCTTCGCCTCCCAGACGCACGCACGAGTTCCCGCCGACGTCGTTCCCACCGGTGCCCCGCCCACGCGAGCTCCGCCTCCAGCACCGTCTTCGCCGCCGCCGCCGCCGCCCCGCCGCCGGAGATTCGAGGGAGCCGGGGCTTCCGGGAGGCGCCCGGATCCGGGTCGTTGTCGGCGACGAGCGCTCGTCGCCAGCTCACGCGGTGCGCCGCGCCGCTCGTCGCGCGCGCCCTCAAGCGGCGCCGCAATCTCCCGCCCGGCGCGCTCATCGGCTGCTCACGGCTAATCGGGGCGGAATGAAACAACCGAGCAAATTCTTCACCAAAAGCACGCAAGTTCCCGGTGTGCTCGTTTTAACAATTAGACTGCGTAATTGAGTTTTATTCGAAATCGCGAAAAATTGTTCGTTTATAATTTCACCGTTTATATTGTAATAACAATGTAAGCAACTTGTATGATTATTCCTTAAAAATATTACAACAATACTCTGATATTTTTTAAACGAATGACGATGTTTTTTATGTAAAACACTGAGGCTCTGAATGAAAATGCTATATTAGGCAATTAGAAAAAAAAATAAATAATAACATGGGAAAGTAAAATGCAATGAGAGCTTATCTCGTTTTACGGGAAATTCCAATCAATGCCAAAACAGAAAATAGATCATTATTTGAGCCATAAAGCAATATTTAAATACAAACTATTTACAGGCGGCCTCTTTCTTGGGGATATGCTGTCGCAATACGTCCACTGTGTCGTAAGCAGTGACTATGAGAATTCAGTCGGTATTCATTCTAAAATAATAGGCGGAACAACAATAAAAAATTTGCATATTTTAGTCAAAATTGAAAATGGTTAGATTTTTTTGTTTCTTCTGCAAGTTCCTCTGAATCTAACAAAACCATTGACTTCTTCCCCTTGGACGGGAGACGCCAACTTTTCTTTCTACACACACTGAAAATTACTCATACAATTGATATGGATTTTTTCCAAGTTCATGGGTATCTAACAAAACCATAGATACTTCTCCTTTGGCCAGAGGCTGCATCGTTTTCTTTCAATTTCTGTGTGGCAAATTAGTAATAGAGGTAAGCAGGTTAGGAAATTAGACTAGAGGTTAGGAAATTAGACAGAAGCAAAAACGTAGCTGGCAAATTTTTGTGGAAACGGGGCCCTGGAAATCTTCGAGTGCTGTTCTGGAATCGCTTTCTTGAATACTGAAGCTTCTTTGTTCCTTGTCGCATGATGTCATCTAAGTCATAAGCAGTAACGCGTCAGGGATGATAATATAGTCGTAACTATCAGGTACAACGGAATTGCAGATTAGCATAGTCTAATATTTGCATTTTTTAGACAAAATAGACTCTGTTGCATTGATTTTGTATTCTTAGGGAGTTCCTGGGTATCTAACAAAACTGCAGAGATTTCTCACAAGGCCCGAGGCTGCGTAAGTTTTCCGTCAATTTATGCGTAATTTGAAATTAATATAGATGATATTGAATTTTCTAGAGCTCGTGGGTATCTAACGAAATTGTAGACAACTTTCACATGGCAGAGGGTAGCATAGTTTTTTTTTTTCAAATTCTGCAATGAAAAGTAGTAAAATTGATGAGCATTTTAACTTAAATTCGAGCAATATCATTTATGACAAGTCAATAAATATAGAAATTGAGTTATTCATTGAAGTTTTATAAAATGTAGTGATAAATAAACACCATTAATCTCGTTAATATACACTCATCGTCATAAAAAAAGTTGCACCCCGAAGGACCCTACTGATCCACTGCAAACTTGGTGGGTATTTTGCACACCATTCACTAAGCCAATGATTTCATTTTCACGGTCGGCCACGAACTTAGGAGTCGGAGGTAAGGGGTCGACGTCGCGCCCACCGGCCGAGAAAAGAGGGTCTCAAACGACCGCGCCGGCCATTGCGACATCCGGTAACGTCGCCAGAGTGTCACCTGCAGGTACACTATGCCTAGGCGACGAGTTCGACAGCCGGTTGTCCAAATAGAAGCTTTCAAGAGGGCCCGCACCGTGGGTGTGCGGGAGGCTGGTTGGTCCTGTCGCCGTATAGCGCGCCACACCGGTCGTACGGACACCACCAACGCCTGCTGTTGGCGGCAATGGATTGGGGAATGCACGCACACACGACATGCAGGATCTCGACGCCCGCCACGCACCATGAGGAGGGAGGAACGAGATCCAACGGCAACTATAGGTGCTTCAGTGGTGATTCAGCGGGCTGTGCAGACTGCACTATCACATCTTGTAAGTGCCAGTATCACTATCAGGCGGTTGCACAACGCAGGGCTCCCATACACTGACCGTTACGACACTTGCCCCTCACACCCCAGCAACGTTGCTACAGACTCGCCTGGTGTCGGGAATGTCGGACCTGGGGCCATGGAGACTTGCAGTGGGTCATTATCAGCGAGTCCCGCTTCTGTCTTAATGGTGTCGACCACTGGGTCCGTGTCTGAAGGCGGAGTGGGGAGCGCCAAGACGGGCGCTTTGTGGTATACCATCACACGTACCGCCAGCCCCTTCTGATAGTGTGGGGCATTATCCTACGGTTCCCGTTCACCGTTAGTGTTCGTCAAGGGCACCATGACAGCAGCACAGTACGTTCAGATCATTCAGCCGGTGGCCCTGCCGTTCGTGAACGCCCACGCCTGTGCCCTATTTCAACAGGAAAACGAGCGTCCGCATACCAAATCCATCTCTCCGAGCATGCCTTGCAGCCATGGATACTCTGCCATGGCCAGCCGCATTGCCAGGCCTTTCCCCGATCGAAAATGTTTGGGGTGCTACGGAGCGTGCGAACAGGACCCCACCCCTACCCACCAATCTGCAAGAACCGCGCGCTTAAATGCAGGCTGCGTGGCAAGGACTAGCAGAGGACTCCATTAGAAACCTGTACAACTCCATGCCATGACGTCTGGACGCGTGTGTTTGCCAACATGGCGACCTCACGCCAAACTAACATGCACAGTCTGTGGGCGTGTAGCGCAGTAAATATTAATCCTACAAACGTGAAAATGTAATCATTTCGTATGCGTGGTACCTTCTACGTGCCTGCCAACAATGATTTCAATTCGCTTCGTCCTTCTGGTTGCAGCTTTTTTTATGACGATGAGTATATTCTTAGTAGTATATTCTTAGTTAAAACATCGTTTATGTACTCTTCTTCATAACCTATTTTGTGCTCAAGAAATATTTATTCAAATAGTAATTTGATTTATTAAAACATTCACAACTAGAAGATTGCTTGAGGAATAGGAGACAATTATGTAAGCAATTCTAATTTAACTTGGTTTCATATAAAAATAAATTATTTAAATAAACAACTTTTAAACAATGTACGGAGAATTTAAAGTGTTAAATAAAATCACTTCGAAATAAGCGACTTCGAAATGTAAAATCTCACGGAAGTTAAAAAACTAAATTGAACATGCATTTAGTTTTTCGATTCATTTACGCCACAATATGTTTTTTTTTTGTTTTGTTAGGTCCTTGCCAAATCGATTGTCTAAATGTCGACCGGGGGCCGAGGCGCTGCTGCTTCCAGAGTGCCGGCAGCTGAGCCCGCACCAAGACCCGCGGCTGGGCCGCCCTCAGCCCTAATACGCTCGCGTAATTATTCAGCGACCGCGCGCACATGCGCGCACGCACGCACGCAGGAAGCAGGGAGGGCGTGCAGCCGCAGTGGTCCAAAGTTTCTCTCGAAGGGGCGGCGAAGCAAGAGGACAAATGCAGGGATGAAGAGAACGGAAACAAGAAGAGACCTCAACCAACCGAGATGAAAGAAAAAAATACGAAAGAGAGGGAGAAAAGAAGAGAGTATGGCAAGAAAAGGCATTCGTGAATAAATAAAAACAACATAAGAAACTGGCGGTGCTCAAACAGCAAGTACTTGCTCGCCCGTCTTTTAACGCAAAATTACGCGATAAGTACTTAAATTTTCGAAAAATTTGTCTTTATTTCAAAATCGATCATCAAGGAACAGATTTCATTAGGGGGGAAAATCTCATTTTTAATATTTTAGTTGTAGGAAGACTAAAAAAATTGAACTTTTGTAATTTTATAAAAATCAGGGTTGTCAACGAACATGAGACCTGCACAATTTTCTTAAACGTTCTTCACACTACCGAGCAGCAAAATTTAAACAATATCGATGTAGCCATTTTTTTCGAAAATTTGAAAAATATCCCAAATGCTTCATGTACAGTACCTCCCAAAATTAAAATATCGGTTTCAAATTCACCGCGACACCAGCCATATCGACTGAGGAATATGAATTTTGGAGAAAATCGGCTGAACGGTGTAGCCGCTAGCATTGCCCAGAGACGGACAGACGTTTTGCTGTAAATCGATTTTTTAAGAATCCATAAAACTTGGATTCTGGCTACACTACGTGTTAGAGGGTTTACCCCCTATCCACTTTTTACTTTCCTGTATACGTACGTATACACGGAGTGATATACGTAGTATAGGGAAAGTTATGTAATGCTGCGCGAAAAATGGCTAATTTTCGGCGGAAAAAAAATTAATTGCCGGGCCTTGAAAACGAAAAAAGGGATAAAACCAGTTGCTAAATTAAGAAAAAAATCCCCTAACACGTGTTGTAGCCAGAAATCGTGTTTTCTAAGTCTTTGATACCGAAAACCCAATTGAAAAAAAAAGACTGTCTGTCCGTCCGTCTGTGAACACTGTTAGCGCCTAAACCATACGTATGATTTCTTCCAAAATGGATATTCCCCGGTCGATCTGGTTCTAGTCAAAGCTTTGAGATTTTGAAAAATATTCTTCAAAATTTGGGGGTACTTTATATGAAGCCCCTCAGGGATTTTCAAAATTTTCTCAAAAACGGCTCCAATTTTTTTCTTTAACTTTCTTGTATGAGTAGAGTAAAATACACTTATTAACATGGCATAGATCCGATTTTCACGGATAACTCTGAATTTTCGAAAATTGTGAAAGTTTGAATTTTTTTCGGCGTCTTTCTCCAACTACAAAATTGAAGATAGAGATTTTTTCTACAAATAAAATTTGTTCTGCATATTGAGTTCTTTCATAAAGTTTATGTAAATGTTTTTCAAAATTTTAGTAGTTTTCGTACAATATTGCGTGCAATATGTGCAATTTTAAAAAATTACAAAAACAAGATTTTCTCAAAAACGGCCCCACATTTTTTCTTTAAACTTTTGGTAGCGATAGTGGTAAATGTACTCTATCAGAATGACATGAAAGCCATATTGTTCTATAGGTTCGTTTTTTCAAAAATTACAAAAATGTAAATTTTTTCACATGTTTCTCACGTCGATAATATTTACATTAGCGGCGATTGTTTCACATTATTAGATTTACAAGTACATAGTGATTTAAATATTGTCAAGAAAACACAACCGTTTTCTGTGAAAAGTAGCATTTCTGTGAAAATTTTCAGAAACGCTCAAACGCCATTTTCTCAAATATGGCTGCAATTTTTTTCTTCAAACTTTTGTGACGGATAGTGCTAATTACACTCTTTAGTATAGCGTAAAGTTTATTTTGAGTTATTTTTTTGTTTTTTCAAAAATTACATAATTTTAATTTTTTGAAAGATCTCTCACATCTTTAATATACACATTACCAGCAATTTGTAAACATTATTAATATTTGTAAGTGTAAGTGCTTCAAATAACTTCAAGTAAAGTATTTTGAAAACTCAAAAATTTTCTGTTAAAATGAGCTTCAAGTTTCGCATTTTTAGTAGCGCTAAAACGCCATTTTCTCTTAAACGGCACATCATTTTTAAAAGAAAATTGCCATTTATGACTAGGTTTTTGTGTTCTTTAATATTCTAAAATTAATGTTTCCCTTCTACCAATAGGAAACCGAAAAATTAAGACAATGACAAAAAAATGAACTTTTAGCGGTGATAGATGACAGCTGGTAAGAAAGAGTTTTGGCAATTCGAAATAGCTAGCGAAGGCCCAAGGAAATAGAAAACTAATACGGGAAAGTCTGTGCCATTCTGTAGCACCACTAGTTTATTACTAGGGCCATATAAAAAGAGTTTTTCTGGCCGCAAATTCAGCCGCAAATTCAGAGATGGAGAAGAGAATGAGAGAATATCGAGAAACAATGAGTTAAGTAAGGGCAAAAAAAAAAAAAAAAAAAAAAAAAAAAAAAAAAAAAAAAAAGAAAAAAGAAAATCAAATATGGAAAAGATTGATTATGATTCAATATACTCGCTGATGAGAGGGAAATTCACAAATAAGCTTGACTATAAGCACAAATACTCGTACATCTTCACTTTTGAAACGGAAAACTAAGAATATTTATGAAGTGCAGGAATATACTTCCTGCCGCTACAACATGAAGAACAATAATTTCAAACACTAGTATATATCTCATTTTATATCGAAATAAGGGTCCATCTCAGCATTCGCTCAAAGATAAGGGAAATTGGACGAAATATTTGATCGAGCCAGAAGCCATTGACCAAGAAGTTCAGGTACAATACTTGTTACAGGTAGTTTATAATTATACAGTTGAGATAATTAATACATTATATATTACTGTTAAAAATAATATTACTTTCCTTTTCCTTGCTCAGTATAGTCTAAATTAATTAAAAGAAAAAATATGCAACAAAAAAGACATTACTTGGGACTTAAACTTGATTATCGATTTTAATCGTTTAATGCCATCTGGCAATTCTCTGGTAAGTGTTGGTAGTGTTTATTTGCTGTTAGGTTTATTTGACTGCTGAATTCGTCAACTGGACCAGCAATTCAGAAAGGTGGATTCGGGCATGTCTGTACAGTGAAAGATGATAGACTGGTAAAGAAATTCCTAGGACATATAACAACCAGTGCAAAGGAAAGGCCTAAATAAATAAGGAAGGATAATATGATAAATGAACTTAACAGTTATGGTAAGAACCAGGTTAGCTACAGTGAACAGAAAAGAATGGAAGGCTGTAGTTGAACATGCCAAAAAAATAGTAAATAATGGTGTGTAAACTTCGTAAATAATGTTAACAATATACTAAATAATGCTGCCGAAAGAGCAGCAGGTGCGGAGCAGTTCGGTGGCGTGAACGGGAGAAGACGTTGGTGCAGGTGGCTGGGCAGCTGGTGCATGCGGCGTTCCCGACATGCGCATGAGATGGAAGTGCGCAGCCACCTGGTTCCTCGTCGCCGGGGCTCCGGGGCGCCGAGCCGGCGAGATGCGGGCAGCGCCCATGAGTGATTCAAACGCCGGAATTCGAAACGACGAACGAGCGAAGGCAAGAAGCCTGGAAGTAGGCGTTGCGCATCCCTATCTCAAATACGCCAACCATCGCCTCCGTGGATCACTTCTTCTCTTCTCCTTAATTTCTGCGCAACTATGTTCAGGCGACTGGCAGCCTGCAAAATCCTAGTTTTATCGACAAAATTAAGGAAATCCTATAAAGTGTGATGTTTGACATGTGTTTCGTTGTCTTTCAATACTAGTGATAAAAAAATGCGCTAACGAAGTGATTTTGGAATGGAAAACAATTTTGATTTCGCCAAAAATAGTGTACTAAAAATACCTAGCATAAATCCATCAAGTGTACAAGCATCAGGAGTAGGTTTGCCGAAGAAACAAAATGGTAGTTGTAGATGGCATCTGGGCAGACAACGAAGTAAGTTCACATTGGATAAATGTATATTATTATAACAGCTATTTAATACGCTAAGAAACATAGTGGTTATTTCAGGATCATCCGTAGGCCGAGGTGTGTCTAGGGCGGAAACGATTGGTACATGATAGACTGACGGGTGGATGTGTTAGAGATAGGGTACCGTCCGCCTTTTGTGGCTGCGTCAGATGCAGCGCAGCACTGCCAGTGCCGGTAGCGTTGACTGGGCCAGCTGCGCGCCACGACAGACACAACGCAGAGAGCCGCCGGCGGCGCAGCGTGTCCGGGACCCGTCTCGCCCCGTCCCACCCCGCCCCAGCGCGCCACGCCGTCCCCCGAGACGGAAGTTGTTGCTGCGCCGCTGACACGCTTCCCCAGTCGCCGCGCGAGGTCGCCGCGCCCTTCCCCGTTGCCAGCCTTCCATCACTCCTCTGTACACATCACACCTCCGCGCCTACTACGATTTGTACCCCCGTCGAATACGTGTTTACTATCTGTTGTTTCCGGAAGCGTCAACTAGATAGATCGACTATCCCTTAAGCGTACTGCAAGTTATATCCGGGAAAAGGCAATGCTCCTCGCTGATGGAACGTGAGATTCAGCACCGACCTACGTGTTCTCTTTTTGAATTACCCCTCTCCTGATATCTCTCCCAGCGGAGAACCGTTCCAGCCTTGACAAGTTGTACTCTCGTGACAAATCTTCCGGCATGTGGGATAGTGCATGCAGAGTTCAAGTGAGGAATCTGTGCATTCGACTGACGTCACAGAAAAGGTAGATGCTACACTGAAAGCCCCTCAAAAACAATGGACTTACTAGCTTTTCAACAGGCAGCCTTCAGCTCACAAAAATACATTTACAATTCGGATAAGAAAGCACGCAAGTAAACCAATATATTACTTATGCAAGCACAACAAATTTTTGGTCGAGGAGTTTAGCGAATCCAATTCCTAGCTCGCATTAGACTACCCGATGTTTTCTGATGGGTGCAATAGCATGTTTAGACGTTTTCTCGCCCTTTAACGGTTGTCTCGTGCGAACCCTTCGTGTAAGTTTAAGTGTGTGCGTGTCTAAGGGGTTTGAAGGAGACAAGGATGGAAAGGAAAGATCGCGCGTGGTCCGTGATCCACTTGTTAGGGTACTCTGGCATTCGCCATTACTGGTCGTGGAGACTACGGAAATCTACCAGTCAGAGCCGATCAATCGCCCGCTTAAAATCTCCAATCACTAGTTGAATTCGATCCTGGTATGGAAGCAGTATCGAAACCCGCCACCTTTGGGACTTGAACCCCACGACCTCCCGGCCAACACAATATGCAGTTATAATACGTTGAATACGAATTATGCTCTCATAACTTATTATAGATATTTCATTTTGTCCTGTATTTTAATTTTTTTATTAAATATTTCATTCATCAATGTGGAAATAATGAAACGTCAGTTGCTCATTATTCTCTTTCGGACTATCGAATTTCCTTCTAAACAACTCCAAGCATTCTCGTCGCTACGTACATGATTTCTAAAATAATGCCTTGAAACATCAAAACACAGCCATATCTTTAAACTTGTATTTCACATCCACATATAATCCCCATATCCTCATGTAATCATAGAAGGATTTTTCTTCATTCCATGACTGCCACCCTATTCTCTCTCAACGGTCTCTTTCATACAATTCCAGATCCACAGATTTCGTCTACAGACCACATTTCGTCTTGATGCAAATCTGTATTACTATGGTTTCATTCTAATCGTGTTCTTTCGTAACACAGTTCGCGCTCATTATATCTTTGCTTGATAGCTGAAACTTCAACCTCCAATACTACTGACATCACAGTGTTCATCGTCGCAGTCATCTCTCGATTTTCCCTGGTGTTTATTCCATCACAACCACAGCCGACTGCATCTCCGATCTCACTGCCCCCACTCCGCTTTTGCCGTTCCTGCTGCATAATGTTAACTGGGCGCGAGATGCCTTCGCCGCCAGTGCCTTCGTTGCCAAGAGAAATAGCGCTGCTTTGCAGAGAAGCTGGTCTGAAGGAAACGAGGACGTACACTTCATTTGCTCGCTTCAATGCGGAACGGAGCGTTTTGTCATTTTCCCTCTCCGTTTGCGGCGTGTTCTTGTCCTTTAAATGTGATTTAATGCGCGAGTTCACGTTGTTAAGTGCAAGACTTCTGTGAAAGAGGAGTAAGTTTAATATATGTGGAAACAGTATCCGTATATTGTGTCATTACGCAACAAAAAAGCTGCGCAAAGCGTGGGACGATGATGCGGACTGTGGAGCTGCTTCATCGGCTCATTAAACATTTAAGATTTTGGTATACATTTTTCCTCTTATGATGTCACACACTGTGTTTTAGTTATATCTTGTGTGTTTGAGTTATATATAGGTTGTTTCAGTTACTTCATATTTTCTTACTTACATTTTGCATAAATACAACTATTTATGACACTCAGAATAAGAGAACTACAAAAATGTTTAAATTCACGAAATTATAAAGACAGTGAAGGGGAAAACTACGTAACTCAGGTCGAGAGGTAAGTATAAATAACTGACCTCTGAGGCCGTAGGGTAATTGAACCTCTAGCTAAAGAAAGAGTTTAATTAAATTCCTAAACATCAAGAAATTTGAATACAAAATACATTTGGGTAACATTTTACTTCCTCTTAAGAAGACTAATAACCTATTTGCTCTGGATACTGAAAGGTAATAACTTTTCTTTGAGATAAGTTTTAGATTTAAATTTAATGTTTAAATTAATAATTTTTCTCTAGTACAAATTAATATTTTAATTTGAATGGTTCATTTTCATATTTTACTAATTTAATGTTTAAATTTAATGTTTTAATGTTGATAATGTTAATGTTTAATGTAGTTCTTTAATAATAATTTTATAATAATAATAATTTTATTGTTTGATATTAATGTTTAAATTAAAAATGTGTCTCTCGTGCAAACGGTTAAAAATGTTTGGACTTTTCCGGTATATTTTTTGAAATTGTATATCCGTTAAAAAATTAAAAAGATTCACTGTAAAACTACGTATTTAATTAATACAATGTCAATATTCTTAGAAACTACAATGCGTAACTATGGTAACTCCATAATTTATTGAAGAACCCTCAACTAAATCTAGCGCTGTGCATCTTGTACGACGTGCTGTCCTTCACAGCTAGGGTAACGACGGTAGTGGCCACATCACGCACGAAACTTGAAAAATAAGAATAACAGGTTACAACTCTTACTGCTTCAAACTTGCAGAATGCTTCACCGAGGTTTCAAACGTGCAGAAGGTGGGTAGTATGCCTTCTAGTGATGAGAATTTAAACGAAGGTAATTGGTTTCATTTATCTCATTTTATATTTAAAGAATAAGCTGAAAACCTTTCATTAATGTGTTTATTATAATAAGGTAATAAATACTTTTGTGGATCTTTTTGGTCTCAAATATGTACAGGGAGTAAAATATCGATTGGGTATTACTGAGTTGAGTATATCATCACTAATAATATTTTTCCAATTAGCAAATGCCCAAAGTTGGAAACAACTTAGGTACTCCAATTATTGAATATTGATATGCATGTACATGGTCCTTTAAATGATTACATAAGATCTTAAAAACAGTGTATTATTAAGGAATGGGGTCACCAGTGAAAAGCTTCAACACTCAAATTCTATGTTGACGAATATCTGTAACATACTCAAATATCCCAAACACTACATTAAGAAGAAAAGAACAAGTTATTATTACAAGATTAAGAATTGGTCATTCTTCCCTCACCACTTTCATCTAATAAAAAAAAACGACGCAGCCACCTGTCCAAAATATGGAGGAAAGTTATCAACATCTCACATCATGCTTCACAAATCTTTAAGCCTCCAAAATCTAAAATACTCTCTTGGCATTAAAAAGTGTGTGTATATATGAAATATTTAATTTAATTGAAAGATGCAAGTCAATTTTAAATTTTCTTTATATTGCTAGTCTTGAAAAAATGATCTGAATTATTGTAAAATTTATTGTACTAATATTTCTGTTTATTCTAATTTATAAAATATATCTCTGATGTAAATCAATAGTGATCGTTAATGACCTTAGATGTTTATAAAGCGACCTAAAATAAATAATTTAACGAAAAATTAGGGTTTAAAAAGAAAGTAATAAACAAATAGGACAAAATTAAGTACCCTTGCACAATCATTTTGAGAAAACTACACAAAATGTTCTAACGGTGGTCACTACTGCTGCCACCCGCCACAGCAACATCAGCAGCTGCAGGGCGATCGCGGGGGTGTGCACTGAGCAGCGAGCGGGAGTGGGCAGGGCTGGAGGGGCGCGCGGGCGCCGGGCAATGGGGGCCGGCGGAACGAGCGGCGCCGGGCGGAGGGGCGGGTAAATCAAACCGCGGCAATCGCCGCCGCCGCGCCGCCGTCTGCTTTAGAGGCGCGCGCGGCTTTACGAGGGCGTTAGCGCTCGGGCAGGCGCGGCGCCGCGGCGGCCGCAGGAGAAAACAGTGGCGAAGCAGAAAGGCGACATGAACCAGCGATGGAGCCGATTGCAAGGGTGAACTGCAACAATTTGCAGAGACGACATGTGATAAAATGTTCAAATTGCTAAAAATAGATGAATGGTTTCAAGGTGAAGGATATGAAAAAAGTCAATCTGAAAAAGGTGGCAAAACTATCAGAAAAGGCCAACATGTCCTAAAAGATAGTTTGTTGTATTGGTTAGGCAAGCCTTTAAAACTACAGAGAAATATTTTTAAAACCGATAAAAAAAACAACTAAAGACAACGTTCATCATCAAACTCCATCTTTCCAATGATGCCAAAGTCATTTGAAACTTATACTAAGCCATTCTACTCTGTTAACCAAAACTGTAAGACTAAAAAGAAAGTTACAATATTTTCAGCCACGCTTTCTTGCAATTGTCAAATGATGTGTGGCAAATGGATATAAAAGTCAGTTTGGATGTTGACAGGAAGGGTGCATTAACAGAATCAAGGGTCCAATAAAAGTGTTACACGGAAAAGTATGTGGGAATGAGAGTGATAAACGTAAAAGCAAAGTAAGAAAACAAGAAAAATCAAGGAACTATTGAACTCACATTGAACAGATTAAATATTCGATTAAATATACTCTAGGAAGCTGGAAAAAACTGTCAAAAGCAAACCCCTGTGTGACACATCAATGCCACAGTTTGCGGTTTAGAAGGGCTTCCAGTTAGTTGTGATCGTTGTGTGAAAGGAAATAATGATTAAAAGAAAAAGTAATTAAAATTACTGATGAAGACAAAATTCGAAAAATTTGGATTTATTTGGATAGGTAAAAACAAGTTACCTGCCACAATTAAAGCATGTACAGATCACACTTCATCACTGGCATTTTCAACGCATTTACCTCATCCTCAGTGCTCCTCAAGTAAAGTGGGGAAAAGCATGGATTTTTAAATGTGCTAGCCGGCTAGTGTAGACATTTAAAGAGCCATGCACAAGATGGCGCCGGCTAGTATAGACAAAGTAAGTAATTGTTACTAATAAATTGACACAATAATTATTATTAATTTCATTCTCATTGACCATCTAAGTCCTTCAGCATATGTATATGCCTATGCATATATTCAGTTTATCATATGCATATGTATATATTTCTAACAGAAACAGTTTAGAAGACCACAAAAAACTAACACAGATACGTCGGAATTTATTCACTGCAGCAAGGCCGAACACAAATCTCCAATTCGTTTGCCCGAATTAATCGAAACTATACGCACCATGAGTCCCAGGCGATGTGACTCCGTCGGCACACTCGAGCAGAAAATGGCAGGGGCCGGGTTCGTTAAGCTTGTAATTAGTCACCGGAGCAAAAACGAAATCGACGGCGGGCATTAGGTGGCTGAGGAGGCGACGGAGGCGGCGGGCGCGCCCCCGCGCGGACGGGTCACGCGAGCCGCCATCGAAAAAACGCGCGACGTGCGAGGGGTGGCGCTGGCGCAGCGGGGCGAGGCGGGGAGAAGGCCGTTCAAGGTTGCCAAATTTTCTAAACCATTATGAGCGAGTACAGCGGATCACACCCATAGCCACCCGTAGTGAAGCAGAGTGTGTACGGTAGATATTGTTTGTTTCTGTGAAACAATCATACAAAAATACTTATAAATAGAGTGAGAACACTTTGTACTTCTAATATGAGCACATTTTTTACGATGAGAATTTGATAAATAATTAAAGTGATGAGTTAACAGGTACAACCAAAAGAATAAAATAAAGAATAAAAATCATCATTAAAAATTAATTCACAATACATTGATTGAAATCGATGTGACAGTTAAAATACTAGACTTGTCGTATCTATTTTTGTCATACAATTTAGTAGTTCTTGTGATGTTGTCTGTAATTTTAGGATCAACCGGCTGTGCATACTAGACTATAATAAATTGTTTTCCATAAGAGTAAATTGAACAAAATGTGAGGTAGAAAAAATGTCACCGACGCTGGTTTCACTTTGTCGTGTGATAACAAGTAAAGGAGCGGAGGAATGGAAAATTAATATTAGTTTGCGAAGAATCAGACACTGGTTTGATAAAATTGTAAATTGAATAATACTATTTTTCTGTAATTCTTTAATTGAAAAAAGAAAATGTAATGTTTAATATTTCCATATTTTAACAAGATTGGAAATTTTTTCTAAATATTTTCTAAATGTTGATCAGATTAACGGAATGAACCAATTCAATTTTTGCAGCAATCTAACTTATTCTGTAAGCATCCAAAGGTATTCTAATTCAAGTATATATTATTTTCAATGCAATGTTTCAAAACAGACAAAACCTTTCCCCAAATATTTGTTTTCATCATATCTCTAGCATGGGTTTGAAATCGTAATACAGTATAATTTTCCGTGACATCTGGAAAACTAATGACAACAACGCTGAATTCTCACTTTCCGCGAACACGCCGCCCATTCCAGGAAATGCGGCAACGCTGGCCGAGCGGAGCGGCCGCGCGACGCCCCAGAGCGAGGGCGCGGCGCGGAGGCGGCATCAGCATGCGACAACGAGCCGCCCACTTCACTTTGACATCAGCACGTCTCGCTTTTTGCCAAGCAATGAAATTAATTTTGATTAGCACTTTTGAATTTTATGTGGGAAACGTGTTCGGACTTCCTGATGACACCGCCCACGTGAAATGTTGAGCTTTTATTTAAATATACATTAATTTTTTTTTTACAATCCGTATGCTCGTTCAAAATATATAAAAAAAGGTCCTGGTACTGGCATGTGTTTTCCTTCCTCATCTTAGGGGACTCTGCTTTTTTCCCTTCACTCATTATTTCCATTGCGCGTTTAACAATATTAATTCGCGTAACTTTTAGTGACGGCGCGGCGCCGGCGGGCGATGCGCAAGAACGTGCGACGTGAATACCTCCACGCCACTGGAAGGATTATATTGCGAGCGTGTGCCAGTTGTGTTAAAGTGCGACGGAAGGAACAGAATAGGAAACAGCAGATGGAGCACTGAGGGAAATGAGAATTAATTGAAGTGAGAGGCCATGGCCTAATGGAAGATATTAGATATGTTTCGCAGGCGGCCATGTCCAATAGAGTCAGCGCGGGTCATGTGTAATGTACATATAAGGAGAATGTGAATACGAAGGATGTGCAGTATAATACATGTTGGTTAGCACGACATAACAGCTAATTGTAACAGTATATTTACGATGTTAACATATCAAATACCTGGATGTACTAAGTAAAAATTATTAAAATAATGAATTCAGTCTTGAAAAAGATACAGTCAACGTCAGTCAAATGTCAATCCGGATAGAGCATTTCTCCTCTACAAAGATACTATATTCCCATTAGCAATAATTATACATCTGCTGTTTGGCGAAGCATCGTCTTAGTTATCTGCCTTTATTTCATTTGAAGAACAATTGAATGCAATTTGAAATAGTGAAATAGATATTGTCCCCTTCTTAGTTTACTATGTCAGTATGAGAATTCTATTTTAGTGGGCTTTGCAATGTCTTCGTGACGTATATCATGCGCAAATCTAAAAATATACTAATCGTGCAAAAATAAATCTAATAAAAATTTAAATTATTTAATTTTGAATATGTATAAAGGACGCAAAGTAATTACAATCACTATGTTTTCAACTCTAGTGTGAACTAATATTTTCTATGTAACGCCCGTGTCACCCGTCAAAGATTCTAAATGAGGTAATTTTGATTGTAAGTTCAAGCGAGAAAAAAAATGCGCGTGCGCGGATGATTGTGTATATATGTCTGAGTGTGTGTGAGAGAGGGAGAGAGAGAGAGTAGGTGCAAATGGCGAGTGTTGCTCGAGGTGTGAGAGTGCAGCGGCGGGGCGGGCAAGAATTTGGCGCGCGCCCCAGCTGCACTTCCACTCCGCTGCCGACACCCACATCCACCCTCCGCCCTCCATCTCACCCACTCGGTCTCCTATTCCGCACCCCTCCATTCAAAATACGCGCTTCTTCGGAGGAAGGCTCTCATTCCAAAACCATTGCACGATTTCGGAGAAAATACAAACAATATATATCCTTTATACAATTATCCTGTAAGCGGAGGTAATAAATTGTTAGCAATTTTCATTTTATCATGTGATAGCCAAACGATTATTAAAGAAAACGAGTCACACTAATTAAAATATAACATATGCTCATTAAAAATTATGAATGTTTTATGCCTAATACACATTATTTTACCCAAACAGGGTTTTTATTTGAAGAAATTATTATCAGAAGACTTAACACATTTCTTTCATGCATACATTTTTTTAAATATCGTGTTGTTTTTAGCAAACTATACCACAGATTGTGTAAGATAAACATGAAGCTTAAGTATTTTGTCATGCTCGAACTTCAGTTTCACTTAGGTCGAAATGGTTGAATAATATTAATTTCCGATTTTTATATTAATTTAATATAGTTTTAATTTATTTTTAGAATAAAATATTTTAATGCAAATTTTTAAACCTTGAAAGGCGTTTTCAATGAGTCCCCCAAATCCATTCAATTAAAAGAAGTCTAGAGTTTCTAAAACTAATGTACAAATTTTATCGTTAGTTATAATGTACTTAACACTTTGAAGATTTTCAGATATTTTTTGCTAGATGTATCAAAACGTATCGTTTCTTATGCATCGCAGAAAAGAAAAAAACTAAAAAAGTGCTAAAAAACTACGCGTGCCCTAAAAGAACCGATTTTAGTAGTGGCTGCCTAAAAAAATATTGATTGAGTTGTAAGTGTATTAATATACTTTTTTGCACGTAATCATTGATTGCCACTCGATACATGTTGCCTGAAGTTACGCATCTCATTACTTCACTAATGAACCGTCTGGTGCAAAGAACGGGGCATCGCAGGCCCAGTCCCAATATAATTCCGCAATTCTCAAGAACTACATCTTGAGAAACGATGTATTTAGTATTCTGCAGTTATTTCTTCTTGTACCTTCTATACGATATTATTCAATTCGATTTGATATTTTGCAACAATATTATCAAGCTCTTTTATGTTAATTGTCACTTTGCAGAAACGGGGCCTTTGGGACCGCAGGCGCGTCACAAAAGAAGAGACTTTGGAATGAAAATTATTGAATAATTCAATTACTTTGTTATCGTTTTGAGTCTCATACGACCTTCTAAAAAGTAATAAGTAGAGCAATTTTGCTTGTAAATAGGGCGAGAAAGTTTTCCACTATCACAATTATGGTGCATCGAAATTATTTTATTGAGTTTTTTTCTAAAGTGCAGAAAAAAGTTTAAAAAATAACTCCTCAACTTGTAAAAAAATTATTTTACACCCTAAAGAATGTTTCCTTTGTTTTTAATCAAATGAAAGAAGCGATATTGCACTGTAGAAATCGCGGAATCTGGGAGGAGTCGATGTCTCTAGAGAAATGAAGTGGAATAATTTGATCATTCAACAGTTTCATGCATTCATGAATGTATAACTCTACGCCGGAATAAATACCTGGGGGTGTTTGGGCTCGTAAAAGCGAGAAATTACTCATTTTTGGATGGCTGTAAACATTTTGAGGCTCTAAGGCAAAAAAAGCAACTTAAGACTATTCCTTTGTTTTGATGTGACTTTATCACATCAACAAGAACAAAGACTGTAACCAGGCAAAGACTGTGACTTTATCACATCGACAAGAACAAAGACTGTAACCAGGCAAGTGTGGCCTGACCTGCTGATTTTTTTATTTTAACCTTTCTTTAATCTTTGTATAAGTAAATAAATAAATAAATATCCAAAATTAGACCAATTATATTTTTATGATATTTTTATTTCACACGAAAAAATACCTGGGCCGAAAAAACTCCACTTCTGCATTAACGGTGAGCCAAGAGTAGCCAAGAACAATTATGTTATATTAATCGATTTCTCACTGCTTAAGACGATGTGCCACGACACCCAGCAGCGTGCATGATACAAGGGCACACCAGCCTCTCCCTCACGCGTCGTGCGTCGCTCCACGTGGCGCCTCCCCTCCATCTCCTTCTCCCTCGCGACCACCTCCTCCCCATCCAGCTCCGTTCTCGCTCTCGCCCGGGTGGGCCGTTACAGCGGCGACGGCAGCGGCGACAATCACAGGCGTTGTGATGTATGTTAATGTCCTAATGAGGACAACACATGGGTCCCCGTGACCCAGTCAGCACGCCCCCGCACCACTAACCATTAATATATACTCGCCTCCGCCGCGACGCGACGCGCCGCTGCCTGCGTGGCTCTTGGCGCGCCTCGCCCCGCCTCGCCTCGCCCCGCACCGCGGCGCACATGCAGCTTGTCCGCGCAATATCATGTAAATCGTAACGCCAAAAGCAATTTCCCCATCCGCGTCTAAGTAACGTTTTGTTATTTAGTTTTGCGAGACATTTTACATTCGCCTGGAAGGTAGTCTTCAGTCAGCGCTCGTTCCTTTCGTTCTTCGTTCGAATATTCGTTTGAGTGAGCAGCGGACGCTCACATGGTGGATACTTAAATTCCAAGGGAATTTCTTACAAACTAATTAAAATTTTTTTAGAAACGAAAAATCTAATGATGCTGTGAAAAACTCATTAATTTTTTTTTACATCAAGCTACATTTGATGCTCTTTTTTCTGTTACAATATGCCTGCCTCAAGATAATAAGTATGAACTATTGCTCTACAGTAGCAAAATCTGCTCATATATTGAGCGACTCATTAAAAAAACTAAACGTTTCTTTATTTGGGCCAATTCTTCAGCCCAGTTCAGGCTTCGAACTGATATCCGCAGACTTACTGTCAGTTCTACCGAGGTTTGGCAAACACAAAGCTGTCATGGTATTCTAGCTTCACAAAATTGTCAAGCGTCATAAAAAATAAGTAGCGTTTACATGCATGCAGTGATTTTTCTTGAATTTCTTTCATATGCACAAGTGGACAACTTTTTGTAATATTTTATTTTCAAGCATGTCATATTAATGTTTTTTCTTTTAAGCGAACACAAGTTCACTGTCTTATCTGTAAGCTGCTGTTTTGCCCCGTTGCTAGGCCGAAAAAATGTCAAGCCACTGTAAATGGCACTCTCGTGACGACCAAGCGAACTACATACTTATAATTTGGGTATTTTTCTTTTAACTTATTCTACAAAACAATGTGTTTTAATGTAAATTTAGAGAGCAATCACCGAAGTCGGTAAAAAAAACTATCTGTCGATAGCTTCACTGAAGGTTATGTTGAGGAAAAGGAATGTTGACAATACATTATAATTTATATTATTGACAATATAATATTATTAAAATATAGTTGTTAATATTCGTAATATAATATTTTAATAAGTTATTATTTTTACTAATATTATGATTTCATGTTTTTGTATGAATTTTACGATTAATGAGAAACATTTTTTTAGTTATTTTCTCCAAATCAATCGATATGATACAACAATTAAATATAGAAAATTTAATTGTTCTTCATTAAATAATACCAGTAAGTGTGTCATATCTATTTTGCATTACAGGAAGGCACAACTCGAAAATATCACCCAATTTGCGACCGAATCTCGTATCTTTATCATCACGCAAGAATGCAATTGCATTATTCCTCTTCGGCGGCGTTCGATCACCAGCGCCGCATTCATCAGCGCGCAAGCACAAAATTCGCCAACCACAAAATACAGGGGGCAAATGCGTGGTGATTATTTTAATTGGGCACGGTCGAGCGTACGTAACATTTCCCCAATTAAGCGCGGGAAGGCCAGCGAAAACCTGGACGTCCACACCAGCGGGAAATAGGCTAGCTACGAGCCCTTCAGCACTCCACTTTTGGCCCTTCCTGACTCGCTCCGTTCTTTCCCGTCCCCGCTTTGGCTCGCTCTACCTCGCTAAACACATCCCATTTCACCCCATTCCATCCAGTTTCAACACGTCTCGTTCCGTCTCGCTTCGATCTGCCTAACCCCACCCAGCCCAAACGCACCCAGCTACGCCCCACCTCGCCCAGCCCTTCACCGTCCCATTCCAAACCCACCACTCTCCTCGACTCCCCGCTCCGTCCCACGCCGCGCATTGTGGATGGGAGGTTAGGTAGCCGCTTCAATTTGAACAGCGGTCCCTTCATTGAGCACATAAAGTATTGCAGGGATGGGCAGTGAATGACGAGGCTCTTGTTTCAAAGGAAACGCAATCCTTTCTTCTCGAATGGAAACAATGGCCGCGGTGAAACGAGATTACGTGGCGGAGGTTGGCGGCTACTAATTAGCTGCGCAAAAATAGAGGGTGTCCAAGCGACTGGCGCAGGAACCTCATGGGGGTGGGGGTGGCACTGGAAATAAAATAAACAGTGCTACAGTGACATCTCTTGAATGGTAGAATGAGGGAGATAGAAAGGAAGGAAAGTAGAGAGAGCAGAGAGAGGAAGAGGGAGGGAGAGAGAGAAAGAGAGAGAGAGGGAAGTGTGTAGACTTAAGAAACGTATAATTCAGGGGCAAACAAATTGAAAGAAAAATAATTCATAAATGACCACTGAAAAGGAAACTGTGTGTGTGTGTGTGTGTGTGTAGGGGGGGGGGCAGGAATTAAAAATGATAGAAAAACTAAAACGCGATATGGAAACATCGCAAAATGGATATAATGACAGCTGGTGACAACATGACCGAACAAAAAATGGCAATTAAAAATTAATAAATAATAATATATTGTGATTTGCAGCAATACAATAAATGTCAAATAAAGGCAAGAGCAGACCTATTTCATAAGTACAAAACAGAGAATAATGAATTACAAGAGAGAATGAAAGATGATCAACAGGGAGAGTAATTATGGGAAATTGTCACTAGATAAACAAAGGTGATTCAAAGGGAGAAACAGCACGCTGTTGGAGCGAATTACAAAAGGATACCACCTCTCGAATAACGCGCAGTAACGCGTAGTGAAGTACAGAATGCCCCCTTTGGTGCAAACATACAGTTTCAATACTGTTAGAAGCGTGTTTCGCCAGCAATGAGCTTCCGTGCTACTTCGAGGGTATCGTGTTATCCAAACTAAAACTGTTGTGAATACGCTGTTGATATTCAAACGGACAAAACGTGTTTGACCTAAAACCGTAATCTGCTTTTCCTAGTATCTACACAAAAGCAATAAACCTATATAAAGCAGGATATGTAAATCCATAAAATGTAATTGCAAAAGCAAAACAATTTCTTATGTACACACAGAATTGTCATCGTTGAATAAATGTTGTGATTATGTTTTGCATAAAATAAAAACGATCATAAAGATATAAAATAAGCACACTATTTATTGAAGTAAAACCGCTCAGTAAATGTTTTATTTTCGTATATAATATTTTCTTAGTTATTTTCCAAGTAAATAATGATAATACAGAATATGAATCCAAACTACAGTACACTTAATGTTGTGATTGTGAAAATCATTATACCCTTATTGTTATTTCTAAAACTTAATTATAATAAGGAGAATTCGCACAAGGGAAATTCTTCTTTCTTCTTCGATGTAAGAGAAGCAAAGAGTAATCATTACTGCAGTCAGTAGTCTTGTTGAAGTAACCGTTGCAAATAACTCACCAGAGTAAAGACTGACAGAAGCCAACCTAAGAGTGAATGTGAACACCAACAAACGTCGGCGCGAGTAGTGGAAGAAACAAAGCGAATTCCTCAGTGGCAAACGCGAAGCAGCCAAAGAACGACAAACCGGCATTAGCCGAGAGCTTCTCTGTTCATTAGGAACACGCAGTGCCACTCCCGCAGCCGTCTCTCACTATACTGCTTTGCCGGCCCTCTCACCGCCGTCATCAGTGCCATAACCTGCAGCATCGCCTTCACAAGCAGTAACCTACCTCTGCCACCATTGTCTAAGACGCCTTTTTGTTGGGCGGGTACTGTCCGGTCACATTCTTACTCATCACCGATAATCCCATTACCTCCACACTCACGTTCCTCCCACAGTATCATTCGTTCTCTTTCCGCCTCGATTGTTACAGAGTCTTCCACTCTCTCCTTCTCCTGGATTCCTTTCCACTTCCACACCACAGCCTTTTCACCACTGCATCGCCTCAACGGCCATCCATCTCCGCCGCCACCTGCCACTCATCTCGCGTGGGATATTGTTTGGCCCGCAAGTTTTCAATTGTGCCCTTGCCCTCTTCCTCACCTTGAACCCAGCTCCCGCGCCGTCCCTTCCGTCCCTGTCTCCCTCGCCACCCCCCGACGAGACGGTCTTCTCCCTTCTTCTCGCGGACTCGCGCGAGGGGAGTAATCAACAGATGGCGTTTGCATGGTTGATCAACATTAAGAAACGAGCCTGGAAATGTTTTTACATAAAACTTTTACCAGTTAATTTTCACTGGGAGGAGCACTTGAAACTTGCGCAGGGCGGGTGAGGGCGCGTGCACACCTTCCTTTGTCGCACCCGCCTCCGCCTCCGCCGCACCTCCCGCCGCCGCCTCCGCCGCCGCGGCGCCTCCATGCGTCGGGTTGAGTTCGCGCCGCCACCGTAACAAGTGGTGAATTATACCTCTTGTTGGCGGCGTGCATTAATAGCTTCGCGCAACAAGTTCCCGCCGGTCTTACCGCACTCTAAGGGAATGCGTTGGAATTTTAAGCGTCCGACTTTTCCGTTGCCGCGTGCTACTTTTAAAAGGTTTGTGTCACGATCCGCGAAAGGAAGGTGACAGGAATAACGTTTGGAGTGTGATTTCGACAGAATGTTGGTAAGCAACATGCAATTGGATTGTAAATTATCATTCATAATTAATAGTTTTATACTTGTCACTGTGGGTCTCGTTACATTTCCGTTAAGATAAGGTTTTTAACACGTTCTGAAGACATGACAATTTGGCACATGAAACGTAACCGTGTCTTAAATTCCAAAGCTAATAAGTATTGAGAAACATCTTCGCAAAACATATTAACAAAAGTGATTGACTTCATTTATGGTATAATTAAAATGTAACGAGCAATTGGATTGAAGGAGACTGAAAGGAGGAGGAGGATTGAAAATGAACTTAACGTGATTCTAACAAAAGTATCTACTTAGAAGAAATGCATGCGGTACATTTCTACGAGTACTTTAATATACACTTGCGTATTTTAATACACGTTTGAACTCTAAAATTCGTGGAAAAAACGGCCGCCAGAGAATCCCAGTATCCATTATCCACGTATGAAGTAATGGAAGTCATCTTTTCAACATTATTTTAAAACAATAATAGGTTCAACGTGATAAAAATAATACATAATATTACAATAAAGTCATATTATTTCTTTTTTAATTGGCGCTTCTCTCGTTTTCGGGCAGTGGGCGTCAAACATGTTAAGTTGGAATCCGTTCACAATGTGCAAGAATGCTGTGATTAAAATTTTACAATAATTCTGATACTCATCTTTTCAAAATTATGAAAATCATCTGAAGCAAAGGTATAAAATAAGTCACGGAAAATTAACCAATGAAGCCTATAGTCAAAAATGCATTCTGAATTTACCCGCCTAATAACGATCTTTATTTCAATCACACTATTCTGACAGCTTATAAAAATGACAGCAATGAATTTGCCCCAAATACTACTAGGTAAGATCTTAATGTTTATTTGAACTATGTTACTGATTGTCTGTGATATTAATTTCTTAAAACAGATTCCACTGATTTATAGGCAATCATGCATTCCCCATCCCCCTCCTTTTCCTCTCTTCGCAACTTCCCATGTTCTCCATTGTTTAACGTCCAGATTACGCACGGAGATTGACTATTGGGGTCACAAATGGCACTCGACTAACGGTTTGGAGCCATATTTATAGTAATTCAATAATGTTGATTGAGTGATGTGCTATTTCTATGATGTAGACATTATTTTATGTAATACTATGGCAAAATTCACTTATCAACATTAGGTCTCATATTATGTATATAAATATATTTCACTGATAATCAATAAGGTAAGCTTCCTGATCTAATACATTATGCTTGCTTAACATATTTTTCTCGTGTACAACATCTAAATAGTTTTATATTTCAATATTTAATTGCTATCTAATTTGATCTTATTTTAGTTATGTTTTACTCACCTAATGATGGAGACGCAAGATCCTCCGAAACGCTGTGTACATGCAACAGTATTTTTAAATAAACTATTTTATCAACTGTCAAACTTGATTCCAATTGAAATGGATGATTGTCTATAAATCAGTGGAACCTGTTTTCAGAAATTAAGATAATGATTTTACATTAATGCTGAATTACTAAAGTAATACATTGTTGAATCATACTACCTGTAGAGGCAAAAGAAGAAAATGAATTGTTTTATCGATAAGGAAAGATAAAGTACGAGGAATATTCTACGATGTCAGTAGTATGTATTATGCCTCACGGCATTTAAAATCCTAAACGTTTAATGTTAACTTATTTTATATCTCCAATCAATCCATTGAACTTTTTATGTGAATATATTAGTTTCGTATATTCATTGTAGCAAGCAAAATCAACCTGTTTTGGGGTAAATGGTTAATAATTCACGCCTGTTTCACCCGCCCTTTCCTGGCGTCCTCCACATCGCGAAGTGAGCTAAATCTCGCGGCTACGCGAGACCGCAGCTGCGCCGAGGCCTCTCTGGCAGCGCTCGGTGGCATTGGCGGCGGCGGCGGCGAGGCCGGGGCCAAGTGGCCGGCGACAAGACGAGAGGGCCGCGCAGCCGCATCCTAAAACACGAGCCGCTTAATACGGCGCGCATTAAGTGCGCACCTCAGCCAGAACGCACTCATAACTCGGGCACGCGCTGAATATTTAATCCATCGCTAAATTAACCTGTCCGCGAATTGTCCAGGACATCCCGGAATAATGCATTCCAAGCGGGCGCGCGCGAATAAATCCCAACAACAACCGCAGAGCCGGCGGAGATGGCGGGAGCAGCAGCGGCGACGGCGGTTGCAGGGGTGGCGGAGGTGGAAGGAAAGGAAGGAGTGGAATGTGCGTTGGGGGCGGTGGGGGCGAGAATGACACTGGTGGATGCAGTGGGTCCGGTGATGGAGAGGATGGAGGAATGGAACAGGACGATGTTGCAAAAAACAGATATAGGTTTGCGAGGTGGAGTCTGCTGAAAGTGGGACGTGTCATGAGGGTAGAGAATGCTTGAGAAATATGAGAGAGAGAGAGAGAGAGAGGGAGAGAGAAGACAATGAATTGGGAGTTGTAACATGATTACACGAACATGAAAAATAATCAACAACAAAATTATGGGAAATTTACTATGCAGCAGGCCTTGGTTCCAAAAACTTACTTATAACTTCTCTAGCATGTATTCTTTTTGTGATAAAATGGTTTTAATATCGAGAATGTGAAAATTATCCCCTCAAAAAAAGGACTTGCCTATTCAACAATGAAAAAGAAAGAAAAGATGTGCGATTTACTAAGTACTACGCCCTGATTCCAAATATGTGCTTAGATTTTCTCTAATGCTAGTAGTTTCTGAGACAGGACGGTTTTCACATCGTGACTTTGCGCATTTCCAACGGCGAAGCCGTTCTTCCCGGAACTGCTGTTGTTGGGGATGAATTGTTTTAAATAACGTATTTAAAAACACGTAAGGTACGAATATACACTCCGGAGAGTCTCTTATTGTCAATGGAGATTTCTTGAATCTTGCCTGGGTATACGAGTACAATATTAATAGTATAAGAGCAGTGTTCTTTTTTCGTGCGGAAGAACTTATGTCTCTTTGCTCTACATGCGTGTGTTATTAATATTACTACATAAATGCGTCGAAAATGTAAAAATATCCCAAACATTTTGCTACGTGTGTGGTTCCTTCACAACAAAATGTCAGCGGCGTGGAATTGTTTAGTGAAGATGATGGGTAAGACAAACTTTGGAGCATTCCAGTATCTCTGAAAAATTGAAAAAAAGTCAGAGCAGCAAAAAAGAAGGAAGGAATCTTCGCGGGACCCCAAATCCGAGAAATTTGAAAAAATGATGCGATCGCGCTGAAGTAACTCCAGAAGAACAAGATGCCTGGACAAGTTTTCGGTAGGTGTGTCAACATTTTATAGGGAAAAACAAATCTCGAGATTCTGTGAATGGAATCAAGAGACTTTTGTGTACATTCAAAAAAACTGGGCTGTGAAATGTCACTTAAGTTACACTTTCTACATGCCCTTTACTAACACAATTTATGACAAAATGGAATATGGCAAATTTTTAGTGTAATAAATGGATTCGCTATTGTAGAAAAATGGTAAGCGATGGCGCAAATCTGAATGCAAAACCATAAATCTGTGTTAAAAGCTAGTTTAGAAAATAGTTTTATATTTCTGATAATTTCCAACAAGTTTCATTTTATATACCTTTGTTTTGGTCTACACAGCGTGTGGAGAACAGCATGGTCATACACAGAGGAAATAGCACGGTTAGGAAAATGAGTTGATGGATAGAAGTGCGGAAATGTTTTTGAGAGACGTGACACTGAAGGATAAAAATAGGTTTGATCGTATAATACGATTGAAATATTGAAATACCACGAAAAAGTCAATTCAACAATGAAGAAAGTAAGTCTTGCCACGAAGAGAGGACGATAATTTCCGAGAAACTGAGAAACTCAGGAATGATCAACAGGAAGAAAACCAGCGCAGAGGCATCGAACTGACCGGATGACGTGGACTGACTGTAGAGAGCGCGGGCACAAGGCTAACGAAGAGAGCGAGAGCGCCAAGGGGAAGAGAGTACCGCGCTTCCACAGAGGTTGTTGCTTTGCAGGAGCGACAGCAGCACTAGCGAAGGCGAGAGCCCTACGGGCACGCGGGCGCGCGGGCGAGCGTGCGGGCAAGAAGGGTGGGTGAGCGGGCTACCCGGCCGCCTGCCCAACTTCACACCCTGCATATTCATGCGTGCCCGCTCGGCTTAACTTGTCCGCGGGCGGCGACGCGACGCTGGCGCTCGCGGCGGCCGAATTGCCAACTCGGCGCGGCGGCGCGCGACGCGCTGCACCGCTCCGCTGCAGTCGGCCCGCGCCCTCCCCGCGGCGCTGGCGGCGCGCGCAAGGAGGCCGGCGCTGTGAGGCCACGGCAGCCGCGGAGCACATTCCCAAAGGGTGCTCCTCCGCGCGTGCCATGTGTCGATTTTTGTCAACTTTAAAAAAATGCATCGCGTATCCAGCAACAAAGAAACCTTATACAATACAATGGTAATAACCTTCCCCCTATATTAATTAAGTAGTATAACTACCTATTGCGGCTTTCACACGGAACCAATCCTTTATAAACGAGGTCTCTAAAGGAAAGACGATTTCACATAGACAATTGCACTTTGACTTAAAAATACGAAGCATTTGTTGAAAAAAAGGCAGCTAAATATTCATGTCAAATGTAAACTCGCTAAAACTCTGAAGTAGTAGTTAATATCGATTGTATTTAGTTAAATAACTACTAAACGAAGCGTTCTAGGACTTTAAAATTTCGAATCTTGCGGCCAATGGCCTCTAACGAAACGTTTCTCGCACTAGTAATATACTAGAAGCGAGAACTTTGGAAATTCTATTACACTTTGCTCGCCTGACGACTTCTCGATATTACCTCCACATGTCAGAGAGGTGAAGAATCTGCAGCTGTATGTAAAATACTATTTATTTGATTATTCTAGGCGACTGAATCTGCACGGATATACCTCTCAGTTTGGTAATAAAGTAAAATAATATTCCAAAGAGTACGGGTTGGACTTGCTCGATCTTATTTTTATACTAGCTTTCTCTAGAGTAAAAAGCTTTTCTAATATTTTGGTGACTAAAGGAGAGGGATTTGGTAGTTTCGGTGACAGGAAAGCGAAAAGCTAACTGTCAAGGAACATTGTAAATATAATTACTTCAAATACTTGTTTTAAGGAAATATGAATTGTTTGAAAACATCTGTTAATAATACTGAATAAACATTTATTCAAAATTTGTTTCAAACAATTTCATTGTTTTTTAATTTTTATTCTATAACTACATTGAAAAGTTACCTTTATATATTTTTGAAACATATAAACATATTCATTAACAAATTTCCCTCTTAATATGGAAATGTAAGGGAGAGAGGGAGGAGTTTAACATGCGAGAGTTCTCGCACGGGTATGCTAATAATAATAATAATAATAGTAATAACAACATAATAATAACAATAATATAAATAATAAATTATATAGAATTAAAATAGAGGAAATGAGAACAAATGAGAAAATGGAATATTGAAAATTTATTTCAATTTGCATTCAGCAGCTGTAAATTATTAAAATAAATACATACACGCCAATCATTAAAAAATGGAGATAATTATGTTCATGCTATAAGCAAATTGAAACCGTAGTTGTTCTAAATTTTTGCAGAATATGAAGAGATAGTGTGCAAAACAATAATTGCAAGATAACAATAACTGAAACAATTCTGACTACATTATATTATTTATCCAGTCACTCTGAGACTAAATTCAGTCAGTGTCCGTTTTCAGTAGCATGCGGTCATATAACAGTGTTTTTTATATGCCAACTACTTCGTTCTACGTCAAATGCTAATCTAATTTCCCAAATTTGACCAAAGACCTGATTTATCTCTGTTTACCAGCAGCTTTTATTATAAATCGAACCCTTGGCTACTCGCATTTACATAAATATAATTTGTCTCTGAATATGTCTTACAAATGTCTACGTTTGCTAAAGACTAATTTGTTAAATGTTAATGTTCTACGATTAATTTGAAACTAGCAGAACCCGATAGACGTTGTCCTGCCCTCTCTCTCTTCCTCATCTATCTTTTCTCTCTCTTTCGCCCTCTCTTTTCCCTTTCTTAATCTTTCTCCCCTCTCTTTCCCTCTCTCTCCTTTCCCCTCTTTTTTCCTTCTTTTTCTCCCTATCATTTCCCCCATTAAGAAAAAAATCTCTTAACACGTGGTGCAGCAAGAATTCTGTTTTCGTGGGTCCTTGATACCTAAAAACCAATTGAAATCAAAACGTATGTCCGTCCGTCAGTCAGACTGTCTGTGAACAACGCTAGCGACTAAACCATTCAGCCGATTTTCTCCAAACTTACTCCCCGATCGATCTGGCAGATCTAGTGCCCCTTGAAAATGAAACTGATCTTTTAATTTTGGGAGGTACTTTACATCAAGCCCATGGGATATTTTCAAAATAAACAATAGACTCCAAATTTTTTCTTTAAATTTCTTGTAAGAATAGAGTAAAATACACTTACTAAGGTGGCATAGGTCCAGTTTTCAGGGATAACTCTGAATTTTCGAAAATTACGAAAGTTTGAATTTATTCGGCGTTTTCTTCCAACTACAAAATTTCAGATAGAGATTTTTGCTTCAAATAACATTCGTTCTCGATAGTAAGTTCTTTCATTGACGTGATGTGCATTTTGTTGAAATTGTTAGAAGTTTTCGCGCAATGTTGCGTGTTATAACAGCAATTAAAAAAATACAAAAACAAGATTTTCCCAAAAACGGCTCCAAATTTTTCTTTAAACTTTTCTATTCTTTTGTTTTTTTCAAAGATTGCAAAAATGTAATTTTTTTACTTGTCTCTCACGTAGTTAATATTTACATTAGCATTACATTATTTTTGAATGTAAGTGCTTCAAATAACTTCAAATTAAGTTTTTCGAAAACTCAAATATTTTCTGTGAAAAAGAGCTTTAAATTTCGCATTTTTAGTAACGCTTAAACGCCATTTTCTTGAAAACGGCTACACATTTTTAAAAGGAACTTGCCATTTAGGACAAAGTTTTTGTTTTCTTTAATATTCCAAAATTAATATTACCGTTCTACCAATAGGAAACCAAAACATTAAGAAAATGTCAAAAAAATGTACTTTGGGCGGCGATAGATGGCAGCAGCCACGAGTATGTGGCAATTCCAAATAGCTAGCCCAGACCCAGGGAAATAGAAAACTAATACGGGAAAGTCTGTGCCATTCGGTAGCACCACTAGTTAGGGCAACAGCCAGGGAAGCACCATTGGCAGGGAGGAATTTCATCGAGAAATTAAATATGCTCAATTAATGAACACTTCACTAATTTTACAGTGATAATGCAATTAACACATTTTGACACACGTTGTATTTACTATTCTTTCTTTCTTTCTTTTGTATTAAAATATTTGTTATTCCAATAAATTATTTTCCCAACATATTATGGAGTAAGATGAATATACTCATTAAATAAAAACACTTTACTTCTGATATAGAATTTTTATGTTGTACTTTCAGGAATATAATTTACGAGTATGTTAATTATGTAATAACAGAGTAATTACATTCAGGTTTTTAAATAAAAAATACGCAATAAAATCACCAAAAAAACATGCTTTGTTTACAGAGAAATGAAAACATGTCTTCCATATTTGCCGCTTCAAAACAATTTTTTTGATAAGTGCTTAAAACAAGCTTAAGTTTCAATAACCGCTTTTAAAACCCATCAAAGTACAACATTATACCCATATATGTGAATGAATTTGCAGAAAGCACACAATTTCCATGTATCTTCACTTTACAGTACATTTCAAGAGGACGCAAACATTCTACTGTACTTCAAGTGTTGTTACGGTATTAGCAGCCAGTGTTTTCATAATATAAGGTCCATAAAATTTGCTAACTTTCATTTTATATCTGATCAGAATCTAGTTGTATTTTAATAATTTCTATTCAATTCGCATTGATATATTAATGGAATTTATTTCATAAAATTTTTGCCATCCCTCACGAGACATATTAACATTCATACTTTCGTACAAGACTACTGTTCGATTTAAAATACCTTCGAGAATTCTGTGCTCTTAACCTACCAGTTTCGTCACAATTGTTGTCCATCGTTTACTTAGTCGGCAGAAAACAGCACTTATATTATTCAAAACAATAGCTACATTGCCTCCTACGCATGTCCTATTGAAGCTAATGTCATTCCAATCCATTTACTATTATTCCTTCTCTCCATTCATTCAACGTAATTTTCACATTGCACTTCCACTACTAATCTTTAGAGTATATAATATTCTCCAAGTAATCCTAGACCTAAACATCATGTATTTAATTGAATAATTTCACAAAAATTACCTCAGAAGCTTTAGTGTCACCACCAATGACCTTTTCAAGCACTGCAATGCACCATTACACGTAGATTTAAATTAAAGGCCTCCACTGTTCAGTCATAGTCTAATTTCTGGGAACTAATTATTCTTTTTCTGATACTCAACAATTCTGTCATGGCAATGGATCATTCAGCTTTTACGTCACAGATCTCTTCCCACGCCTTCATAGCTCACCCCCGTGCGTCCCCAACCTCCCAATTCTCCTGTGCAGCCGCAACCGGTGCGCCGCGCCGGCGAGCCAGCCGCTCGCGCGTAGGTTTGTTCAGGAGGCGTGACCACGCGCGGCGTGCAGCCTGCGTGGTCGGTGCGGGAGAGGGCGTGGCGGGGCTGAGCTGGGCGGGGAGGGGCGCGGCGCTTCGAACTCGGGTGCACCCAAAACCCCTTCCTGCGCTCCGCGCCGCTGGGTTCATATTTACATTGGCTTGATGAATGGTTTGTTTGCCCTGAAAAAGCCAAACAATTTTTACGCTCCCCATCACCGAGTTTGCTGCGTCCCGCTCGGCCCCGCCACTAACCCCACCCACCTCACCGCCTCCTCCCACACCCCTTTCTCTTCCGACCCATCGCCCCGTCGCACCCTCTCCGACGATGAGAGCATGGAAGCGAGGGGTTGTGTAGTTAGGAGAGAGAATACGTGATGGGAGGAACTGGAGGAAGGCAATCTTAGTGAAAATGGTGTTGGTGTCTGAATTTTAATGCACCTGATGAGGGTAGAGCTCCTAGTTAGTTTAACAGAATTTTTTTGTTTTGTTTTCTCAACCAAACGACGTATGGTATAAAGAAAATAGTCAAACTAAAAAATGTAAGTTACATTTTCTTGAATCATTTTCCTCTGACCAATTTATTTAGTTTTCAAAAGAAATTAACACTGACTTGAACCACAGTAACGTAATCAAGAAACATTACGTCACGAATTAATATTACATGCAAACATTAAGAGATCAAGTAATATAAATTTGAAAACAATATTTCATATTTCAATTCTTAATAATTAAATATAACATCTCTTTCGAAGAATTTTCTCGTATAATCACTTCGTATTGCATATAAATCTGTTTTCGACTGGAATAAAGTTTCTCCTACTAGGCTTGAAATCATTAATAGACACACCAATATGCAAACCTTAAATTGTTTCAAAACATTTACATGGTGAGCATGATGTTACATTCGAAATAAAATAATAACTGAATTTTAAATAGAAACAACGATATTCTTAATGAGTTGTTAACCTATTAATGCCTAACATAATTTTTTGCACATAGCGCTGGCCCATTGTCGTCGCCTCGTTGGCGTATAGTCGTTATTGGAGCACTCTAGTAGCATGTATTTGCAACTTTTAGTGCTAAACCATTGTGTTGTTGTTAATTAAACTACTAGAGCGCCCCAAAGCACCAAATGCTGTTATACAAGCAATTTCTTGAGACATCTAGCAATCGCGAATGAAATTTAAAAAAAACAAACTTGCTTGAATATTTCATTTAGGATGCCTTCGATTTCCACGTAGAGTATCACTACTGAACAGATAAAATTCGCAAAAGAATATTTGAGACAAGAAAAGAAAAACTTGAAATTGACTGTACCATTTTTAGAACATTGAGCTCTAATGGGTTAATTTCAGAATAATTAACCTTTCTTTGAACTCGATTGACCACCCTCACTACAACCGTAGCCTGATCATTGTACCTAACTTGGACTAGCGTGTTACTACACAAGACGCAGACAATATATTGTTTTGTTACATGAATTATTCCCTTAGAAATTATTTATTTAAAGACGGTACTATTTATGGAACAGCACATACTTTCCACAAATTTTCGATGAAGACAGCATACATTTCAACAATTTCATAATATGCAATATATCTATATAACATACGATGCAAATATTCTCTTTTTAGTTTGATATCGTCAGTCATATTGACTACGTAAAATGCGACAGATAATGTTTTGAAAAAAATTAAAACTACTGAAATTTAGTTTCCTTCAAGATATTAAATATACTTAACTGTGTAAGAAATTCTGACAGTTTTTTAAATCAAACGATGCTGTATTAGCAGTAAACTACTATTGATGAAGACGTTACAATACATGATGTGTTCACGAGGTTGTGTACGATCTTTCATTTGCTTGTGTATGAAAGCAAAGTTTCCTCACACAATATCACCGGCAGATTATTACAGACATAAGTTTCACTGCTAACACGGATAAGCACACTCGTTAACCAGAAAATGGCATATTGATGTTGACTAAACATAATCTGCATCAATTTATACGTCCACCTGACTTGGATTGCTTGTTTGTGTCGACCCATTTTGTATGAAACCAGCAGATTAATTTTCCTGGCACAGCCACATAGCAAAGAAGCAAATGGCGTCGCGACCGCATGTCCTCCGCCAACCGGCCATGCGTCCCCCTCGCCCTCTCCGCCCTCGCCCCCGCACCCGTCGGCCCCGCGTCCTCCGCCGCCTCACCTCTCCCCACGCCCCCACTTTCCCCCAACGCCCCCGCCGCCGCGCCGCCCTCATTACGCCCTCCCGCCTGCAACATTGATGGGTGCGCCGATGAAACTTTCAGCACCCCCGCAGAGGCCATGACTGGACCCCCGTCCGCGACCAGCTTGTCTTTTATACACAAGCTTTTAAAGGCACGACTCAAACGGAGAAAAGTCTATTTTCGGCTGAGTTTCAGTATCCAGAAACGTCTCTCATAATTCATTCTGTGTGTCAGTCTTGTAAGTTTTGATATGATATGAGAGTCGTTTTGCGAGAAATTGTATGTAAATTATGTTTTTTTCCAGGAAGAACTAATTGTGAACTTTTCAAGTTTTGAAAAATATTCCTGGAAATCTTTTGATTGTCAAAGTGATGAACGAAATACTCGCATCTTCTTAGTACACTAAAGTAACAGTAACCGTGAAGCATATGCATTGAAAATTGACATCATAATACAAGCAAAGAAGTGTAAACATGAAAAATGCCTATCTGTAAAGAAAGTGTCTTATTATTATGAAATAAATATCTTATGTTTATCTAACCTTCTAATATGTTTAACATAAAACTTCTTGTATTTTTGAGCATTTGATAAAAGAGATTCAAATGCAACTTGATCGGAACATTTTGGAGGTACAATTTATAAAATGGCAATTACAAGAGAAGACATCTGTCAATTAGGGGTTGTTTTTGAATCTACTATCTGATGTCAAAACAGAAAGTTCTCCAGCAATTTAAGTGAAAATAAACAGCTGATTACGAATAACAAATAGAGTTCACGAATAATCCTGTAAAGGAAATTAGGGAACAATGCGGGTGGACATTCGACCCGCAAACCTAATTACTCAGCAAATCACATTACCATTGTGCATATTTCGGAAAAGATGTGCTCCACATCCTTAAAATCTTATATTCGTTTCTTTAAAAACGACATATGTTTGCATTTATGTTTAGATTTTTTGTATCACATTCCTCAAAATGGCACCTTTTTAGAAGTTGTTTTGCATTTATAGCGGGGACCTGCACTCCTTAGCAGGATGTTTGTGAGAGATGTTCGAAGTTGAGTTTCAGCCTAAAGCTATTTTCACACTTAACACCATGATTTATAAAGTGCGGAATGTTTCCACGGATCTAACTAGTTTTATTTATTACACAATAATTTTATTATGAAAAGTGGCATCCAGAAGTTGGTGCGGAAACGAATGTGTGAAATTCCATCACAATTTTCACCCTCATTTCCGCATTCACAATCCAATGACGAACCGGGCAGTGTAAAAACACAATTTCGAGCCTTCATGATAAGTAATAAACATTTTGTTTCAAATCTAAGCTGGTCTACAGAAAAAAAACATTTACTACCAAAACCTGCAATTTATATTGAAGTTCTGAAATAATCAATACATCATTTAAATAAAAAATAACAATAATAATAATAATAATAAAGTATACGCAAAACGGGAAACATTCGTTCTAAACAGTATGATCATAGATAAGAATCAATATGCGAGGCATGCCTTTTTATGACAAATCATGGTTCAGAATATACATCCTGAAAAGAAGAATACAAAAAAGTAAGGAAGAAAATTTGCTGCACGGAATCTCATCACATTTCCATTCCCCCATTCTTCACCGAGGAGCGCAATGGTGAACCATCCTATGAGAAGAAACGCGAGCGTCCCATCCACTTGTCGAAGGCGCCGGCAGTGAATAGAGCAGGGTGAATCCGGGCCCGGGCTCTAATTAGCATCTCCAATCCGTGCTCTTCCATGAAATCTTGCCCCGCAGCCACACTTCAATTACTCGTCCTTCGGCGCAAGGGGTTTATTTAATCCCCCAGTACAGGGCCACTCTTAGTTCTTTTTTTAGTGCGGCCTAACTTGAATGTAACAGACACATAAGTGAGCTCTGCAGAGCACCACAGCGCTAGGGCGAACAAACGTTCCATGCAAACTCCGCTAACGAAATCTCTTGCCCCACTCTACGCGCCGCCACACATATATCTTCATTTGCTCCGAATTTGGGACGCCGTGGTACCGCGAATACGCAGATAAGCTCAAGAGGAAAATTAAAGTATGCTATGCACGCCGCGCCCGCAAGCGCTCCCGCCGCTCGCCGGATGAGAGGAGGGCGGAGGGGCGCGGTGGGCGGGGCGCAGAGGTAGGGACGGGGCGCAGGCGCAGGCGGGGATTGACGAGCGGCCGGGGACTGGCTGCCGTGGAATTGAGAGGTGGACTATTTGTAATCGAGATTAATTATAAGGTTGGAAGTAGAATAGAATTAAGTTACATACGAACACGGCGTATAATTACGAAGTACTACGCGCGTTAGTTGGAAACAAAATATTCAAATGAAAACCTAAATTGAGTTTTAAATGGGTAATGGCACATACTTTGTTATTTGGGTTTTACTAGAGAACTTCCGCTATGTGTGAATATGAAACTTTTTTCTCTCTGCGAGTGAGCGCAGTGAGCTTGGGGACGGAGGTATATGCTTGGGTCTGTGTTTTACGTAGCAGTTCTTCAACGTACTAGTTTAGAATTTGCATACAGACAGTAGTATAAAGCAAGATTGTGTCTCTGATTTCAAGTAATGTATGTTTGCTATTGCTTACTGCCGCTCTATATTCTCTTCTCCGTATAATTCTCTATGTCACACGTTTGTGGCTGTCAGTGTGATTCAACTGAGTTCTGTAATGGAAGTAAAAATGTTGGTTCTGATTTGTGTTTGGACTGGTGTGTCTCTGCTAGCTTGCCATACACTTCTCGTAAACAAGTGGGATGAATATTCAATCCCATGACCAGACAATGCGTAGCAGGTAAGCAGGAGTGTCACGGAGCTACAGAACTGAATAGACAGTTATCAACGTCACAACGTTGTAGAGAGGATTTTTCTCATTTGAGGATTGGCAGGTTATCGATGAGGCAATTAAAATAATTTTGTTCGATACAAATATATCTTCGCTGAAATATTTTAGAAAGACCTAGTTAATAGGAAAGTGTTATATTTTTAAATATAAAACATGAATCCTCATGTCATTACATATTATATACACAATTTTCAATCTTCGTCATTTTGAGATATCTTCGAATTTACCAAACACAAACACCCACTCAGCACCTGCTGCAGCATCTCCTAGCCCAAGCACCGATTATTTCCCCACATACACCGGTGGTGAGAGGACTTCTGGAACTGACTCACATATTTACTGGGCCAACCGCTTGACAAACGACCCACACGTTAGCAGTTTGTTTGAGAAGAGGAGTAAATAGATAAATAAATAATCGCCAGACAGCGCGGCGCATCTATCGCCGATAGATCACTGCGGCCTGCAGTAACTCACAGCCTTTGCGAAAGACTCTGGAGATGGAGCATCAGACGCTGAAGTAGAGGCTGTGTCATTGGAGGAGGTGGAGATAAGATGGTGATAGGAAGTAGGATGTGACACAGAAATCAGGGTAAAAATTAAGGTTGAGAATCGTCGTTGTTTTTAATAGTTGCTTTCCTATTTGCATTCTCAAGCCAATGCAGAAACCACGTAACTGCCCCGCCACTTTACTTTTCCGTTTCATCTAATTTTGATTGCCTTTAGGGCCCACCATGTTCCACTGTGTCAGTGGCTTCGTCAGAGTTTCACTGCAGCATACGCCAAAAAATGGTATATGTAGGTGAAGGTTCCGTGAGTGGCACTGGGGCCTTTGACGAATGAGGTGACAATGACCATTTCTGAAGGTAGAAGTGTCGATGACATGTGTGGATGGCGAAGGAAGAAAACAGAAATGATATCAATCTTGAGGGTGGTCTTGAGAAAGAAATCTGTATCAAAATCTATTGAGTAGGCAGCACCGGTAGGTAGCACAATGATGATGACAGATCCGGTGATACTTGAGGAAGGAGGTAATAGCGTATGTGATGCTGCAGCAAGGTTGAGACGGTAGAGGCTAAGTCGGAGGCGAAGAGGAAGAAGTGATGCACCGTAGAGGGAACGGTGGCGTGTCGGGAACCAGTGGGGCAAGGTGTGAGAAAGTCGAAGAAGCGCAACGTAGTGCTTTTCCTCGCTCTCTTCCCCCCCTCCGTCGGCCCTCTCCGTTCCCTCCCACCGACGCCGGCGTCGGCGCCGCGTTCGTCGTCCTGCATCCGGTAGCACTTGCGCGTTTCCCACACGGAGGAGGTAAAAATAGATCCTCTTCCGCCTTGGATTCCGAGCAGGGCTCCATCGCGGAGGAAGGTGCAGCTTGCACCGGGGGCATGCCTTGCACTTAGGAAAGCGAGATTGCTGTCTGTTAGAAGAAGATGTTGCTTTTTGAGCCCTGTCAGTTCTTTCGCCTTGTTTTTACAAGAGTAACATAATTAATAAACGGTCTAATTATGACTCAGTTACTTAATCATCAATATATGGATTAGGAAAATGGTCAAAACCGTTTCAAAAATAAAAATGAGTTTTTAGTGAAAATTTAATAATTTTTTAACACCTTCCGTACAACATTTGTACATTATGGTATCTCTATAATATTCTGTAAGTACTGTACCTGTTTTCTTGAAAAGAAAAACATAATTATTTTTCAAGAAAATGTTTTGTCAAAACAAGAAAGCATATGAACATTTGAAGAAAAAATTGGAAGAAAAGAATCAATAATTATCAATAGGAGCATAGATTTAAGTGACTACACACTTTTAACCCTAGATTACAAAGGCGTCGTCCGTCAGGCAACGCAACTAGTATATTTAGTGGCCAATGTAGCGCCAAAAATGTCAGCGATATTTTTGGCGTTTCATTGGCTAATGGTGAAAATAATGGGTAAAAACTCCCTGTCTTTTAGTATTTACATCTGAAGTCGATTACGCTACGCTGGCAATCATAACAAAGGTCACATGACGAGGTGCTTCTAAAGTCGCTGCTCAAAAGCCATTTGTGCACAGTACCAAGCAAGTGTATTCTGTAAGAGTCAAGTCATTTTGATATGTTTATAAAAACTTTTGAAATGTATTCTGTTACTCCATATCACACCTGTTCAATCTCTTAATCTAGTGTTTCATTGTAAAAATAAGATTTGCTTTATTTTTACACAAAGTAATTTGTCAGACTGCGCCTTTGTAATAATGCTTGGTACAGGCCGCCTTTGTAATCTAGGGTTAAATGACTACACATTTATAATGTTTACACGATCCGAAAAACGTGTGCGCGTAATTAAAAAAATATAGTTTACTATCTTAGCTTTGTTGGCAAAGATTACATCTATAGATTTATTGCACACTTTTCTCCCAACGTACGCAATATCATTCTTTTATCTAATTTCTGAACCGGATCTCAAAAAGAGCATTTATAAAATTTGATATTGAAATCCTGATGTTTTTTTGAATAAATACGTGACAAGTTAAGGAATTAAAGGTTTAATTTGCGTTAGCGAGATACAAGTTTTCAATACTTTTATTACATCCGAAATGCAACATGAGTTGATGCAGTGGATTATTCCGTCCGTTCTACAAATGGAGTTAATCATGCCATTAAATCTTCTTATGGGTTGCGCATTCATTCCGCAAATTTTCTACTAGTAATATTGAATAAGAAGAAAAACAATGTATGAATGGATTACGGGACCCTGATTTGTTCTGCATTCTTTTTGTTAACGCTAAATGGTAGGTACTCAAACAAGCATTATCAACTCAAAAGCACTCAACTCAAGCATTATCAACTAAAAAACTAGTGATTGCGCGGTAAATTTCCTGCTTCTCAACATCATCTCACATTTTTCAAATGTTCATTGCATCATTTAAAGATCTTGAAGTATAAATTGATTGAAAAAGACATCCCTTTTTAACATTGGAGGCACATGACAGTTTCGATAATAAATCCTAACTCTCACAGTTTAAAAAATGTTTGAGCTTATATTGAAAATCGGCGGAATGACATATTTATCAGTTCAATTTATTCTATTAGAGCAAAAATGTTACAGAAACATTGCAACCATTTTTCAGATTTTTTTTTAAATGTCGTTGGGGCTTTAAGTGAAAAACCTCCAAAAATCAAAAATATCAATGATCTCTTGATGGCAAAACTTAATCTTGTTCCAAACGTATTTACCAAGTTTCTGCTCAAAAGCTTCTAAGTTGGGAGACAAACTTCCATCCATCCATTCATCGATCAGAATTGCGTGTATCTATCACCTCCATCAATTTTAAGAACCTTTAACACTGTTCTAATAGAATTCAATGTTATTGTGAAAAGTTACAGTTCAAATGAATATTAAAAACAGATTTTATGACCGAAAATTCGAAATCGTATTGTAGAGTTCATTCTAATAATTTTCCTCTGTGTACTGCAGTAGGAAAAAAAGTTGTTCTATAACATCATTAAGAAACTAATTTAATTAAAAGAACGTAGACTCTAGCGTTGGAATGTTTCAAAGTTAGTTTCAGATTTAATACAAGTATAATAATTTATTATTGTCTGAAGAATTCAATATAATGAAGCTATCTCGCTGTACAAGATTGGTTCCTAGAGACACTTCGACCAAAAGTTATAAACAGTATAATACGGGGTTATAAAAAAATGTTCACACTTTTATCCTACCGCCAGTAAACATGTAACCTGCGTTTGTCTATTCTTGTATCTGTCCGTTTTGTCACTCTCGGTTAGTTCCATTCCATCCCACTGTTTGAAGTAACCCAGGTGTCATTTGAAGTGTCTTCATTTGTTGGTGAAGAACTGGCCCTCTTCTCAAAATCTTCTAATGCAAAGAAATAACCACAACTTAATAAATATGAAACTAGTTTTCAATGTGTTCAAATTATCTGCGACGCAATTCTAAGTTGTTAATGTTCAATAACACTGGTGTGCAAATTTTAACTTTTTGGCTGGGGTTTTTATTTTTAAAGATGAATAACTTTAACCTGACCAAGATGAATATCAATTTTAAAACCATTTTGCTCCATTCGCGTGTCAGTTTTATACAATATGAGAAATAATGAAAGTCTAGCTTTACTTTCGTCTCAAATACATTTATTTTTTAAAGTATAATAAATCAACAAAAATATTTAATAGAAGCAATGTTTGAGCACTGTGATCATGATATATCATTTATTTGATCATTAATAACATTTTTTAATTCATTTTTTCAAAAGAATGCTTTTTAGATTACCTTGTGTCAAAAGTATTTTTTTCCATCTCTTGCCAGTGACCAGTAATAGTCTGCTATCATACATTCACCCTCCCTGATAGCGTTGTTCCATCTCTTTGATGTCTTGCTGAAATCTTTCACCCTGCTCCTCACTAATCCATCCAATATTTTCTGAAAAAAAGTGTGAGTGTAGGAAATGTACCTCGGCACTCATATTACACCCCACCCTTGCTGTCTAAACTTTTCAAGCTTATTTTTTACAATATTTTTATAATTCAGGTCCTTGTGATTTCGTAGGAAGTTTTAATGAACTCCTTGAAAGCCATCCATGCTTTTTTTCGGTCTGTGTCATTGTGTCTTCAACTATGGTACCTTTTTACAACTTCCTTCTCTATAGTCCTACAAATATCCCCTCTTGAATCTTTGCCTCAGATTTTCCTGGCGAATGTTGATATTGCTTGACGTCCTCTTCTTGAACTGGATCTGAGTCACTGAACTAATCTTCAGAGTTTATTTTAGAGTCTGAAGATGATTCGTTTCCAAATGTTTCTGATGGAGAAGGCACAGGAAAAACTGATTGATGAGCTAAGAGCCTTTTTTCTGACAAGAGATTTGGATAAACGATATTTTTCAAATTTTTTTAATTGTAGCCTGCAATCTCACATATACAAAAATAACAGTCATCAACAATATTTCGAGGCTCGTGCCAAATATTCGGAATAGCAAACTGCATGCTGATTTTCTTCCCTTGACTCATTTCCTTAATTGTTCAGCACAAATATGACACACCTTTTTGGGAGCCCGTTTTCTGTCAAGATATCTTGTTTCATACCAAAGTAGACATAGTATGCCTTTTTCACTAAGTTTGTGATGTTTCAGTCTCTTTTTCTTGCCACAAAACTCCCACTCATTTGACATAATATGTCAGGATTATTTGTACATTTTCTGGAAGAGATATTATTTCAAAAGACACACACTATCCTGTAGTATACTCAACAGGAATCGATGTAAATGTAGGAGAGGTATATTTGCGTGCTAATATGTTATCAAACGTAACAATTTCAACAACGAATTTCATTATATTTGCTTGCTTTCAACAGAAGTAACATACTAGATATGTCCAATACATTGATCATTAAAGTAAAAATTGTGAAAAAAACGTGATAGAGAAAAACCGTTTGTATTTTCAAAATCCGAATGATGAATTTTATGAAGAAGACGTATTTAGAAGAAAACCCCAGAATCATGAAAGACGAGATGTCCGTCTACAGTTTTCCCGGGTAGGCAAACCGCATCTCTCAGATGTGTCACCGGATCCCCTCTCCAAACACCCGGAGCCGGCAGGCGCAGTGAGTGCGGGGAGCTGTGACATGCGGCGCGGACAGCGCGAAGTGGCGAACCGGTTCGGTGTATTTTTGTTTCGCTTTCTTTTTTTTAGGCCGGCGCTCAAACTCATTCCGCCAGCGCCCGGCGCCGAACTGTTCGGCTGCGAACGCGGTCTTCGGATGACTGGCTGCGGCCGCGCGGAACGCAACACGCCCTATTCATTAAGTGACCCAATTACTGCGCAAATAAAAAGAGATGCTGCGGAACAATGCGGAGGGAGTGCGCGCGAGGAGGGCGGGAGGAGTCGCAGCAAGGACGAGGGAGAGGAGCGGGGAAGAAGAGTGGGGGCGGGCGACCGTCCGACCGTCTGCGCCAATGAAGAGGCCGCTTCGCGCTCCCGCTTCGGAGAATGAGATATGGAACAATCTATAGCGGGCCAATGTAAACCGAATTCTGCCGTCCCGGCGCCACCCGAGGGGGGCGGAGGATTTATTTGGATTGCAGGACACAACACGGCGAGATATGTGGGCGGGACGTCGGAGGAGAGGCGGGGAGGGAAGGGCCGCTATAGGAACCAAGGGGGGAGGTTAATACTCTGATTAAAAAGCGGGCCGGGCATTTTGTATTCCGGCGCGGCTCGCCGTCCGCTCCCCCACCGGGATCTGGAGGTCCCCGCCCTCACCCCGCAGTCGCGGCCGCCTCCGCTGTCTGCTTGCGGTCTCTCCGTCTCTGTCTAATTATTTGCATGGACAAAAAGGCGGCACACGAGGCCGCTTCCACGACTCACCTCCTCCTCATCCTCCTCCTCCTCCTCCTCCTCCTCCTCTCGCCTCTGAGGTAACCCGCAATTCTACCACCCCTTCTCATCACCCACACCCCTGACATCTGCGCCTGTGGGAGTTCGCTTAGTATGCGGAGAACCACGCATCGAAGAGCGATTTATTCAGATTCGTTGATAAGAGGAAGCGCTCGTGAATCAGGTTTCCATGACAACGCAACCAATCGCTGTTGATGCTTTAGAAAGCAATCTCTTTAAGGTAGTATTATAATATGGATCTGTAAATTAAGGAAAATAGGTTGCTCATCCCTCGGATGTTTTTCAAATTTCCTCTTCAAGATACCCACTCAATCGATGAATGGTATAAGAGTGTCCTATTGAGTAACTGACATATTTTAGTACGAAAACATGGTAGAATGATAGGATGTCATTAAATTTGAATATTCCTTTAAAATTCGTATCGGAACATAAGACAAAAGTTATTTAAAAATGCATTTACTACAGAATTATTTCATTCGACAATATTTTTAATGTAGCAATGTTATTAAAACTTTATCATCCCAAGATGAAAAATACGAGTATGTAGTGCAAGTAGGGACGATTAGAAACTATTATTGTGGGGATTATTTGAAAAAAAAAAATGAATTCTAGCAGTTATGTGATTTGTAACTTTATATTTATTTCTAGGGTATGCCTCAAATAGTAATATATTCTTTAATTATCAAAAAAGTCAGTGATAACAGTCTTTATAATTTTTCCCACCATGTCCATTCCTGATTTGAGGTGGCTGGAGAGGAAGGTGTGCGTTTTTGAAGTTAATTCAAGGGTTGACTCTTTGAAATTGGTGGCGACAGAAGCAGAGCTAGAATCAAAATACTTGTGAGCAGTTCGGCAAAACTTATTGGTAGCTGATGGTCAAGACAAATAAAATATAAATAGTGGTGCCGAGATATTTAGTTAGGTACAAAGATGAATTTTATTATATGTGCTACAAATGGACAATGATACCAGGTATACTTTCAAGCAAGGAAAAGAAAGAAAGACGAGGCACCAAGGTCTGAAAAGAGAATGAACGGAAATCTTTTGCATTCGTTGCCGCACGGAGCAAAAGGTACCGAGGGCTGCGGGTGGAGCTGGCGCCGCGGTGGAGACAATGGCGGCAGGCGGTTCACGCCCATGCGTGCGCGCGGTAGCCAGTCTGGATGCTGGAAATTAGCTGTCACCCGTACTTAGTGACTCCGGCGAAATATGGCGACGCAGGGAGCGCGAGGAAGATGGAAGACGAGAGGTGGGAGAGTCGCGCGGAAGCAGACGCGGACTCCGAGCGAGCGAGCGAGCGAGCGAACGGGAGAAAGAGGGCGCGAATGGAAGAGAAGGAACGAGAGCGAAGGCCGGTTTCCGCGCGCGGAGAAGCCCGTACATCGACCTGCGCTAACCCAAAGCGTCCCACATGTCCGCATGCTGACGGGTGAATTTCCTCTGTTGCCGATCTCGCCGCGCCGCCCCCCCCCCGCGCCCCACCGCATGGCCCCGCAGCCCCGTCACTCCCACTCGCCTTCGCCACGACCACTATAGGAGTAAGCCGCCTTCCCTATCCTGACTGCTCCTGTACATAGTTCCTCTCTTTCCCTCCCCCATTCCCCTCGGCAATTTCTTATAAATCTCAACTTTAACAAGTTCAGCACGGTCAATATTGCGTGAAAGTGTAAACACTACCCTTCCCATTACTGCAAACACACTAGACATAATCCCAAATCAATAACCTACTCCCATCTCCAAGTGATCGGAAAGCAACTCTGGCTGTTCGATTCGCCCTTCATTTACATACATGCTTGGCACAGAATCCTACTTAAGCAGCACGTACCTACTTTACCTTTTCATCTAGATTCAATATTTCTAAATCTATGATTCATTTTTGCTCCATCTACCTCACATTCCACTACCGCAATGTCTCTGCCACTTTCGTCCTACACCAACGATGTATCTCATTTCATTGCACTGAGAGCTAACATTTTCGCTTCTCTCGCTGTTTCCATCCTCACGTTCTCACCCATTACTGCCTCTCTTCAGATTCACATCCCCATCTACCTCCATCCGCACCTCACTCTCATCTCCGCCTCGTCCGTCCCGCCTTGCCTCGCCCAAGTCATCGCTTTCGTTCTCTCCCCGCCCCGTGCCCGCGGTTCCGCATCCCACGCCCCGGAGAGTATTAACGGTAATCACAACAGGCGTGTGGAGGCGCGGGGCGCGGAGCCTCGCGCTGCTTTACTGCCGCGTTCCTGTGCTTCCTCCTTTGCACTAATTGTCTACGTACAATTTCTCTTGATGGCGTTTCGCGGCCATTTGACGCTCGGCGGGAGGCTGGAGAGCAAGCGAGTGGCGCCGGGAGCCGAGTGCGCGCGTCAACTCGCGCTCACGCACGCTGCGGCCGCGCCGCGGAAATCGTTAACAAGCTTTGTATCTACTATTGCATTTGATTTTTTCGTCCTAATTCCGTAAGAATTCAATTTCACGACAGTTTCCAGAGTTATTATATTACTTAGCAAGCCACTGTTTTCATGTAAATGAATATTGTATGTTCATAAAAGTGTTTCCTTTTTAAATAAAAACTAAAAATCTAAACTCTGAAATTATGTGACAGCACTTTCTGATGGTGATAGTTATTAACACCACTAGACCAAAAAACAACAAAAACCAATAGAATCTGTTATTTGTGATATCAGTCGTTCAATACTTTTCGTAATACCACCATCTCGTAAGAATTATATAAATAAGAAATACCATTTCATGCAATAAGTGTAATAATTTGCTACCTACAGATACAACTATTCATTTGTTTCGATTGATCTCAACGGACGGCGAACTGTTAAATCCGTAACAGACGGCCGGCCCTTAAGGTTGGTTTTTAGTTCTACTTTTTGGTTGCGTTTACTCGACGTAAGAGTAGAGTATCATTAATAAATATAAAGATTCATTCAATGCTTTGTGCTGAATTTATGAGTGTCAAGAAAAAAAAATAATTGTTTTGTTTTTGTCGGAAACGGATCTAATACAGATCTCTGTACAAACAACATTAAATTTAGAGACCAGAAAATGCCTTTTTTCAAGTTGTCGTTTGCTAATTGAATCTTAATATCAAGAATGAAGGAACGATGCAAAGCAGAAAGAATTGCAATATGTTAGTTATAACATCCATTTATTTTTAATTGTTCGTATATATACAATACGTTCTTAATATTCAGCTGTTCTTAATATTCTCTTAATTGTTCTTAATGTATACAATTCTTAATGTACTTTATTAGCAGTATTGTCAACTATTACGAGTAAAAAATACTTACCTTCAAAAACATATTCGTGTGAATTCCTCATTGAGGGAATCAGTTCAAACACAAACCTGGATAATGGTAGTTTGCGCCAACAATTTGGAAGACAGTCGATAACTTAATCTACAGAGGAGACTTTTCACACGAAAAAGCAAATGAACACATTGCGTGCCACTTAAAGTGTTCAAAGGATGCTAATCAACCTACGTCAAATGACGTTCTCATAGATAAAGAGATAGCAAAATCATTCGTGAATGCATTACGTGTGAAATTATCGCGTAAATGTCCAGTATTTTTCTCAAATTCATTTGTTATTTCGCAGATGTTAACAGTTCTTTTGCCTAAAAAAGTAGAGTATGTGTGACCAAATTGATTTTGTCGAGTTTATACATTCGTATTCAAATACGTTTACCATAACGTCACATCTTGTACGACAATACTGTTATTCGTCGATTTCAATTATTTTTCAAATTTTAATTCCGGAAAAGCGAGAAAATTTATTAACTTTCCTACGATATTTCATCGCCCTACATAACAACAACTTCTGTGTAAGGTAACGTAATCGTTACAATAGAAAAAAATCAATCGGGGAGTTTGTCTGTAAATTAACATGAATATAAAAGGCTACAATAATCATAACGGAAATGGTAATTGTGAAAATACGGAACTAATTCGTTAACATACACTAGTAACCGATTAAACACAAAGCTTCGTCCGTCTGAGCGAGAGGGATTGGGCACGAAAGGCGAGAGGCGGCGGCGGTGGGAGTGGGACCATTGGCAGGGGCGTCGGGGAACCCGATGGCTTAGCAAACCTCGGTGTTCCACATGCGCGGTGGGAGGGGCTGGGGGGAAGGGAGGGGTGAGGACGGGGGCAGGCAGGGGGCGACGGTCGCTGAGGGGCCTGGCCGTGCCTAAGTGGCGACGCCGGTCGCCGCGGCGTGACCTATATCGCGCCCCACCCGGGGCCCTGCCCTCCTCCGCCATGGCTTGCCAGCGCTGCGCACTCCGCCTCCCCCAGAGAACGGACGTCGTCATCGCCACTGTCACCTCAGGACGTTCGCTCACAGGCTGCGCATACTATTACGACTGTTTGAGCTGCAAATTTCGTCATTACCACAGCGTAGTCCATCATTGTTAACTGTTTCTCTTCAGTTAAGTTCCCCATCATTTCAGTACTCGGCGTCTCTTCTACAACAGTGTACAGTACCGGATATTTTCCAGGTTCCAATTGGAGAAGTCCTAGGTGCGTGCTTTTTCTTTTCGCCTTCTTCAGCACAACACAATCTACATATTTGCCAATAATAGTGGAATTTGTTAAAGGAATGGACGTCGATGTCTTTCTTTCACCCTTGAACTTATTTTCAAGATTGCCTTTAATAACACGTATCACGTCTATTGATCTTTTCTTTACACTTGCGTGTTTAAGTTTTCCGCCTTCTATTTCCCCTCTATTGGCAGAAACGATTCCACCGCACCTCTCGGAAAGTCTTCTTTGTGCACTATCATAGCTATTTTCTCCAAGCCACTTCTCGTCCTTACTCCCGCTCTTTCCCCGTAGCTCATACGTCCATACGTGATCCGCCGGCGTATATCTCATGAACAAAGCGGTGGGCGTGACAGTATGCATAAAAGTGTGGGGCGGAGAGCCCTGCGCGAGCCACGTGCGGCGCCTCCTGGGAGGCTGGCAGTGCAGTAATCGAATTCATATGCGGCGCGCCAGCCGTGGTTTTACTGTTCGCGGGCCCTGCCGCCTCGTGGCGCCGCCCCCGCTTCTCTCTCCCAGCGCGCGCCCGCCGCCCGCCGCCGCCCCCCACCGCTCGGCCCCCGCCACAGCGTCGCTAAAGGAGCGCTCCCTTGCGCGCCGCGCCGCGCCGCCTCGGGTCGCCACCTGACCTTTAAGGCGCCGCGCCGCCCTGCGTCGGCGTGCGTCCTGCCCCTGCAGAGCACGGCGCTGGCCCATGCGGAAGCAAGCCACAGTCCACAGTGTATTTCTTGGCTGCTATTGTTCAAACATTTAGACATCGAACTCGAACCCTTCAATACATCGATTTTTGCTAACTTCATTCTCTCTTATAATTATACTTCAATTATTCTAATGCCGTTCTATCGAAAGCTACGATTATTCGAATACTTTTTTCTCATTAGTTTCGAGATGTTGTGATTCCACTTAACCATTTTCACTTTTATAGTGATTCTAACATGAAATAATTTCAGCTATAGTTTAATACAGAGTAAATTATTTGTCTTTTTAAATAATTACTTTTACTAATACCTCAAAGTATAAAGTAATATTTTATTTCTTTAAATACACTACCTTTGCATTCGAAGACAGTGACAATGTAATTCAAACGTCAAAAGAGCTACCGCCGTTTCACTACCCCGCAAGAAATCTCGAGAAAATGTTCAAAATCATTTCGTGTTGAAAAGATTCAACATCCAAACCATTCCCTTTCATGGACAGGCATCTCGTTCTACAAGTCCGAGACGCCTCATACAAATATGATCTTCGTTAAAGGAAGGTGATCATTTATTCCACGACAGCTTCACCCGGGCCGGCCCTGCGCTCCCGCTCGCGTGGGGCGCCTGGGCGTGCGTGCTGGCCCCGCGCCTTCGTGCTCTCGGCGCGGGCGGCGCGGCGGCGCGGCGCGGCGCGGCGCGGCACCGGAGAGGCATCTGACGTAACCAAGACGTCCAGCGCGCCTCGAACTCGGGGCGGCCGCGTAGGAGACGCCCGAGAATAGCCGAGGGGCAACATGGAACGCTAAGGGTTCAAATTGATTCCATGTGGGGCAAGTTCATGCGCGGCTACGTGATTACATGATTGTTTTGTAATGATTACCGAGAACCAGAGAACGTTTCATACGTCAATAACTCACTAAACGTTAATGAAGTGGAAGACGAACAAATAATACGAATACAGTTGTGTAATGTTAATTTTTACTTTCTCGACATACTACGTACTGAAATAGTAAAAAGAAAGTGCAGAAGTGTAATGCTGTTGCAGAATACAGCAATTTTTCGGCAGAATTTGGGCGGCGCACGTATAAAAAAAGTGGAAAAAAATCATGTTAATATTTATAGCAAATTGCTTCTTCTAACACGTAGTATAGGTTTTGTGGGTCCTTAATACAGAAAAATTGGTTGACGGTAAAACATCTCTCTGCCCGTCGTTTGTAGCCAACGCTAATGCCCATTCAGATGATTTTCTCTAAAATTGATCAATCGATCTGGCTGAACTGAAGGTCCTGCGAATTTGAAAAGGATATTTTAGACTTTTGGGGATACTTTAAATAAATCCTTCACAGGATTATCATCATTTTCTCAAATATGAATCCAAATGGATTTCTATAACTATAATATTGAAGATAAGACATTTTTTCTTAAAGAAATATGTTCTTTAAAGACATATATTTAAATAAAGTCGTATGCAATTTTCTGAAAATACGAATAATTTTCTCGTAATTTTTGTTTGCTAAAGGCTATTGTATTTTGTTTTCAAAAACGGCACGAAATTTTATCTTTAAACTTTTTCATCGGGTATAGCAAACATTTATGTACTGTTGTTGGTCCACTAGTTTCCTATAAATCGTTTTTTAATATTTGGGAAGAGGAAAAATATTTCAAAATAACGTTCGCTAATCGTACAGAAAAAAACATGATCTGCTTTTAAATCAAGTTTGAGGCATTTTCTTGTAATAATAGAAAAATGCAAGACACTTATTAGAAAAACGTATATCTAATATTATCTCACGACTTCTACGGAATCAATTTGACTGAGTCTTACTTAGTCAGAAGTTGGACATTTCGGATTACTTGTCGCTAGTCTGTTGAGGTGATCATAATTTTTTACTTTCCCGTATACGTACGTATATACGAAGTAAAAATATGAACACATTTTGTGGCTACGGACAATGGGCCATATAAATCATTTCATTTGATCTCTTAGACTGAAAAATATACACAACTGACTATACTCAAATTCCAAGACACTTCGTAAATAATATATAATACATACATAAAAATAAAATACAATACATACATAAACTTAAGAAATAGCCCATGTGAATATACGTTTCACGAAGATAATTAGTTTTTAAAAATAAACGTCGCAGAAAACTCTTGGAGTAGAAAATGTAGGCAAATCGATTCTTTGCCATAGCATACGCACATGTCTTTATTGTGCAGCATTTTTAAACAAAATGTGAAACAAAACAATAGTTGAAAAATCAATAGCAAACAAAACAATAATTGAAAATTTTAGATAACCGGACCAATGCTTCGTAACTCGCATCGCATTCTATTCAGTCCTATTTATATTATTGTAACGAAAAGCAACGTGAAATGAGCGCACTTAACGAGAGCATTGAGCCGATTTGTGTTCTAAAACACCCATAAAGACGTCTCCTCTTCATCACGCGGCTCTCAATCCCAGGAAGGGAGCGCGGCTACATTTCGCAAACGCGCTCCCCGCAGCTATTGGACGCTCTGCCACTCGTCATCCCGCAGGGTGGGCGAAGGGTCCAGAACAGTCGTGCTCAGGCTGCAACTACCCTTCCCTCAGCGCCGCCTCCACCGCCTCCGCGTCTCCGCGCTCCCAATGACAGCCGTTACCCGCACCTGTCCTCCCCGTGGCCGGGTCGCGCTCTCCGCGTATTAGGGCGTAGTAAATCTATCCGCCTTATCTCAGATAGAGCGTAATGCCGAGCAGGGCCCGACTCGCCGATATCAAACTTGAGTTTTATTGCTTCCCAAGTCCCTCCTAAAAGGGCCTTTATAGCACTTTACTTTTCATTGTTTTATAAACAGGTACGGCGTGTCGTGGTCGGCCCGAACTGCCTCGGCCCGCGGCGAAAGCACGGTGGCGGGCCCCGCGGGGCGGAAGAAGGGTTCGTGGCCGGCTTCTATTAATAGCAGCGCCTCACGGAACATTACTGGATGGCCGCGTTCAGATACCGAAGAACGGCTGGATAATTACAGTCCAGTTCACGCACTCGCTCTTGAGATATGGGAAATAAAGGTGACGGAGCCACGTTGCAATAAGCTACTGCTGGCTTGCGCGCAGTTTCCATCAGAATTGCTTTTTTATGGCAGGAGAAACGTTATCGCTGACGTCTTCTTTAATCTATTTTCTTTATTTAGTACCACGTTTTTTGTCACATGAAGGGCTTTTAAGAAACCGTTCCATCAGGTTTCTTACAGAAAAAACTGAGTCATTGCAAAGTTCTGATAGCTTAGGCTCGTTAATTGTTGTCAAAATGCTTTTTTATTATTGGAAGCATATTCTGAAATTCTGAAATTAGTAAATACGTAATCGAATTATTAGAGGATCAATTTAATATTAGGCCTCACATTATCATTTATCACATTATTCACTAAAAACAAAAAATTATCAACAATACGTATGTTTCTGTTATTCTGATATATATCGAAATGACCGCGCGATCAACTGAACGTCAGCCAGCTCCACACCGTCCATCAGCCGCCGCGTCGCGAGGGCCGGGCGCCACAAACACTCTTCGGAGCCGCGCCGCAGAGGAGCGGCTTGGGGATGGGCAGGCGGCATTGCCGCACTCTTATCTGCGCCGTTGGCCTCCGTTTACGTGAGAGGTCGCAGGGACGGAGGCGGCGGCGCACTGCGGCGGCGCCTGGGCCCGGGGGAGGGGGAGGGGAGAGCGCACCTCCGCGCGGCGGCGTCGGGGGCGGCGACGGCGTCGGTCTTTACGCGCGCGTCGCCGATAGCATCGGGGCAGCGACGCCTTGTTCTAGTCGTGTTATGACCGGCGCCCTACAAGGCGCGAGCGGCGGCAGGGCCGCGGCCGCTTGTACACTCTGCCCTCCTCGAACGCCACGCGTTGCCGCCTTCGCCGCCATCTCTTGTGCCTTCATCGTTTGCTTTGCTACCACCCGTGTAATATTCCTATAATGAATGGTATAATTATCATCGTAAAATATTTAAATTATACACAATCAGCTCATAAAATGACGGACTTTTTAGGACGAAACGCACTGCATAAAGCAAGAAAATTTTAACATTGCACATTATTCGATGGTTTACAGACCTGTACATGCTTGAATACTAAAGCATTTAATTGTTAGGATTACATACGATACATCATACTTTCTAGGGCCTGGGCGACTTAAAAATCGTCGTGCCTAAACATTAAATACAGATGATTCAAAGAAACGGGAAAATTTTGAATGTTGTGTTGGTAGCCGTATGGTAGGGTGTATTCCATTGGTTACATTGAAAAACGTACGCCAGCCTGTCAATGACACCTTGTCATTTCGTTGTCATACTTCGAGTGGTACGCTAGCATTTGCTATCAAAGCTTTATACAAGAACAATGAGAGTATGGAGGGGGCACGTAGAGAATTTCACCGTCATTTTAATTTAGGGCGCCACGATCGTGTTCCATCAGCAGAAACAACTAAAATCTGAGCAAGTAATTGGCAATGAAAATAAACCTCCAGGCCGGGCGCGTATTGTTTGTACACCAGATAATATCCAAGCTATTCAAGATGCTGTCATAAAAAGTCGACATCGATCAACCCGTCGTCACTCAGCATCTTTAGAGATGCATAGCAATTGCCGAAATTCCAGCTGAGATGTTACGTCAAACCATGAACAATGTAACGGAGATAATACAGGAATGTTTGCGTACACAAGGAGCTTATCAGTAACATGTCAGCTGCAAAAAAATAGATGTAGTGTATGTATTCTAAAATGTCATTATTACCACTATTAAATGACATAAGTAACTTTTTAAACTCGTTTTCATGAAATTATTTAATATTCAAAATTCCCCGTTTTTTGAATCACACTGTATTTAGCACATGTGGCAAAATTTACATCAGTCACCCTCGTTCACGCTAATATTACAGACACGAGTGTGATCAAATCATCATTAAGGATCAATAGTATTTTTTATCATACCAGACAGAACCCTTCCTCTATTTGTTTAGTCATCTACTTGGTCGCCTTATTGCAACGCTTTCCTGGTTTCCGCTCGTCCACCCAAACGCAGATCCCTGCGCTGCCGTGATCCCCCCGGAGACGTCTCCCTCCGTCCCGCCCGCCCGCGCCGCAGCATCGCTTATCGCGCGCATCATGCGCCCGACGGCGACTTCGTAATGACCCGCGGAATTTATCGCCCTCGCCACCCAGCGCGCTGCTGCTGCGTCGCGGCCCCGCTCCCTCCCATCCCCAGGCGCCCTCTGCAGCTCGCTCGATGGCGGCGCGGCTCCACGCGGAAGAGCGATGACGAAGCAGCCAGCTTTACCCTCGGCGGAGACGGATCGAGGGCGGACAAATTCTCATCACAATACCAGTCGCAGCGCTACACGCGGTGGTGCGCTATTGTGCTTCGAATTTCGAATTCTTACTTGAGAAATGAATTACGGGTATCAATGAACGACAGACAATACACGCTCTTCGTCTCCTGATAATTATCAGCGTCCTTAACACAAATGAGCTTCTTTAATCTCATAATCTAACGCAACTTATCTCACCAGAGAAAGTCCTATAAAATCTATTAACAGCAAGAAATTGCCACAATGCTGGTCGAGATAAGTAGATAAGCTGGAAAAAATCGTAAGAGAAAGTTTGTAGAAAGACTAAAGATGGAGCAAGTAATGTCGATCTGAACATGTATGTTGAGAAAAAATGCACTGTGATGTGGATAAGCCCGAACTATGAAGCGTCTGTGTTGATCTCAATGATGCCTCACGTCATATGTAGTAAAAAAATATTCAATGCCTAAATCAACGACATAAGACTAGGTTACTCTACACTAGTCTAATAATCTTCCAGGAAAAGCGGTTTTTAGTAGAACATTACCGTGCATGCATTTTCTGTACTCACTTTTAATTCAGAATCAATATACGCTTCAGACTGCTCCTCACAAAACTTACCTGAAACAAAGTTAAATTAGGCATTAGCATAATATTCTTTCAAATGTTTGATTACATATTAATTCATTTAAGGTAAGCTTCTGTCAACTTACATAAGTATAAATTGTAATATGAGTTCATAATAAAAAGATAACTAACAGCAACAGATTTAAGCACAGTTTAGTATATTTTGTCAAACTTATAAATTATGTAAATATTTAGATTGCACAATATTGATTCGAACCATTTTTTTTGAAAAGATGTCTGAAGATGGCTGTTAAGGTATAACCGAAACGTCAGAGTTATAAGAACAAAAAAATTGAATATCTAAAATTAGTTGAAACTGTTTCTCTTTAAATATTTTTTTTCTACTCCCGTTGTATAATGCTGTCATTGGTTGGCTGCCACCAGTTGCATAATGATAGCCATTTCGATACAGTTTTCATTATGATACAGGTTCTTGACCAATAACTGAGACGCTTACAAACCAAGTATTGGCACTTCATTAATTATTAAGAATCGGTGCAGTAAATGTTTCATTCGAGTGTGTACATTAAAATTGCATTTAATATTATATTATGCTTCTCAGTTTTAATTTCTTTTATCAGTAGTAATTTTTACGTGACATTTTATTTAAAATAAATTGGATCGTAATTTCACTTTAATCCTATTTGACTAGCGCAGTGGTTGTTTTTGCAGAGAACATTTGAGTGACGTTATGATCTGAACGCAAACAGTTTTGTGTTATTTGCTGCTGCCGCGTGGTTGTCCTTAAAAACCAATTCTATAGTTTAAAATATTTAGTGAATGGTAGTTCTTTCTGGTGGTGTTGACGTTTCCAGAAATGAAAGAAAATGCGAAAATGGTGACGTCGGAATATTATTGCCGCAACCTTTGTAATCGCTCGCAAGCGCTGTGGTAAAACAAAGCCAACTGCAGGTGTAGGGTAGAGAGGTGTCCGCTAGGTGGCCTTGGCTGAATCTTGCATGTCGACTGCCACGAAACGATTCAGTGGAGACGTTTAACTTGTAAAAGTTACCATAAGTCGTAGAAAAGTAGCGTATGACACTCGATGTAATGGGTATTAATACACTCGTGTGAAGTTTACGATACTCGCTCGTACCTCGCTCGTATCGTAATATCACACTCGTGTATTAATACCCATCATTACACCATCGTTTCATAATGTACTATTGTGGTTTGCTAGTTTATTGTTGTGAGTTTACGGACCTCAAAAAACACACAACGGTATTATTAATACCCATGCGGGCCTTCCAGATTCTTTGTGCCCGCGGGGGCCTTTCGAATATACTATGGCCCGCTCTAACACCAACACAACAAATACCATATTTTAATGAATTCTATTTATGAAAGTTAGGATACAAGCAAATATAATAAATAAATAAATAACATAATGCTCAAATGAGTAAAATTGCTCGTTATATACCATGTTTTATTTGAGATAAAACTAATTTTGGAATATTCCCTTGAATTTATAATTGCCATCAGTCACTCATATTTCACTGTTACGTATCAACTTTTTTAGAGACATATATGCTTCTTGAATAGCAGTCAATCTAGTAGTAATGAGATGTATAAGGCACATCGGCTAACATCCTCCACATGTTAATTTTTGTTGTTATGAAATATCCTAAATAACGTTTGTCAGTAGAAGCAAATAACCTAAAAGAACCGTTTCATCGGCGTATTTCAAACTGTTACATAACTCTTAAATACACCATAAATATTTTCGTATACTTCTCGAGATTTTACTGGAAATAACTGTCTATATCTTTGTTAGCTTTTGAGAGAATTTCCGCAGGAACTTCACAATAGTCTTTCATTTTGTAGGAACAAATCAGCACAACAACGATTATGCAATAGTAACTCTATTATGGAATGATTCTTGAGATTAGGTCATTGATATAAAAACTTTTCAATCTGCCAACGTTTCGGCCTTTATTCAGCCTTCATCAGGGCTACAAACAGACGATTATTTACCATATAGATACACATTACGTACCAAGATTATTTCACAATTTGTCAGATACATACAATATATAAAGATTGTGTTATTACATACCACATATTTTCCGCATTTTTCGGTTCCACCACAATCCACCCCCCATCCTCTTTATTCACTTATAGCCTCTACCACACACATTCCTTCAGCCGCGCCATATTACACACATCTCCCTCACACCTCACCCTTGCAAGTCTCCTCCCTCTTACATCATGTATGTACATCATGTATAACAGTCAAATTTGTGTTCATATCCGGTCTTTTGAACAACAACCAACCTATATACCCAATCATCCCTGTTCATACTTACATTAATTAACTCACTACATTTTCCCCCTCATACATAATAATAATATATTATATATAATTATTTATATATATATGTAAAGTATACATTATTCTTATTATAACAATTATACATTGCAAAAAAGAAAGAAAAAACAAAACACAATTATAACAATTACAGTACAATTAATTATTACATTACTATATATATTACATTTTTCAATGAACTTGTTGCTACTTTTGGGAAACTCCTTTTGTGTGTTTCTCTTCAACATAATTTTTCTTCTGTAGGCCATCAGTCTATATTATTAATTTCCATTTCGAGCAAAAATTGAAAGAAAGCTTTGTAGCCTGAGGTCACACGAGAAAAATCTACGGTTTGAACGATGCCCAGAAACTTGTGAAAAAAATTGAAGAGTTTCAATTCTGACCGAAAAATGCAAATTTTTGTTTGTGAACTTCCGCTTATACTCATTCCACGCGTTCTGGGTGAATTCTGATACTCAGAGCGTCGTTACGTCACAGATGGCGTCATACGACAGCTAGGCTTGAAGGAAGAGACCGTCTGCTATTAAATATTTGCTATTCGCTTGTTGCTTTCTGGAATATCATTTTTTTAAAATATGCTTGGTATATAAATTACTGTTGTACAGGGTATCCTTATATATTATACTATGTTAATGGAGTATTCATGAAGACAATTTATGTTAATAGTTATTTATGTGACAAGTCCTTAAAAACTAATAGAGGACGAGTTACATACAATACTTTTTGTTATTTCTAGCTTTCAAAATATATATTTAACACTTTCATGTGTTAAGAATTGTCATTACTCTCTTTGTTCTGTAGCAAAGGTTATTGGTGCAGAGTCTTGGTGCCGTTTTTAAATCGCAATGCGCGGAAGGACCAAAAGATCAAAAGAGAGCAAATTAGGATAAGTGTGACAAAGAAGGGAAAGGAGGTCAAAGAGGGCAAGGGGACAAAATGGAACAATGCAAACAAAAAATATAATGGGACAAATGGGACAAGGAAACAAAGGGGCGAGTGACAAAATGGAGCAGAATGGGACACGGAACAATTTGGAACAAGGGGACAAATTGAACTAAGAGTGAAATGAGAAAAGGCGGACAAATGGAGCAAAGGGACAAGAGGGATTTGCGGGACAAAAGAGACGAAAGACGAAAGTGCGGGACAAGTGTGACAAAAGGGACAAAAATTTCAGAATCAATTTCTTGTAATACTAACAAAGATAAATGTCGCGGCTTCAAATGTCATTACATTCTTTGGAATGTTAAAAAATTGTAACTTTAATATAGCTGTACCAACACAATTGTAAATTTATTTTACATTTATTTCCAAAAATTGTGTTTTGTGACAACGACCCATTTACACAATTATTTATGAGCCTTGTTTAGATGGTTGGTTGCTAAGGAGCTAAGATTTTACCGACGTAAATAACAAAAAATATTTAATTTGTTGTAGTATTTTATTTTTTGTTGTTTTTGTTATTGAGCAGTAGGAGTGATAGTTATTGGAAAACCATTTTATGTTGTATTATTTGGAAGAATTTTTGCTGCAGCACGTCACTAGGTTTTGTCAAACGTCAAAATTCAGTACAATATCATGACATATTGCCCTGATGCTAACTAAATATTTATATTTATTGACTTTTGGTGATAGTTTTGGTTTCTACTACTGTATTCTGTATTCACTTTTATTGTAGTTCGTTTGTTTAATTTCACCTAAAATGTTTGTTCCAGTATGTACAGTATATAAACCTCACCAATTTATTGATTCTTAAGATCTTTGCCACGACCACACAAGTATGCATATTGGAAATTTTGTTGTCTATGAATTAGAACGATGGGTCTACAAGACAGGCACATCGAAAAAACATGCCTTGCTAAGAAAGACGATTAATTCAATTATTTACTGAAATATTTCACAAGTATGAAACTCGTGATCGCTTTCGCAATGTTGTTAACCAATCTTACCATCTCAAGAGGCCTCCACCTAATCCCATGCATCAAGATGCTCGCTTACGCTATTGAATCTGGAGCGCGCCTCGAGATGATAACGATTATGCAAAGCGACGTCCTGCACCGCCAACCGGCACCTCAATACAAGCAATGGGATTATCCCGCGGCAGGAGCGGCTGCGGTGGCGGCGGAAACGTTCCGCGTAGCGATCTTGGGCAGATGGGCCTGCTAATCGCCGGCCCGGCGATGGCGGCGGCTCCCGTCTTTCACACGAGGAGTCCCAGGAGCGGGGCGGCGCGGCGCGGAGCGGGCCCACGTGATTTCCCCTGCGGCGCCGGGGAATCACCTTAGGGGGCGCATGATTGTTCCGGTCCGACTTCCGAACCCCAAGTGGGTTATCGTAACACAATTATACCCGGTCCATAAATCAGTCCCCGGCAGCCGGGGTGCAAAAAGTTTGACAAAAACGCGGCGAATATGAATTCAAAATATATGTGATTGCTTCGGCAATTTATCAGTGCGAGCAATTTTGCGGTCAGCAGTATATCGTTTTCGTAGTGAAAAACAGAAGGTCAAAAATGTTGATGCATAATGAAGAGAACAGAGAAAATAATAAGCGAAAACAGTATTGAGAATGAACTCATATCCAAGCGCTACATTGCATACTCTTTCAAAAAACGCGTTTGACAGATGTGAGGTTTGTCTGTTACAAAAGGATACATTAAAGAATATAAAGACTAAGGCATAGTAAAAGAAAGTATGAATATTAATCACATTTTTATCTTTAGTCTGCAATTTACCAAAAGAATCTTTAGCGGCAATTATCAAGACTTAAAACAATACACAAGCATCTTTATACATATTTTATAAAACAAATTTCAGATAAATGGAGTTTATGAAAGGTCACTGAATTTCATATTGATAAATCATTATTGTTATTATTGTTGATATTATAATTATTATTATTATTAATAGTTTCTTACTGGCTGCACACTATTATATTATTTCATTGCCGAACATTTAATTTTTTTTCTTACTGACATTAACCTCAGTTAATATCTACTTCGTATCAAAAAGATGAAAGAACTCCTTCAGACTTTCTAGAAAAAAATATGAATGGAGTATGGAATTTCTCCCATGACGGAAGAAAAACACGAATGCATTGGGACCTAAAGCCTACTCTTAACGAATGTGTATTTGTCATGCCACGTAGTGGCGTTCTTCTGTACGTGAAGAATTCGTGCCCTTTCCTTCTGCATCTGTCTCCTAGCACGCAATTAAATTAAACAACAGTAATTCACTCCCAATCTTTCCATACATCTCATTGGGCCCACTCGTTCCACAGTAGAATATATCTTGAATATAAACAACTTCTCAACTCTCGAACGATATCATTTTACAACTTTTACTTTCCCGTATACATACGTATACACGGAGTGATGTACGTAGTATAGGGAAAGTTATGTAATGCTGCGCGAAAAAATGGCCAATTTTCGGCGGAAAAAAAGTAATTGCCGGGCCGTGAAAACGAATAAGTGGATAAAACCAGTTGCTAAATTAAGAAAAAAAATCCCCTAACACGTGGTGTAACCAGAAACCCTGTTTTCTAGGTCCTTGTAACCGAACACCCAATTGAAAGGAAAACGTCCGTCTGTCCGTCTGTCTCTCCGTCTGTGAACACTACTAGCTCCTAAACCATACATACGATTTCTTCCAAAATGGATATTCCCTAGTCGATCTCATTCTAGTCAAAGCTTTGAGATTTTGAAAAAGATTCTTCACAATTTGGGGGTACTTTATATGAAGCCCCTCAGGGATTTTCAACATTTTCTCAAAAACGGCTCCAAATTTTTTCTTTAAATTTCTTGTAAGAATAGAGTAAAATACACTTATTAACATGGCATAGGTCCGATTTTCTCGGAGAACTCTGAATTTTCGAAAATTGTGAAAGTTTGAATATTTTTCGGCGTCTTTCTCCAGCTACAAAATTGAAGATAGAGATTTTTTCTTCAAATAAAATTTGTTCTGCATATTGAGTTCTTTCATAAAGGTCAGGTATATGTTTCTCAAAATTTTAGTAGTTTTCGTGCAATATTGCGTGCAATATGTGCAACATTAAAAAATTACAAAAACAAGATTTTCTCAAAAACGGCTCCAAATTTTTTCTTTAAACTTTTGGTAGGGATAGTGGTAAATTTACTCTATCAGATGACATAAAAGCCATATTGGTCTATCAGTAGGTGGTTTAAAAAATTACAAAAATGTAAATTTTTTCACATGTTTCTCACGTCGATAATATTTACATTATCTGCGATTTTTCACATTATTATATTTACGAGTACATATGCTTTAAATTATGTCAAGTAAAGTTTGTGGAAAACACAACCGTTTTCTGTGAAAAGTAGCTCAAAAGCTCGCATTTTCAGAAACGCTCAAACGCCATTTTCTCATATATGGCTGCACATTTTGACAAAAAAATGTACCTTTGACGTTGGTAGATGGTAGCTTGGAAGAAAGAGTATGTGGCAATTCCGAATAGCTAGCGAAGACCCAATAAAATAGAAAACTAATACGGGAAAGTCTGTGCCATTCTGTAGCACCACTAGTTTGTTATATGATCTCATTCCAAACCAGACATTCTGGGATAGTAATTTGTTACGGTTATGACTCACACATTTTCTCATGTCTATCCATTTCAATTGGAACATATAACACAAATTCTGCGAGTATATTGTTTCAAGAAATGATTGTTTATAATTAATCTTCAGTTACATATCCTTCAACTTTATTATCTTCTTAATTCGTCTAACAAAACAAACACAATATTCTAAAATATTTCAGAATTCATAACTACGCGACTTTCAAATTATAGTACGTAAAAGCTAATAACACCTCAATGTCACAGAAATTAAGAATGTTAATACGTTAGCTGATAAATAAATTTACATGACAAATTTGAACTCCTGCTTTAAATCATTCAGTATATTTTATAAGAATCTCTAATTCATTTATTCCAAATTATTCAACACACTTGTTTATTGGGTTCATCAAAGACAAATTTGCGCAATTTATAACTTTTATTCCCCAGAATTGTCACTTTATCTTACTGGAATTTAATTATGGTAGTATAAGCAAACAAAACAATTTTACGGTGTTGCCAGGAGCAAAAAAAAACGGAGTGCTTTCACCATCCGAAATCCAAAAAAATACAGTATTTTTGAACAAAATCATGAGTTGAGTATGAGATTCTCTCATCTTGAGAATTTTCTTAAAATCCATTCCATAAATGTTGTGATAAATGTCTATTAGAATGGCATTGATTTTGAACCTTGATTGGGAAAGTAAGTGATAAATAATGGCGCACAGCTGAGAAAGTGACTCAGAGGCAACTGATTTCACGTTCATTTAACTCCACTGTTTACTATTACTGTGTAAGTCGATACACTACAGGACTAAGTTCACACATTTATGATTGAAATTCACATGCAGCCGCTGGCCTCAGCAAACTGAAAAAAGAAACATCTACCACAACGATCACACAGAGGACAATCCAACAACTCCACTGCGCACACCTGTGTTGCAGGCGGTCGGGCGGGTGGGCGGTCGGTCGGGCAGGCGGGCGAATGAACGAACTGGGGGCGGAACGGGGGAATGAACGAATGGCGGACTAGCAGACTGAAAGACTGAGGGATGGGCGGACGAACGGATTGGAGGACGGGCGGACGGGAGGATGCGCAGACGAGAGGACAGGCGGACGGGAGCACAAAAGGGCGGGTGGATGGAAGATGGGCAAGCTGAAGGACGGAGGACGAGCGAAGGGGAGAACTGGCTGACGGGAGGACGGGCGGACGGGAGTACAGGAGGGTGGGCGACTGGCGCACGGGCGAATGGGCGAACGGGCCGACGGGCGAACTGACAGACTGGTGGACTGGCGAATGTGGGAGAGGGCGGGCGGCGGGCGAGAGCGCGGGTAAATAGGTGGCTGAGAAGACGGGTGGACGAGGGGACGGGCGGATGGGAGGAAGGGCGGGTGGGAGGATGGGACGACGGGTGGATGGAGGATGGGAGGACGGGTGGATGGGAGGATGGGAGGACGGGCGGATGGGAGGACAGTCAGGCATAGGGGAGGACGTGCGGGGGCGGGGCAGAGGGCGGTGGGTGGGAGAACGGCAGGACGGACGGGCGGACGCGTTTAAAGAGGTATGCCCGATCATCCGGGCGGCGCGTACACGAGCCACGCGCGTCGCGCGCATAATTCACCGATGCGCGCCAGAGCAAATAAAAGATAGCATCTTCTGCAGCCGGGTAGGGGCACCGCTTCGCGAAACATACGGGCCTGCTGGGACAAATACGTCATAAAGAAGACGCCCTGACATTTATCCATATAATATGGACACAAAACAAATATATGTCGGGGTGTCTAAACCTGGTGCACATTTTTCACGGGCGGGCGGCCAGGGTCGCCAGGTTGGAAAAGACGAAAGTGAATGGGGAGGAGAGAGGAGGGGACAGGGTCGAGCGGAATAGGGAGTGGCACGTTGAATGGTGAAACCATGGTGTGGAGAAGGATGATGGTAGTGGGGCTACAAAGCGGCGCTAAGATCGTAAAGGAAGATTTCGCATGGCAAGAAGAGAGTATAAAAGTAAACAAAAAGGGAGAAAAATGAAATCGAAGAAATAATGTAAATCTCTAAAATAATGAAGCGATGTCACGTTAGAAAAGAACAAAGCAGAATGTAAAAATAGGGGTGCGAAAAAAATACAAAAGATGAAATTATGAAAAGAAGAGGGCATTAAAGCGAGAAAAGCAGGGAAAAGGTGAAGCTGATAAAACTGCGGGCAAATCACTATTGGAGAACGAGCAGCCCTACGGTAGAATATGAATGGTGTGGTCAAACTGTTGGTGGCGGTGTGGATGGCGGCAGTGGACGGCGAGGCAGCCGTGGCTTGTGGCGGCGGGGGCGGTGGGGCCGGCGAGGGCGGCGGGTGCGCATGCGGTGGCATGGAAAGCAATTAGCGCACGGGTCGCATGTAATATGCGAGTGACAGGCGGTTAGTCACGAAGCGTGGACCCCGCGCACAACATATGTTGAACTGATAATGCAGGCAGATTAGGCGGGGCGGCGGCCGCGCGCGCGGGTCGCCACGGCGAGTGCGGTCGTGCGGGCGGGGCGGAGTTAGGAGGGAGACACGCCTGGACAAATGGCAAACGGAAGCTGTAGGATCACAAGCGGTAAGGGTGAGCATCGCGAGATAGCAGAGTTGGTAGGTTGAACGAACAGGTATTTAGAGATGAGTTGTTGAGAGATTGATCTTTTTCAACGCAAGTAGTGAAGGAACCTCCTAAATATACATGACAGAAAAATATTATATTTAGAAGAAAAGCACTAAAACCTGAAAAAAGTATATTAAGATTCCAATAATCCAATTGGATATCTATGAAGACATCACTGAGCCTGGGAACAAAACATAAATACAAAAGAAATTTGGCTTGAAATTTGAAATGAACTGTGAAATAGGAAAGTGATAGTTTCGAAAGTCGTTTGAATATTTATATGGAGAAATCGAACTTCAGAATATCCTATCAATTGGACCAAGGACACATTTAGAAAAACTGAAGAGAACTAATGAAAATGAAAAAAAATAATTTTGGGATGCGATGAAGAACTTCCATATTACGTAAGAATGTTACTACTATGAACAACTAGTAACTACGATTACTCACAAAATAGGGGTTCATGAGGTCGTCCCGTCAATTACAAGTTCAACTCTTTCTTCCTTCATCCTCCCTGTGAGAGGCTTGGGGCGCCCGCCTTGATGGGCGGTGACCCGTCGCAGAGCGACCGCAAGGCATCGGGGTGGCGCCCTCACCTCGTCGCGGCGGCGGGCGCGCGCACCCAAGGTGCTGTACCTGTCCTCGTGGCTTTAATTTATGACTGCGTGCGCGCCGCGCCGTGCCGCACCGCCTCCACTCTAATGCGCCCCATTCCACCCTCGCTCCCACCTCCCGCCACGCCCCCGTCCCACTCCCTTTCGGCCGCCTCGCCACTCGTACCCCCACATCCCACCTACCACCTCCCGCCACCATCCCCGGTCGCTCATTCGCCGTCGCCGCACCCCTCCCCTTAACTCCGCTCTGTGTTCCGCCTACGTCCCCCGCTCTCTGCCTACTTGGCGACGCCCCACCCCACCCGCGTCGCGCCGCCTCGCGCGAAAACAGCACAAAGAGGGGTTTCTTCTGGAGCACGTAATGGAGATCTCGCGCGGGCTCATTACGGGCCCACCGCCCGCCCACCGGCCTCCCTCCGCTTCCCCTTCCGTCCACCGCGCTATTTCCTTCGCCACCGCGGCGCGGGAGACGTGATTGCCTGCCCTGCGAAGGCTGCTTGGCGGCGGAGTGGACGGCGAGCGAAGCGAGATGTCCTCTCAAAGGGTGTCTGTGAATTTCTTATTCTCGGTCCAGGCAATCAGTTCACGAATTATCATGCATTCAATGAAAATATGATTCGAATTCTCACAGATGTAAAAAAAAGCACATACACACACACACACACACACACATTCCATTCCAATTTAAATTACATATATTTTTTTTATTTGGAAAATACGATACCACATAAACAATATTAGAGATACAATTAACTTTTGAAGTAAATTAAAAATAAACTCATAAACAAAAGGGCGAAAAGACAGGCGAGAATTTTATTACCTTTCTTGTCGTGAAAGTGAATAACACAGAAGTAGAAAGAACTTTCGTGACACCCATCTATTTTCTTCATACTAATCTACTCGAGAACGTGCGTTAAACACGATGACAACTCACGCACTACCTACTCTAGTCAACAAGTTCAGAAAGTGGAATAAAATGCATGACTTCGGAAAGATGTTTCTTTTAGATAACCGCAATTCATAAGCTATGAGAATGAATATGTCATCATACATCAAAGTACGACCCAAATATTAAAGAAAATAAGACATTAAGGAAACGTGTTTCTCGTAAAATATCTTTATTAGTGTAATCTGAAACATGTTTCCTAATGAGTTTTTAAAAATACACGATGTTATAATCTTTTTAAAAATACTCACTTTAACATATAATATTTTACAGTACTTAATGGTAATATATTCACTACAAAAGAAAACGTTAAAAAATTGATGAAGGACATCATACGTACATGTATACATGTATTTGATGAGAGAAAATAGCCCGTCGTGTATTGTGACAATTAAAAAGCATTAGAATGCCCTAGCAGAAACAGTACTATGATTATTATATTTATTCCCATTAGATAATATTTTTTATACATTGTAGGAAGGTAAGATACACAAACAAAACAATACGAAGATGCTAGGTGAACATTTATTTCACGTTTACATTTTCTCACAAGAATATCCAGTTTTTGTATGAATTTATATACAATGAAAAAGTGATTAAAACGACACATTAATTCATTATGTAGTAAGTCCACCCTCACGTTCCTGACTTCAGTCTGGGATGAACCGTGATGTTCCAGATTGCAATTTCTTCACAACTCGAAACCGCAATCAATTTTCTTCATTTACTGAGATAAATCTGAGAGGATTATGGCAAGCAGAAATCAGAATGCTTGCACTGACGTCATTTAGACATTCAATCTAAAAGTTTGGTATTTATTGCTGGCACCAGTGGTCAATAATGAACGATGTTATGATAAATGATTATTTGGATGATATGACACTCGCGAATTGTAATGCTCTCAACTATTGCTACGATCACTATCTTAAAACATGTGTTACATACGCTAGTCTCTGGCGACCATCCGTACATTAGAGAGGTGCCACTGCAGCCTTGTGAGGAAGTTGGATCGTACACGCAATCGCGTGTCGCCAGGTTCGCAATAGCTCGACTGGCATCATTGCGGATAGCCCCGGGTAACGGCGGATCAGAGCGGCGACCAGTGCGTCGGACAGCGCCACCGGGCGGGTTGCTTGCTCCTAGGGGCCGACACTCGCTCGTTCCCAGGACGCCTAATTACCACATTTCAGGTGGCCGCAGAGATAACGATAATGTTGAATATCGGTGTAGATAATAATGTTGCGTTCGTGGAGGATTCTCTTCGGGTGCCTCAATCGCAATACTTGTGCTTGAACTCACAACCATACCTCACAATACCCGACGCTCCTTTTACGCAATAAGAGTCACCACAATCGTACGTCGGCAACAGCGCGTGTCGCCCCGTGGACAGCGTTCCTCCGGCGGGGGCTGCCCTGCGACCACGTGGCGGGCGGGGAGCGTCGCGTCGCCGGTGGCTGGCCCCGAGGCGCCAGTGGCGGCCGCACGCTCCGAGGCGCCTAATGGCCGTATTTCACCCGGCCGAAAAGATTACGCGGCGGGCGCCCGGATTTCATTTCGGCGGCCATTAACCAGACGCAGGCAGCGCGATATTAAAAGTTAGGATCGCGTCGAGATAATCCATCAATCGTTTTCGCTCTTTACACGGAGACCGAGTTTTCCGCGTGCAGGGAGAGATTGTAGGCGCTGCGAGAAGCATGATTCAGATAAACACAATTATTGGAAAAGCTCATTCAATTAGGTCACTGGATGAATGTAGACTGATGAATATACTACATTCATCCAGTGACCTAATTGAATATATATATATATATAACCTAATTGACCATCCAGTGACCTAATTGAATATATATATATATATATATATATATATATAATATATAATATTTGTGTGTGTGTGTGTGTAATGTAACGTGTGTGTAACGTGTGGAATTTACAGTAATTTTTTTAAAAAGACGTTCGTGAAATTGGTATTGATGATATAAGCTGATGGTATGCGTCTGTGCCAAATGTGACAACACTATGAAGTAGTTTAGTTCCAAATTGGAATGTTTTTGTTTTTAGTTCAATTTAGTTTTAAATTAAAAAACATTAGATTCTGTTAAACTGAACTTCAACGTATGCCTGACAAGTGTCTTCTTGATTCTCTTTCTGGTAAACTCGTGGGATATAAAATATTGAAGCGAATAATGTACTTACGGAACACCTTTGCATTATTTTTTATGAGATATCGAGCGCTTTCGTGGAAAATCCGACGATAAAAAACTCTTTGTCGTTAAATATTCATGCGATTTTTAAACATAAATTTAACATGAGTTATATAAAATTATTTTAATTTTATAATATTCGTATGTGAAGGTATAAGTCATCTCAAAAGAGCATTCATAAACTCAAATTGTAAACTTTTTCAAACCTAAACCATCAATATTATTTTCTTTTATTCAGAAGTGGAAAACAGAACGCATATTTGCAATTCTATAAAATTAGTTAACTAAAATTGAAGTTATGCCCGTAAATTGAAGTGCCCTTCACATCAAGTTTGAATATAAAGGGAGCTGCTGACGACGCTTTATTTCGTTTCACTACGAGATTGCTGCAAACAGAAAATTGACTCAAATCCGATATACCGATTTACGTCATCTGAAATTTCACCACACGTCACTCGGGAAAACTTATAATCTACTCCAGCGAGTAAGATGAACACGTGACGCTAATTACGTTCGGCAAACTTCGACACGACTCCTCATCACAGCAGTCATGTCACGCGGACAGGAACCGGACGTCAATTATATCCCGTCGACCTTCAACGTCAATTACGTTCGACAAGCGGGTGCGCGTGGATTTACTACGCTCTTCAAATCTCAACACGCTCCGGCCTTCCGCGCGACCAGCGCCGGGAGTGGTGGCACGGAGGTGACGGTGACACGAGGGTTGGGGGAGGGGATGAGGGCGGTGGCGTAAGCTAGAGTGGCGCAGAGGCGTGAATGCTGTTACGGTGCGTAGTTGCCTAATCGGCAGCATATGAGTCCTCAGAAGTGGCGTATTCTATGGTAAGGGGGAGGGTTGGCTGGTTAAAAGTCACGAATCTGGAGACATGGGCGAGAATACACTAGGAGACGTGGGTGGTAGCGTAGGGTTACGCGGAGGCGTTGGCGGTGGCGGAACCGTGAGTGGAGATTTCGATAAGTAGCGGGTGGAGATACGGGAAGGGGCGAGGGGCTGGATCAACGTAAAATCGGAGGGGTGAGTGGATATGAAGGAAAGGCGAGGTCCATGAGGATGCATGAACAACCTTATAATTGTCAAAGAGAATTGCAATATGAGGATGTATTTGACATGCTGATGTGAGCTGGAGTGGGTATTTGCAAGACACGACGGGGCGATGTGTGGGCAGTATTGTGAGCTTGATGTTTCAAGAGAGCTTGTGTGTATGGCAGCGTCCCCTGTAGTGTGAGAAGTTGAGTGGGTGGCGAACGGGAGAAGGCGTGGGCGTTCGCGTGGTGGTAGGCGCTGGTGTGAGCAACTGTGACATCCATTACGCGGCGCGCAAGCGGCCTACTGCAGTAGAACGTACGAGCAGTCTCTCAGAGGAGGCCAGCCCGCGGGGACAATATCGTGCTCTGCGGCGAGGAAACTTCCGAGCGTCCGCACGGCTGCCAGGCCAGCCTGCCGGCAGAACGCGGGGCGGGGGAGGTTTGTGTTCCTAGTGTGGATAGCGAGGTCGGATGAGGGCGAGCGGGCTATCGGATGGGAAGCCTGAGGGCTGAGGTCTCGGTGGTATGAACATAAACCGATCGAAGGAAGTTGGGGACAGGAGTGCAAAAGACAGAACTTGCGAAAATTAGCAGATAAACCATTGTGGTTAATACGACTTGCGACAGGATGTTGGAACGTTATAATATTCTACAGTAGTGGAAATAAACGTAAAATCCACAGTAGCAACAATTATCAAAGAAGTTTTTTGTAAGTCTTAGGGGATTTGAATCGTACTTTGCAATACAGATTTAAGGACAAAAACATTGATAAATTGCTCCAAATCTCGGCAGCCAAAATACTCTAGGGTAGGAGAAGAAGACGTTAATAAAATGTAGAAGCAATACAATATTCACATTGATGCAATATTACAAAACAATGAACAGACGAACACACTGTGTCCGCGGAAAGCCGAATACAGACCCCGCTGGTCCGAGTAACATATGCAGCTTAGGTTGCACAGACACGAGCAGCGCAAAGGGCAAAACTGGTGACGTGAGCGCAGTGCCCGCAGAGGGAAAAGCTCGCGAAAGGCTGCGCGGGCGGCGCGGGCAGCGCAGTCAGGGGTCGCGCGCCCGCGGCATCGGGTCACCCATCCCGCCCTCCCCGCCCGCCAGTGCGCCCCGCCTGCTGGCCACCGCGCGCGAGGGGAGGGCGCGTGATATTCGCAATATCGCGCCGAGCGAGCAGCGTCCGCCGAGAGGGAAATTTTTGCGGCTTACACAGCGCGAAGGCCGCAGCTGTTCGGATAAAAAGACGACCCCGGCAGCGGCGGCACGAGGCTGGGGGACGCAGGGACGGAGAGGGGGGCGACGGGTTCGACAGCGGAGGCTAACCGCAGCCGGTCCCGCCGGCGCCCCGCCGCCCCCTGGCCCGGGCGCCGCCCGCGCGCCCCGCCCCCGCGCGCTGGCGGCGGCGGCGGCGGCGGCGGCGGCGCGCTCTGCCGGCCGGCGATGATTTAGCGCCGCCAGTAGCGCTGGCTAAGTCGATAATGGGGCTCGGGGCTCGCGGCGCGCGGAGCCCGCGGCGCTGTCGAGTTCGAGGTCTCGACACTGACAGGTGCGATTTATGGTGGGCGTCCCAGTTTACGCGGGTTGCCCGCGTTGTTTTTTGGTGTTCGGCGCCCGCGCGTCCGCCGCCCCCGGCTCACGCCCCCGCATCCGCCGCGCCGCCCGCGGTCGACCCTCGCCCGTCCCGGCGACCTCCTCGTGCTGATCCGTCATGCTAGCAAATCACCCCGTCATCAGTCACGTCATTCGCGGGCCACGTCGTTAGCCAATGACGCGATTACGAGCGCTGCGGGGGCCCGCGGTGGCGGGGCGGCGGCGGCGCGGCGCGCGGCGGGGCGGCGGCGGGCGACAGGCGCGCGGCGGGGAAGGGAGCGGTGATTTGGCTCCGTGACAAGGCGCGCCGCTCAAGAACCGGGGCGAGCAAGCGCGCCCCGCGTCGCTCCGCGTCACGCTCGCGCTCGGGCTGTGCGGCGCCCGCCTCGAGAGCAGGTAGGAGGCGGCGCCCCGCCTGCTCCACCTCTCCCGCCCACGCGCCCCCAGCACATCCCATCCCTGGGGGCTGCTCTTCATTGGAGATGGCAAATGAATCGGGCGCCCGGGGAATGCAAACGGCTGTTCCAGAGCCTGCTTCTTGCAACTATCGACAGAACGGCGGCCATCGAGAGACCGTTTCAAAGTACATCTCTTGAATTGCATTAGTATTCTTAATAAAAGGAATTCGCCGCCTTCTACAGTCAACCGAACACTTCGGCTCTATTTGAAAGAAACTCAAATCGACACGTGCCTATTAAATTATCGTACATTGGGAAACATGTATTACTTTATATTATTGTGCCTTTCATGAAACTTGATTAAATGTTTCTTTTTATTAGGAACATGTCTTTCATACACTGAAACAACATTATTTCCTTAAAATATCATTTTGAGGTGGTATTTTTATTGGAGTATTATAAAACCTTAAACAATTCTACCAAATATAAAATCAGTAGAATTGAGCATGACCGTATGTGCTAAATTAGTTTTATTCCAATGTATTATTATTGTAATATTTTTATTACAATGTATTGTGTGCAATCGTTATCATCTAAACCTTCGTAGACATAAATTCTAAAGAAATAATTTAATATCAATATTTCACACGAACAACAACTAAATGAAGTTTACACCAGAATAAAAAGAATTTTATAAATATAAAATTATTTTGTTATTCACATAATCACAAAATGGATGTGTATTTTCAATAACAAGCCTCTTCTCCAGCGCGGCCAAGTAATGCCAAAACGCATATAACTACCCACATATGTTACGCGCGCATTTTTCTCATCACGTCGCCTGCTAAAAATGATGAAAGATTCATTGCCCTGCATTGTAAAAGACGACCTCGGAGGCAGACACACAAGGGCCAGGGACTGTGCGCTCGCTCGCGCGCGCGACGCTGCGGCGGCGGGGCATAGCGAAGGAAAGAAAGACACCGAAAGATGCCATACGTTGTGCAACACATGGCTTTGCCAACTCGCTCCTTTCATTACTGTATCACCGCCGAAGCCAGAGCGAAAGCGCTTGTGAGCAAGATAGCGCAGTGAGGAGAGCGAAAGGGGAAGAAAGAACGAGGGTGAGAGAGAAGAGGTGAGGGGCCAGGAGGGAAAAAAGGGAAATATTGTGACAGGGGTGTATCTCTATCTGCGCGAGGCGGGCAGCGCCACGCCGCGCTGCCGAGGCAACGGCTGGGCGGAAGGAGGGACGCGGAGGGGCGAACCTTTGTACTGGTATTGTTATCGAAGATACATCACGCGATGGGAGAGCCATCTGCGGCGTTGGCGTTTCCGTTCACGCGCGGAAACAGACGACTATCGCCCCGGGGCGGCGCCGTGAACAATGGCGATTGTTATTAAGAGTCCGATCATGAATTTCGTTCCCCCCACACGTGGATCGCCGACCGGGAAACCGATGACGGTCGGCGGGCGACCCCGCTCTCATTTCTTCGCCCGGATTTTTTTGGTGCGTGTGTGTTTTTGTTCGTTTATCGTAAACACTCCATGAATCCACAATTAACGCTTCCAAAAAATCTACGCTAACTCGATAAAATGGGACTTTTTCCGCGGTAATTGAGATACCCCCTTCCACTGCATAAATTACAATTCATGTGACTTCTGAAATAATATTTATGCAACCATTTCTCTTTTATTTTCATACCGCCGGTTCATTCCCCAAACCTTCCACGGGAATAACAATACCACAAATTTTAAAATTAAACTTTGCTGACATGTCTTTGTGATAAAAACGTAAACAATACTAACGCTTTGAATACGTTACATTTGCGAAACATACGTGCTCGGATTAACTTCACAAATACAACCACGGACGGAGGCATACAGTAAATACAAGATCAATAGTAATTTCAACAAATGTGACTTATTTATGGCTTTCCCTGTTTACGAATTTAAACTATATTTATTATTAAATGTGTTTTGCGTATTTCTAATCGCAGAGGGGGCTTAAACCATCTGCAATGTTTCCCAAAATTCATTTTGCATGTCACAAAATAAAAAGCGTTTCAAAGTCGAACAAAACACGATCTGGATTAACATGCATCGACCATGACGTGGCGCTGCGCCGCCCAAAATCCATATTCCCTTACCGGAAAGCGCACTTGCGGCCCACTAGCTACGAAGTCGAATTCCCTGGAAAGCGATACAAGCCCCACAACCAGGGAACTGCGGAAAATCCCGGATATTGTGTTGCAGACATCCGGGGTTCGAACATTTCCATTTCTCTGTTCTCTCTTCCCCCTTCGCAGAGACCTCCACGCGTACTTTCTGTATGGAAAGAACTTTGCCGGGCTTTGGTAAACGAAGATTGAATTTCCTAAAACCTTTTAAAGAGAGTGATGTGTAAAATAAGATGAGTGGGGGTGGCGAAAAGAGAAGAGAGGGAGGGAAGGGCTCAAGGGAGGCAAGAAGGGCGCGGGAAAAAGGGGAATTTGGCGGAAGAGGAGACGAGATTCCGGGGAGGCTGAAAGGCAGACGGTGGGGCCCCATTGAGAACACAGCGGCTAAGGGGCGCCGGTAGCGAAGGGGAAAGGAGCGCATTGGTGACGAAGGATCCGATGATAACGAGGGAAGAGGCGCCTCACGAAAGAGCTGTGCCGTCTGAGACAAAAGAAGAAGAAAAGAGATTGATGACGTAAATAACTGTGTAGAGAAATAATAGTAATTGTAATTCGATAATAGTTTTTAAACATGCCCTAATAGTGAGAGTGAATAAAATGAAAAACATAACTCATGACAAAATTTGACCTTGAAACCTTGAGGAGAGCTAACGACTGATGGGCGATTTCAGAATTGTGAGCACTTTCTAATGATAATTACTCGGAAGAATGGCAACAACAGTGACATTGTTGATAACAGAGAATGTAGTGATTTACAGTGACAATGAAGTCAAGTGTTTGTGTGGGTCTCATCGGAAGGGGCAGCGATCAAGGTAGCAACTGGGAGGGCAGCAGTGGTATCATAGCAACAAAATCGAAGGCTGTGGAAATGTAGTAGTGCAAGTCGATGATTACTAGGATGGCGACGGCAGCAGCGGTTAGGAAAGAGCAACGCGAGAAGGGGGCAGCAGAGCGGAAGCAGAAAGAGGTGGAGCGGGCCGGCAGGGAGGGGCCGAGGGAAACATTAAGACCCATTAAGCTGCGCGGAAGACAGCGACGGCCGACTCGGTAAGCCGCCCCTCCCCGCTCCACCAGCAAGTGCAGCGGGGGGGGGGAGGTTGAGCTGCCCGGCGCTGCGCCGCCTTTTCTCCGTCGCGCCCCGCCCCGTCCCTTGCCTGCGGCGCCCGCGCCTGCCTCCCTGGCTTCGATTTCGCCAATTCCCTCCTCTGATCGTCGGCCTGCCTTCGTCCCTTAGCACATCCCAAGATTTCCGCCCCATTGTGGAAACTCTCTAATCCTCGCTACAGTAATTCCCCTATTCCAGAAATGTTTCATGGCAGATATTGTTTAAATCACTGCCATGCAGTTATTTCAAAGATCTGAAATAACACTTATTTTCTATTGTTTTTAACAATTCTCATTGCAAAATAATCATTTTAATCTAAGGAGAAATTGAAAGAAATTCCATTTATGGAAAAAACGAATTTGCTAAAACAGTTTAATAAATGCCAATTTAAATTAATGAAGAATGGATACATTATTAGGAAGCTATTTCCTTTAAAAAATGTCATATTACATATTTCAATTTTACAATAATTCTTTCATAAAAATAATAAATAAACAAGATTGAAAAAAATTCAAAGCTCATTTTTTACTATTCACAATTTCGAAATTTTTTACCGTCTCGCGAGCGAGTGATTCTTTTCAGAATACGAATAAAAGATTTTTTTAAAAAAAGCAAATGTTTATAATGTATTCAAATTAGTATCATATTGGAACAAACTTTTATTTCTATATTGTGTTAGTTTATTAATAATTAGTACAGTTAATTTCATTCAACTGTTAATGGAACAAAAAGCTGTTATTTATATGCGTTAATTTACGATTCTTCTATAAAACTTTAATTTAAGTCAAACAAAGTCTCCCAATAATTCTGTAATGTAATAACTTGCATTGAATTATTCATTTGTGGTTTATATTAACTCCAGAATTTTCTAATAATCTATAGTATACTTTTAATATCCGTAGTTTTCATCATCTGTTAAGACCTTACTCCTCTTTTTGCAAGCCATCGCTTACTCTGCCCCACACTGCGGCACCTTTCATCAATACCCCACTTCCACTTTCTTCCCTCCGCCTGCTCACAAAGCCGCTGGCGCGTGGGGGCCCCGCGAGCAAAAACGCTCATTCCGCGAGATCGGCGCGGCTCGCGCGGGCGATTTTTCTTGCGAGGGAGTCGTCGACTCGGCCGCCCGTGTCCGTCTCCCGTGAATTCTGCTCAGACCCGTTGCTCGGAGCCATAAATATCTTGTTCTTACACGGAAAACGCGATTGCGGCTGATTTATTGACGACTTGGCGTAGAGGTGAGACGCGTCGTACCTTAACTATTTACCGAATGAAACCGTAACTGCCTCGATCTCCCTTTCTTGGAAACGGTCAACGTTCGATTTACAAAGGCTATCGTTCCCTAGTAAAGTGAAATTAAGATTGGAAATATTTTTGTGGAACAATAGGGGCATCATGTAATGTAGTGGCATTGCTCTCATAAGTAGACATTAGAGGGTTCAAACTGAGTCATTTCATCCGAGATAAATAATAAGTAGAAATCAAAATAAAAACAATCCATCAGAAACTTATAGTTTAGAAAAACAACACGACGAAAGTTTTCACGAATCACTTCGATTTTCCATTTTCTACGTTGAACCATTGTAGCATTCATGTACGAATCATTATACATTATACTTTTATTCAACCCATTCTGGTTGAAATCCTGATTTAACACAGCGATAGTGGAGGTTACTTCCGTCTAGTATTACCTTATTATGAATCCAAAGCATACCCAAAGTACAGGTGTCATTTTTTGATATTCATTTGCACTTTCAATTAGTTCAGTCATACTTTACAATCTCTTGTTGCAAATATTTTCATAATAAAAGATAATTATTTAGAGACGACACGTAGAAAAGATATCTAATACGCAGTTCTATTATTGTCGTTTCAATTAAATAAAAGACTTTTGACATTGCATTTAAAATTAAAAATTTTGTTAGCTAAGATTGCCCCGAGGGCCGTCCGCCGCTCATATATGCCTTGGATCGTCTTGCTTCTCAAGGGGCTCCCGTCGCACGTGCAAAGGCGTGCCCGGGGAGAGCGTGTCGTGGCGTCGTGGGAACAGCAAGGGCGGGGGCGGGGGCGGGGGCGGCGCTTGGGCTCCTGTGTAATCCCGAGCAGCCGCAGGCGCCTACCGCGCGCCGCAATTAGTTCTTTCGGGATGGCGCCTTCCCGCCGCCTCCACCGCCGCATAATCAGCGCGGGCAGAAGGAAGCCCCTTTGGCGCGCGTTCCGCAGAGTCGGCGGCGCGTACGGACGCCGCCCCGCCCCGCTACGCCTCTCCTCACCCTTCCCACTCCCCTGCACCTCTCCCCGCCCTGCCCCGCTGCAACTCTTACGCCCCGCCCCGTCCCACCCCACCCCACACCTCTACACGCCCCGCCCCGCCCCGTCTCACCGCACCCCGAACCCTTACCCGCCCTGCCCCGTCCCGCCCCGGGTTGCCTCGCGCTCCCCGTTGCGTCGCGTCGCATCGCAGGGGATGGCTCTGCTACACTGCGCACGGCACGCAGTGGGTGCTGGCGGCGGCGGCGGCAATTTGTGCCGTCTGCGGGTTCCGCGCGAGTGTTGTAGAGATTACGTCATTAGAGTGCGAGGTTCAATGGACGTTATACTAAACTGAAGATGGAATGGAATATAAAATAGTGAAATATTATTTTTTATGTAAGGATGAAAGGAAATCTTGATGAAATTTCCCGATTTTTTTAAATTTCAGACGTGAAGAATTTATTACCGATAAATATACTCATTTTTGTGTGTTACACCTAAGAAAAAATGTACAGGAGACGAGAATTAAAATATTGGTGCTACAAGATGATTCAGACGTGTTCAAATTATTAGACTAAGCATGTATTTTTGATGTTCCTAAATTCCTTGATATAAAATTTTGAGAGAAACTCATAATACCTTATAGTTATGCACACAAAGTATTAAATGTATGAATGCAACAAGTACATGAAAGTAAAGTGTAATAAATGCAATTTTTTACAAAAAATATCTTTAATAATTTGAACACGTCTGTATAAGTCATTCTACAAGTAAGATAAAAGGATTTCGTATTATTCTGATTTGTCATGTTTCAAAAATATGTAATAAAATGAAACAATTTACCTCTACGATAACTACCTACTTTAGGCATTTTTTTCAATACCTCATAATCCGATCTTGTTGGAGAATACAAACCTACTTCCTCATTAAATTTTTCTGGTGCAATTTCTTTGGTTATAAGTGCCTTTCACGCACGTTCCTATTTATTTCTATTTTTTACAAAAATATTTTTCCATTTATTTGTGAATGCTTAATCCAGTTAATTCACAACATGAAGTGGGTAGACTCGAATTTAATCAGAATCATTTTAATTATGCGCAAATCATTAAACAATACTTCTATTCTTTGAAATAACTCTTTATTAAATTATTTAATTCAACATCAAATACTGTTTTTGTTCTGTAACGTTTTCTTTTATTAAAACTAATGTTTGTTTTCAAAATTAAATTTCATAAATATTTTATGATTCTCCCTGAATTGTGGCTATTTTATATTCCAACAAGCGTGCAATTTGTGCACTGAGGCAACATTTCCTTCCCGAGGAGTGATTGGATATGATATTTCACCTCACAGCATCTGCTCCAACAACTAGAAACGGGCACAGGGCGAGCCCACGGCGTCGCCGGCAACGCTTCCACGGCGAGCGATTCTCAGGTGCGGCGCGAAACGCACAGTCCGCCCCTCCACCTCTTCCCCCCCCCTCGTGAATCAGCTGTGGAGCTGGTCGGCGCCGCGCAGTGGACAGTCTTCTCGCCCCGTGTTTTATCCCGCGCGTAAGAAAATAGGTCGTACATAATTCCCGTGCTTCCTTCCTCAGAGAGCGAGGGGTGGGACAGGGTAGCAGGGACCACTCCCCGCGCGAGGCTCACACACTTGGCAATACAAGTCCTAATAATTCTTTGTGTGCTTGCAGATTTAGGGCGGCGGCTCCCCAAATGTACTGCGGGCCGAACGCCCCCGCGCGGGAACCCGTGATGGTGGAGGTGGGAAGCGAGGGAGAGGAAGTGGAGGCAAGAACGTCCGGAGCAGCCTGTTTTGAATTCTCAGAATTAAAACAAACTGTGTAGGGGAAAGAAATAAATATCTGCGAACTTTGAATCTAGAAGCAAACAATGTAATGCGTTTACGGTAATTCCGGTTGTGATCGTCACAACCGGCAAGAGACTGGGAGATGACAGTAGTCAGAAAAATGGTAGTAAAGGAGGGGTAAGAGTTAGAAAGTGATTTGAAGGTGATTAATCGAATGATGGTGTTGGTAAACGATGAAGTAAGTAGTGATGGCATATACGACAGTAATGAAGATGACAGCAGGAAGAATGACATACATGGGCATTTGCCTCACATTTTTCCCACATTTTCCGAACCGAAAATACCGCCGCTCACCTCGCCTGGGACATTCTACACTTAGTAAATGTCTTCGCGAATTGAACTATCTCCGGGTTGCAAAAGGTGAATTGGCATGTTCTTCCAGTTTTACGTTGTTGTGTGTGTGGTGTTATTAGTGATTCTGGGTGTGTCCACTACTGAGGTCATTAGTCCCGTAAGTGTAGAGCATGTTTTTTCATCGGGAGGTGGCTTTTCCCGTTTTTCATCGGGAGATCTTTTCCCCGTTGGATGGTGAGATCCGGAGTCAACCTACTGTCGACTAGTGAGGTTTTCCCCAGCCAGGTATCTCCAACTAGCAGAGCACCGCCCCAAGCGGGACAAACTCTACGTCCCCGACCGGTCTCCTGGAACGTGTATGATTATGTAGTGCATTTTAGTGTATGTATGTGTGTAAGGATGAGGATAGGACAAGGAAGAGGAAGGAAAGATCGCGCGCGGTCCGTGGTCCGTTGGTTAGGGTACTGCTCCGGCATTCGCCTGGTGTTGATCGGAGAAACCACAGAAAACTACCAATCAGAGCAGCCAGCCGCTAGAATTCTCCTCCAGACAGCGACAGAATTCGACCTAGCTGACAAACTATTGTCGAAAATCCTGCCACCGTCGGAACTCGAACCTAGGATCCCCCGTTCAGAGGGACTGCAGTGACATCAGTAGATGCACTAAGCCACCTTTTCAGGTTTTTACGTTGTTGAGGAGATGGACGTCAAGCCACATCTCCAGTGCGCGAACGCACACGCATTGCGTTTTTCCCAACCAACTACGTCCAACTTCACTGATAGTTTGCATGTTTTTGCGCATTATAATCTCATCATGCATGTAATATTTTTTCACTGAGTTGGAATAATATCTCAATGAACTGTTGACATTTTTTACGAACGAAGGTACGTATACTGCAGAGAATCCTAAAAAATACTAATCCAAACGTTTTTTGGAAACATTCAAGAATTTTATAACAGGAATCCTTAGCTATGTTTATTTTACTTAAATCACAAACTGTATTGAGTACATTTAAATAAAAGCGAAATTGTACAGATTTTTTAGTGTGGATGGAAAGATAATTAAGTAAAGAATATTTAATTTGCTGTAGGTGAGTTTTTGTTTTATTAGTAATAAACTAAAATAAATATTTAAAAAAGAAACGTATATCATTTTATAATAACTTATTAAAATGTTTAAAATACTATTAATTAAAATAAATTCTCAATACAGTATTAATTTTGGAAGAAATATGATAATTCTTCACTTTTAATCTTTTTAAGAGACCATCAGATTGAAATATCATTATCTTATAAATATTATTGTTTTGTATGTAGTTTAATGATGTTTTCAAGATTGTTATTTCAATCCACGAAATATCTTCCCGTATTTTACGAGTTGTATCTTCGTTTCCTAAATCCCACATATCCTTCCCAATGCCTTCCGGGACTATCAAAACAACAAACTCCTTCATCCTGCCACTCCATTCACTCGCAGCTGTTTGTCGCGAGTCCACTATGTTTACACCGGTTTCGCCCACTAATCTCCGGGCTTCCCTGTTGCTTGTACCTCCTTCTCCATAGCCCATATACTGCTCCAGTAGCTGTCTCATTCCATACACAGCACATCCATCCGCCAACTGGCGTGTCCCTCAGGTCGTTTCTAGGAAGCGCATGTTTGCACATTCTCATCTTACGAACGACCGCAAAGCTTTGTGCGCTGCTCTCTCCGCGCCCGATCCACCTGGCTCGACGCGGAGCCGCCGCATCCGCCGCCGCCGCTCACGCCCGCCCGCCTGACCGCTGCACCGCCGCCTTGTCTCCGCGTTGGGTCCGCGAGATTTAGATGCTACGACACACTCAGCGCGGTACACGAGACCCGGGACCGTGTTTGCTCCTGCTACGACTGCGGACTCCGTCACCGTTACGGAGACGCACGACCCTCCCCGGTCTGCGGCGGGACCGCTGGCGCTGGCGGGGGGCAATACTGCGGAGCACTAGCGAAGAGAAGGTGACGTTTACGGTGAGAATCCAAGGCGAAAGACTAAGAGTAAGTTTGTTCCTACTCATTTTTGTTTAAAGTGTCTCAGTGTGGGTAGCCAAGAACTGCACTCAATCGGAGAAACAGCAGAGGGACATGAACGCAATTGAATATCAGGAACAATAGGCAGAATCGAGATGATGGGAGAGTCAGCTACAGACAATGTTATATATATTACTCCGTATACGATGTATTAGGGAAAGTAAAAAGATGATGGGTGGCACAGGGAATAGTAACAAAAGCTATTGGCTCCTAAACACATAGCGTAATTACAAGCTGTCAAAAATGATAAAATTACAGAACGTCGTGAGGTGTCGGGGCAGGTACGGAATGCTAGATTAGCGAAAGAGTGGCAAGTAAGCGGCTATGAAAGATGCGGAGAGAACAGTGCGATTGTCGGGTAATAGCAGGTATCAAGGAATGGCCGCTGACGAGAGTATCTGGTCCTCAGAAAGCGGCGAGGCGTTGTGGGCGGTAGATGACGTTGGCGCCAAAGAGGGGAGTCGTGGGCGGCGGCCTCTGGGAGAAGGCTGTATCGGGGTCGACGGGAGTGTCACAGACGTCTGCGGCAGTAGTGGAAACAGTCAGCGTCAGGACGATTAGGAGCACAGTGTGGCTTCCGCGGATGAGAACACAAACACTAGCGGCGGTGGGGTCTACGATAGGACGCTGGGGACGGTATAGACGACAACGGCAGCGGAGGTGGAGGCGGAGGCAGTCTGGACAATGGCTGAGGCGAGCGAGTCGCTGAGCTGCAGCAAAGCGGCCTCTGATCCAGCCGGGCTAGTTCCTCGGAAGCGCTCTTCCTCTGAAGGGGGTCTTCCTGAGCGTGCTAATGGTTATATGTAATCTCGTACCCACTATCTTCCTCACGGGGGTCCATAAAATGCGACTGCATCGCCGTTACTGCTGCAAGCACGTTGCACCGCACGTTAACCGGTAAAATACACTTTGCTGTTAGCGATAAAAGCCAATTCAGGTATGTGTTGTCATCAATTCAGCGAGAAAAGTGACAACAGGGAATTACTGTCTTCAATATGTCATCGATTATAAAAAAAAGTATTTTAATTTATCTACTTATGTTAAATAACACTATTGAAACAGTGACAATTTCCACAAATATGATTGTGACAATACCTCAGAAAACGTTCAACAATTTCAATACAATCAATTAATGTTCAATAATATTAATACTTGAAATTGAATACTTGATTGAGTCTGAACCAAAACTTTGTACAAATAAAATTATTAGTTGCATCAAAATGAAAATATGGTCGATTCTGTACATATAATAAATAACTTTGTACACACAAAATTCACCAGTGACGATGTAGCTGATATAATATTATCACTATCAGTTATTCTACGGCAAGCGTTTGCCACAGAAATCTCTCAGCTTCTTTCATCTAATCATCTCTTCATCGTATATTAAAATGTATACATTAAATATCGTACGTAATACGAGTACATATATAAGTACTCGTACATATTCATTTTATTATTAAAAATTTTACAATTATATTTTGAAATTTCATTGCGCCACTGTCATTACGGAACATTCTGATATATTAGAAAATTATAACATGGGAATTCTTCATCTCTTATTAATAAGTCGTATTTAAACGGACAAACTGGAGAATTGAAAATGCATGGGCTTGAAAATGACCTTTCACGCTACTCGGAAGATGTATTTGAACCTATAATGTCCTTTATTGTTAGCAATAAAAAGCCAGTGAAAGGAGTTTGACCTCAGTGAACGGACCTTAAAACACAAGCAAGGATCTTAACGACATTGAACTTAAGAATACAAATCAGAACGGCACCCCAAACGCTCTTGCGCGCACGCAATTTCACGATGAAGCCGTCGGTGTGCCCTACGGTCGCGTGAAGCAACTTTGTGAAGAATGACGAGCACCGATGCAATGACCCTATAATCCTCAAATTCGCAAGCAAAAGTAACCATTGAGTGTTGGCTGAGTAATATCGTGCTACATACCATTTGTCGAAGATTAACCTGTGCAGTCTAAAATTATAACCGGGGCATGATGTTTAATTTTAAGGTCCACACTCGAAAAATTTCAAAATAGTGCAAATACTTATTTTAAGGGTTCTTTTCCAATGTTTAACCAAACATATTTAGCAATAAATACCTACTTTTTCCTGACGTCAATTTTAGTTCAACCCAAAGTGAAACTATGGCTACATTAATTCTTTGTTCTGATTACTATCGTCGCAATGTTCTCGCCAATTTGCTTCGAATTAATTGAAGTATTCTTTCAGCTTAACATTCACTTCTACTAATTTATTAACCCGGGAGTGCCCGCAATAGGTAAACTCACGCCAGTGCCCGCAATTCATCTCTCAGATATAGCTGCAACGTTTTGCGAATGCGAATGATCTGAAAGTCCATTTACTGCAATACGTATTTTATTCAGTTTGTACATGTCCTCCAATGCAATTGTTAATGAATCCCACACTGGAGAATTCGTGTTTAAACACTTATGGAGAGATATGCCATGAAATGTACCTCACAGGGCAGGAGCTCACAATGCACTGGCGCTATTGCACCGAATGTGTGTGATAGATACCGCGCAGCGCAGCGATCACGTTTCAACATCCTCACGGGAAATGGTTGAGCGAAAGGATACAAATTAAAGTCCAGGCGATCTCAGAAAACTACAATGAAGGAATACATGAAATATCAGATGACTAATGCATCGCAATAAATCAGAAACATAAAATTGCCGTGGCTTGGATCTCACAGATCTATTGCGAGCACTACCGGGTTAATTGGTATCTTCGTTTCTTCCTTTCTCCTCGCCACCCCCGTCCCAGCACTTCGTTACCGCCTCCGGCGCCGCCTCATGGTCGAGCTCACCAGCGCAGGTAATGTCACCGTCGGACGCGTCGCATTAGCGCTCGAGGAGCCGTGGAGAAGAAGGCGATGGGGGCGTTGGTGACCGTGATAGTGGCGGCGGTGGCGGTGGCGGCGGCGTTGACAGCGTGGAGGCGCGGCGCCGCGCGCTGCGCCGTCGCTTCCTTCGGTCGCCGTGCCGCGGCGCCACCTGCGTGCCCGGCCGGAACCTCGTTAACGAGCACGTGGGCGCGAGGACGCGGGAAGCTCGGCGCCAAGAGGCAGCGAGGGTGCGCGCAATCACCACCGCCACCGCCTTCGCTGCCTGTAGGGCCCCTCCCTTCACATCACGCACACTCGGATTGTGACTCACTGCTGCCTATGTGTTCTATGACATCCACGCGGGAAGGGGGGGAGGCGTCTTCTCACAACTATACTTGTCTCAACTCTCTCTTGGTTTGCCACCTGCGTTGTCAATTCCATAATGCTGATACATCTTTTACATACTTTGCATGTACCTTCTCATCTCTTGTTATTGTCTTTGTCACTGCACACAATCATCACGGCTTAATTTTTTGTGTTGGCTACCTCAATAGATAATATCTCTCAGCACGATACACTACAGCAGCTTGATACCGTCGCTTCAAAAGGAAGTAGTTGATTCCTCCGAGATAATCATCACTACGATTAACGATACAATAATCACTCTACGATTAACAATAATTTGCTGTTATCATCAGAGCGAAATCCCAATCCATCCCTTCCCCAACCTTTTCTTTAACACCATCGCACCTCAAGAGTTCGCGCGCCCATCCGGCCACCCGCCTGTTCCATCGCTCGCGAAACCTGAGGGCCGAAAAAAAGCGAAGCGCGACGAAAGATGTTCTTAGCTTGCAAGGGGAGGTGCGAGATGAGAAGAGAAGATACGGGCCCATTGATCTCCGAGCGAAGGTCGTATTTCAAAGGCGGCGCCGCTCCGCGCCGCGCCGCGCCGCGCCTCGTCGGGACGCTGCCGAAGTAAACACGGAGAGCGAGGGCGGCGCTCGGCGGCGGAGGCGCGCGCGCGGGCGGGCGCGCTCTGCGGGGAAGAATGGGCGGAGAAAAGCTAACGAAGGCAATTACAGTAATTGTGCGTCAAATTGAGTTGCGCTCGCGCCAAGGCGGAGGAGGCGACGCGGGCGTCGCGCCCCGGGAGGTGCGCGGCCGAGGTCATACGCCGCGTGCGTTCAGACACGGGAATGCTTGGCGGAAAGGAACATGAGAAAAATGGGGGAGTAGGGCTTGAAGACGTTTCTTTTATGAGTTGTGCTACTGTAAACGAGTATGTTCGCAATGAAGTTCACGCGAGTGCGCTTTCTTTACACTAGACAGACTGTAAACGTTACTACGCTGACACATGCGCCAAATAGCGCATCACGCACACACAGGGAAGGTGGTTTTAAAATAGTTAAAAATACAAAAACACACCAATTGTGAGAAAATATGCGCGTATATTCTACTGAAGAATACTGCAATACAGGCGAGCAAGGCGCAATACAGAGAACGAACTCCGCTTGCCTTACCCGGGTGCTTGCCAATATAGTAAAAATCACAGTGAGCGGCGTAGCGGACTGCCGCTACACCGTTACTAAAGCCGTTACAGCAACTAAAAACGACTCAACTCGACCACGACCGGCAACTACACCTCCCCTCCGCCCCTCACCGCGTTGACGTAACCTATTGAACACGATAAGGAAAGAGGGACAACGCGGAGACGGAAGGGCAGGATCAGAGAGCACAGAGAAAACTACGCAACAATCTTAAAGTTCAATGAATACTTTTAATTTGTTTATTTCAGGATTATAAGATTTAGTTAAATTTTATTTTCCTGTTTAATTATTTAAATCAAATTGTGCTTGTGACTTAATGGGAACTAAAGTTGATTCCACCCTGTGACTTTTTCGTGTATTCTCGTCGCCGACCGGGCAGACGATCAGCAAAAAGAAGCTGCTCCGCTTGCCTACTGAATGGGGCTTCCCGAATTCCATTGCAAACACCAACGCACATCGCGTTACTGCGTGTATGAATCCTCGGCCTCGACTGCAAGGACGGCACGTGGCAACCAACATATTTGGCGGGATAATACAATACATATTTGGCGGGATATTCGGCGGGTAATTCCCCACGCAACCGCACCGCGCTGTGTCTCCAGGCCGACCTACTGGCGATCCCCGTAAGCCTGACTTTGCAGCCGTCAAACCTACCCACGAAAGAGACTTCTCATTCGCTCGCGCTGCTTGTGGGCGAAATATATTCCGCTCTGCACATCAGTAGAATACTTAAATGAGTTTAGTAAAGGGCGAAACAACATGCAGACAATAAGGAAACCTACATACCTTACCTTCTCAACTTAGTATTCAATACATACCTTCTCAACTTAGTATTCAGTTCTAATTAATAAGACAATATTACTATTTTTACTCATTCAGAATTGCTAACCCTCTTTTTCTCTGCCCAAGAGCGGCACCAACATGCAGTACCATTTCATCTAGTGAAGTTAAGACGTGTCTCCTCGATGGGACATCAGTGCATTATCTGGGGGCACAGCCAAAAGAGTATTCATATTTTTCATGCTTTCCCTGTTTGGAGTCATTTAAGTTACGTGCTGTTCTTTTGTTATTGCATTCATGTTTTTGAGGAACTTTTGGATAATTTAATATCTTTGTTCGATGCTCACATTGTGTGTCGATATCATCACTGTCTGGACTGACTTCTCAAAAACTATGCATAGAAGAAGCTTCTTACACTAACTTGTCCAGGCGCGGTTCGTCATTAAAAGTTATAAGGCGAAGCCTCCTCTAAAGAAATTGCCGCCAAAATAAAATTAAAAATATTATATTTATAAATGATTTATTTATTAATAATGGATTTCTGAATTATATTTTGTAGCGATCATATCAAGTTTTATTCTTTGGTAGTCAGATAACGGCCGTCCGTAATGCGTTTGAAGCTGCTGAATGGGATGACAGACGCGAAGGAAATACATTAGGACCGCCCGGCACCGCACGGCGCAGCCCGGCGTGCGACGGCGCTGCTCGGCTCGGCCTGCGAGTCACCCATTACGGCCGGCCCAGCACGGAACGGAATGGCACAGGACGCCACTTGTTCCGCTAGCGACGGAGAGATTGAACCTTCCGGTAGAAGCCGATGATACTAGCTGCGGAGAAAGAAGATCAGGAGCAAGGAGGACTATGTACTAAGCGGAAACAAATACTAAGAACAATATTAGTCTGAAACTATCAGAATCTTTTCCAAAGCCAATACAATCCATTTGATTTGGCTCAACTTCACGCCCTGCAATCTTTAAAGGATTTTTTATAAAGGATTCTTCATAAGAACTTCACGTTGGTCAACTTATATGACCTTTTGAACATTTTCTCAATGTTTCTCCCAAATTTTGCATTGATTTTCTTGCTTGAATATTTACAGGTCAGATCACTACAGAACATGCTGAAAGTCCGATTTTAATAAAACAGCGGGCATTTTTCAAAATAGCAAACGTTTAACTCGGTCTAGCATAAGAGCAGGATAAAAGATTCAGGAACCAATGTAGGACTACCGCCAAAATACTAATTACATCGCATTTAACGTACGATATCTGTTTGTTTATGTCAGTTATTGTGTGCCCATGTATTACAAATTTCCGCGGCTGAATATTCAAATAAACAATGCGTATTAACTTATTTTTTTATTTCTCCCTTGATATTCATCAAGTGTATTTCAACATTTGTAACTCCATTGGGAGTTGTGAGGAAGGAAGATGGGGAGAAACCGATGACAACCGCTCGCCAGTCCGGAAGGCTTTAATTCCTGGAACAGCACGTCAACACCTCCCATGTCCACTCGCCGCGCCGCCATTGTGGCCGTCTCACACCAGCGTATTCAATTCTCGGGGAAGCATTCTGGGTGGACCGTACCGCTGCCGGGCGGAGCGGGCTGAGTCGGCTGTTTGAAATGGGTGACATCTAATTGAATAACAGGCAAAACATTTCGACCTGTGATGCGCTGTGCCGTGCCGGGCACTCCTAATGGGTTTCGGCTCCCACTTCATTCCATCATAATGCTTGAGTAAGACGAGGAGGCGTGACGTCATGCGCTCACTGCCCAGGTTTCCCGACGGACGAAGACTGCGGCCAGGCAGTCTTCAAGGTTGGGGCCTGGTTAGGGTCTAGGTTCTGAAGGAAATGGGCGTGCTCACCAGATAACATTACTACGTAGCTCAGCGAGTAGCATTGAACAACAACTAGTTTTTCCAAAACGCGGTAGAAGCGCTACTTCATTATGCCTCTACCGGAAGAGATTGTGTACAGAAATTCAATGTTTAAAAGCTAAGTCTTAATGAAAAATGTAGATAAAACTCTCTCAAGGAACAGGTCCTCCTCCTGAAACGGAAACCTAAGACTGGCCTCCGAATTAACTTCATAAAATGGTGGGAATAAAGACACCCCCCTGTTTTCTGAAGTGCCAATTTAGATGAACGTTTCGAAGTTGTGTACTACATCATGCAAGCAGGGAAGGTAAATTGAACGTATGTCATAGTGTGATATTATCGTGTGATAGCTGCGTTTGGTTCATTTGTGGTGTTGGGTAGTTTTGTGGGTTTAATTGGTGCAGGAGAGATTTATTTTAAAAAGTGAACAATATACGTGGTAACAATTTGGATCTACATTCGAAGATGTAGGTGAAAAGTCTGGATCTGCGTAGGCCAAATCTTACCATAATTCAGGAACAAAATCAATACAAATCTCAGGACGGGATTCGTAAATTCAACCCGATAATGTGCAATGCTTCTGAGTGATTTTGTGGAAATGACATAAAAAATGCATTATTTTGCTTTACATGCATTCTGACCATGAATGGTGATAATGTGAAGACTGAGACTGGGATCACAGATTTGAAAACCTTAAAACAATTCAATAAGAATCTTTCAAAGAATCAGTATATTCATATAAAGCTAATAGACTGTATAAAGTTCTGTGGAAAGTTTGAACTCTTCTGAAGAGGATGCATGATGAAACGAAAAATTCTCGCTATTCTGTATTTTTCGCGGGCTGCTTAGTCACATGATTAACTGACTGAACTGACTTGAGGGAAAGTCGATAATTGAATAGCAGATTTTGAAGGAGCATCGGGAGCGTTGACTACTAGTGAAGCAGAACGTTGCTTTTCTAGTATCAAAAGAATATAGACTGTTACGTTAATTTGTAACAACGTTTTATTATAGCCACGTACTGCCGTCGAACGTATAATGGAGTAATTCTCCTTCAATCTAGTCTGTCATCATCAATATTGTAGTCAGTCTTTGTTTTTTATCCCTTCGGCCAGGAGTTCGGCCGTACTTGTAATTATATTTCATCATATTTTAATGTTAATTAAATTACTATTATATTAATGCTAAGGGCGTTCAAATTATTATGCTCAATGAATTCAAGTTCCTTCCATAATTTGATCTGGTCAGCAATCCTGTCTTATTGTAGTGATCCTTTGAAGTAAATTCGCTTTTGTGTTTTCTCAACTTTCTTGGTAAAAATTCAAACAGTTCTCTTTCGCCCTCTTCCCTGCAGAATTTGATGAGTCTGAAACGAGGTCAAGATATGAGAAGAAATACGGGCGAAGAAACAACTCCTAGAAAGGTGCCGGCAAACGCGAGGTTTTTGTATTGGACTTCTCAACGAAGCCGAGAAACGAGATAAAATAACTGATGTCGGTACAGAGGTGGAGGGGAAGAATATTAATATCTGTCGGTGAGGATTCGAAGCAGTCGAGAGCTCGTTAATAGTTTCTTAACTCCTCTCTCAACTACTTTTCCTCTTTACCGGACTGCGGGAGGGATTCATTTCAACTTGCCAACGAATTGCGAATACTCGGCCGACGGAACTTCATGTGAACTACCGCTGGGGATATGAATTAAAGTTGCGTATTAATTAAACTCACCACGAGCGAAGTGGGCGGCCCACGCATTCAGAAATGAAATACACGGTGGTCGGTTTGTACACAGCAGCCTCGGGGGCGCGCAGAGTTATTCCTTTCATTTATTCTAAATCAGAAGTTCCGTGTTTCCAATTCTAGCGCTGGTGCCCCTCCACTGCAACGCTACTATTGCTCTAGGAGAAGTACTTCATTACATTGGGAATGTTTTGTAGAGCTCATTCTGCTGTTATTGCTCTGGATAAACCATGTTCCAAAATCTGTGTATTCTTCTACGTGATGATAAGTATCATTTGGATCAAGGCATTACGACATTCATGTGTTCTCTTCAGTGGATATTGATAAAATAGCCTTAGACCCTTATATGAAAATGGTAAAAATAGTACTTCCAATTTCAGCAATTCAATGAACTTTTAAGGTTAAGTATTAAGTTTAAGAATGTTTACATCAATTAACAAGCCAATTATATCATATTTGATGGTTTATTTCATTCAAATATTCGCAAATTTGCAAAACATATATTCTCACAAATATGTTTTAACCAATAAAGCCGAAAACATATGATAAAATATTAAAATAATAAATAAAATGAATAAATATCCATTAAACTCCAACCAAATAAACATTCACTACAACCAAATACACATGTAAAAAGACCACTCCAAACCTACAAAACGTACATAGTCAGAAAGTATCATGGATTCTATGCCCAACGTCCTCGATCCGAGATCACATCAGAAGACGCTACCTCCCACGAATGTGCCCAAGTGTGCCGATCAAGAGAGGGGAAAACTACAGAGCGGCGGGAGCCATCTCAGCCGGTGGCCCCCGCGGCAGGAAATTTGCGCGGGCGGGTCGCGGCTACCACGGCAAATGAGCCGGAGGGAAAGGAGGGACCCACGGCGGGCCCGATGCACGCGGCGGCGCCGCCGCCCGCGCTCCCGCCCGCGCTCCCGCCCCCGCCGCCCTAACGCATTTGCCCTCATCTTCCACTTTACGGCCTTGTTGCAGGGAAAACGTGTAGGTTCTGCCGGCGGCGAAGTCGGTCTCAAATTGCATTGCTCGTGCTGTACATTTATGTATGTGCTATTACAGGGAAAAGACAGGCCTCTCGGTGGGATGCGAACAGGAAAAAAGAGAGAGGAAAGCGGAAGGTGGCAGATACACGCGGTGCGGTTTCGAGGCGAAGAGCGGAATGGAGAGAAGGAAGCAGGGAAGAGAAGAAAAAAAGTAAAGGAAGAAAGAGAGAGAGGGACAAAAACAGCCTGGGCAACGGTGCATGGACTGATTATTCTTAATGCCACATCCGTTCGGGGGCAACTTCCTGCGGGCTTCTTCGCTCTACCTCGCTCCCTCCGCGCGCCCGGCCGCTCGCTAGCTTGCTTCCCCGTTGTGCACTCGAGGGACCGCGTGCTTCGTGCGGCGCTGAGTGCCACTCGCATTTCTGGTCAACCGCACTTCATCAGATACGTCAGCTCTGTAACACTACAATTCTGCGCCTATTCTGTAAAAGTTTCAATGGCTTAAGATGACCATAACTAATTTCAGATTTGATTTAATGAAAAATCTTCGATATCTTCACGACTTATATGTATTTTTTAACAAGATTTTTTCTATTATCTTTCCCCCTTCATACACTGATAACCTTTTATTTACTTCTTTGCCATCCTCTACTTTTCATAAAATGTTCATTTATCTTTGCAAGTAAAGTCCTTCAAGTAAAATAGTTGTACCAGATCATTTTATAACTCCTGTTGACACCATTAATGTAGTACTTTAAGACAAAGGTTGCACTTCTTATCCATTTTCTAATATTCATAATTCCGAAATAACGAAAGATTTTTAATTGAAAGCTTGTGTCAAAACGTATTCTCTTAGAGTTCTCAGTAAAAGTGACCTGACCTTACACACATATTTCTGAGTTATTGTGATACTTTTCAAATTATTACCTCCTTTTTATATGAATTCTACAATGCGATCTTCATAGGTTGTATACATCTCAGCTCGCTCTTCTATCCCGTCACAGTCCCACCTCGGCAACTTCCTCATCACATCCCACGCCAGCAATTCCCGCCCCCTCGCTCATCTCCCTCTCAGAGTCCTCTCCGCGTCACCGCCTCACCCTCGCCCCACCCCTCCCGCCCCCGCCCGCGGCGCGCTCACCGTGCGCCACTCTCGGTGCAGCCTCTTCTCTCACGCCACCGCCACCGCCGCCGCCGCCGCCAGCATCGCCGCCTCTTCCAGCCACCGCCGCTACTGCTTCTCCTGCGGTGGCGGAGCGCCCTCCTGCCCTCTAGTCCTCCCCGCGCCCCGCTCCGCGCCCCGCTCCGCCCCGCCCCTCGCCGCTCTCGGGGGCCGCGGGGCTGGTAGCAATCTTCTCCGCAGCCGCCGCGCCGCCGCGCCGCCAGCTATTTGCATTTCGCATCTCATCGGGATGCAAGGGCGCCCCCTGTAAAGAGCGAAGCGCCGCTCCTCTGCGCTCCCCGCGCGACCAGTGGCCTCTTCAATCCGCCGCCCACGCCACGCCACGCCACGCACTTGCTGCGAGGAACTTTTTTAAAGGCGCCGCTCCCTTCCCCCTCTCCCTCCTCCTCATCCGACTCCTCCTCCTCCGCCGCCATGGTCGTCGTCGCGTAGGCCGACACGGTCGGCGAAATGACGCAGAAGAATAGCGGCTATCCGTTCTTCAGAGATGTATCCAGGTCCACGCATCGCATGGGATATTTTTCTTGTAGGAAGCTTCCTTCCTCTAATGCGTGGTAAAGATGATCTCGTTGTCGGATTACTTTTTCTTTCTTTTGTTATTTAACTGTAGGACTTTCTAAACATTAATTTGGTTGTTCAGAACAATTCATACAGTACAAATTACTAAGCAATCTTAAAGGTATATTGTTTAGTTAATGCATTTGAAATATTAATTATAGGATTCCAAATAAATAAAAAAAGTAGAAAGATTTGTATTTTAAGAAAGGAAAGATGAATGAGCAATTCACGGTACAAGCGCTTAATATGTCTTCAAATGTTTGAAAGAGAATCACATTCTGGATATTTAAACGGTAATACTATAATTTAATAAGGACCGAAAATTTAACAAGATATTTGCATAATTCTTCTAAGAATAAAAATTAAACCATAATATTTAGCGGCTGGAGAATTGTTTTATCAAATAATGAATATAACTGAATATAATTCACTGTAACTATTTAAACTCAAGGAGAAACTAGAACTTAAACTGAAACATTCACAAGGCAATAGAATCATCAAAAATAACACCATATACAAGGCTGTATAACGCATTGTTTTATTTATTCATATGACCTTTGTTTATTATTTTATTAAGAATCTTACCGCATACACACAGACGTAGAGAATACGAGTTTGTTTGTTGTTTCAAATTTTACAGGAGACAAACAGACTAAAAATGAAAAGAAGAACGTGTGGGGTAAGGCATGGTGTTTCTTCTCATGAATATCTTAATTTTTTTATCCTACGAAAAGAGCAAAACGTTTGAGCAGAAATGCAGTTTTATAAATGCGACATTATATTCCACTCTTTAATATTATATTTGCATACAGGGAATGCTCTCAGTATATTCTAAATGCACTACGGTCAAGATATTTCAAATTCATACAACCATGCACCTGCTTATCAGCAATGCACGGCATAAGCATAATGAAAAGCAAAAGTTGCATTATCTTTATCTGCGCATTAACTAAGCAGCAAAATGTGTATATAACAAACTATTACTCACTAAGACACTAAATGTACCCCCAGGGATTATCTACAAACTTGATACTTTGCAGCTACGACGACGTACGCGAAGCAGGGACAGCATTGTAAGTATCCTCGTAAACTGTTCACGTGTTGTTTTATAGTTTACAATAATTCTCCCCTGGCGGGTGCGGAAAAACACACCGCTCCAGCAATCTCCCTACATCTCGCCTCGTTAGTCATTCATACTGTACGCCCTGGCCGCGGCTCCAACTAGCCAACCCCTACGGCTCAAGGACAGCAAATGAAGAAACTTTACACGCGCGACCCGGCGGCACTCGCGGGAGGGGAAAATGCTACGATAATGCGTACGTGATGCATGTAAACTCTAAATACGCCCGTCAAGAATACGTACCAAGCCCGCGCGCTCGCGCCGAAAAACAAGTTCGCTACAGCAGCGGCCTCAAGTCGACTCATTAGTGTAATATATCGCCTCTCCAGTAATTTAGAAACAGAGCATTTGCCGGCGGGCAGGCGGGCGAGCTGATTAACATACGCAGATAAGTCCACAGTAATGCTCTCAATTCCAGCCCACCAGAAAATTACTTCGTTCCTTGGCAATCCTCCCTGCTCGCCGAGCAGCCGCCACCGCCGCCGCCACGCAGGGCAGGCTCTGTGTGTTTTTATTTCGAAGCATCACATATCTATATCTATCCCTCCACAACCGAGCACGTGCACCCGCATGGCAATGGGTTTATTTCGCCTGCGCCGCATTCTGACTTGCTAGTCCTATGATTGCTTCTCATTTCGTTTCGTGGCTTTCAGTTGCCTCCGAATAGATCGTTTATCCTGCTTCCCCCAACCACTTACTTCTCGCCTCTTCTCTTCCCCATTTCCGGTTTCTCCGTTCCTTATTTCTTCTCACAATTTTCTCTCCCCTCTCACTCTTAATGTTTCCTCTTTCCTTTTCCATCTTCCTTTCTTCCAGGCGACACGCTCGGTCTCTTAGCCCCCATTATTTTGTTGCAAACAGTTACAGAAAATGTTTCCGCTCCAAAACGGCTTTTGCGTGACACAGCGTGTTTCCTAGGGAAAAATTCTATTTAGAAGGGCATGCCTGAAAGTTTCCATAGACTAACTGTTGGGAAACGACTGGGGATTATAGAGGAAGCAATTCTTGTTGCTTAAAATAAAACTAGAAAATATTACTCTATGACATTGGTCTTTCACAGCAAAGGAAACCACTCTAAGACCTTACATTCAATTTAAAATTTCTACCAGTTCTTTATTCAATAAAATAGCAACCACATAATTATGAATTACTCCTTGCTAAATGAAAGTTAAAAAAGGGCCCGTGCTTTACCAATTACCAAGACTCCGTGCTCATCGTTTCAATTTCGATAAATTATGACGAATATGATATAGTTATAAAACTAACTACACGTGTATATTAATATAAACAAACACATTATTCAATTTCTGGATCTTCATATAAAAAATCTATTTCCTCGAATCAATATTTACATGTCAAATAAAAGCCATTAGTAACGTATTCAACTATATCGTACTAAGACGTGAAATAATGTAAATTTACAAAATGTAATCTGAATAGTTTTTGAGAGAATAGTCCTGAATTTCATTATCTACAGCTAAAGACTCTGTAAGAACTCAAATTTTAAACAATATTTCTGAATCATATTTTGATAAAAAAATATTTTCATAAACAAAATCAATGCTGTCAAGTACCCTAAAAAATTTAAACCTATAAAAATTATTGGTGAGCCACTCAGCAAAGTCCCATCTCTCGTTAGTGCCAGAGTGAATACACTCAGACAACTGTTGTGATAGAAAATACCGCACTTCTCAAGACTGCTAATACAGTCTAAGACATAATTAACTTTTCGTGCATATTTTATGAAATGTATAAATTACTGAACGTAAATTATATTTTCTTAATTTAAAATACTACAAAATACTCCCTTATATCATGTGAGAAAAACAAAAATATCATTCATTTATTCTGTAGTGCTTTTGCAACGCAAAAATTCGGTCCCGCTCAGGCACAGTTCGAAAGAACATATCGACAAATTCTCTCATCTGCAGGCCTGACCGAGCCGTAATATGAAAATTAGCCGGTCCGCAAAAAACGATGAACCGTCGACGTCGAGTCGGCGCCCAGGCGGAAAACAAAATCAATGCAGAAGTGAGCGAGTTTTTGCTTCTTGGGGGGCCCGAAAACCCGACGGTGGCGCCGCCAGTCCCAGGTGGCGAGTGATGAATCGGCGGGGGCCGGGCGATTTACGAGCGAGGAGGGGGCCGCGCAGGGGCACGGGCGGTGGACGCCGGGAGGCGCCCAGCGGAGGCAATACGAGCGCGGGGCGGGGCACGCACATCGCAGATGGAGAGGGCAGGCTGGGGACGTACTATGGAGAGTCGTGTTTGGGGGACGAACAGTGTTCGGAACGCAACGAAACTCGTGCACTCGGCTAGACGTAAGCAAACAAAGTACCCGGTAGGATGGATTCATGAAGATAGAGCCATCGGATGAGATAAGGTCTAAACAATTAGGAAAAGTAATAGGCGACAACTGGTATGATGAATATACCGGAAGGGGATGTAATGATTAATTAAAACTGGCAAAATTATTAGAACACTGGAAAGCGACAGTAGAAAAGAGGAGGTACGGAGAAGTTGCAGATTAGATAATATTTTAGGAAAAATTAGGGCACAATTGTGTACAGATGTAACCCGATATCAGAAATGTGGTGAACAGAAATCGAATGTCATTGAGAAAAGAAAAAAGGTTACAGGATAACGGATGAATAAAAATGCTGGAAGCGAAGATGGAAGGTGAAGGACAAGGATTGGTAAGTAATGTCGGAAAATATGTGTGAAGAGTCGAGAGAAAGTGAGGGTTTGGGAGAGACGGAGCGGAGAGGGGAGAGAGGCGGAGTGACCAACCAGAGAACGAGTCGCAGGGGCAGGGGATTGGGCGGCCAGCGCAGCGCCGGCGGCGGCAGCGGGAGCGGGGGAGGCGCTTTATCGGCATAAGCGCCCGCTGCGGCCGTCGCCCGTACTTCAATAATTATTGACATGGCCGCCGGCAGCCCTCGTTTCCGGCTCCAGCGGGGAACCTAAAAATCGCCGTCCCTATCGCGCGCTACACGCGCTCTCGCCGCGCGCCGGGGCGCCGCGCCGTGCACCGGCGCGCTGGGAGTGGCGAGGGGCGGCGGGGGCCCGCAGCGACATGGGGCAGTAAACGACGGGCGCCGCGCGGATTTTCGTCTCTCGTTGCTCGCGGTCATAATTTTATCGTAATTGTTTATTTCGTCACCATCCGCGTTTTAAACTCTGGTGGAGAGGTATATCGACGGTCAAGCGATTCAATCGGAAAGGAGGGAAGTTCTAACGTTTGACTCGTTATTTTTTTCTACTTGGTATATACAAGAATATTATGTAGGAGAAATGTTTTGTACAATTTATTTACTAATAATTACGATTGATAAGGACACGCAAAATATGCAAGAAAACATAGGTTTTATATTTGACGCGTCTTATGTCGACCACATTAATATAATATATCGATCGTATCATTAAAAAAAGATGCACAATGTTCTGTTGGATATAATACTTTTGGAACGTTCTACAATTATAAAAATATCGGCAAGAATCATACATAATAAAGGTCTATAAAATATTGTTTCTATAGTTCTAACTTCAATTCAATATTTTATACAGTTCAACAGTCTGTTTCTGCTTTACTCACCAAACAAATATTCGGAATGAAGTCGTTTCAACTTTGGTACTTACCTGAAACAAAAGAAGGCAAAATTAGTCAACGCACAGTCATTTTTTCTTAAACCGACTATCATATCTGATAAATAATGAGTCAAAAGGAATTAAGTTTTAGATGAAGAAATTTTCACGTCCACAAATCTTCTTGCAATTATAGTAATTAAAAAATATAAATATTCAAAGAACACATTCAAAATAAATATTTTATCTACGTACAAATGTATCTTTGTTAACTTTACAACTTCCTGTAGGAAAAACACTAACGCCAGTAAAAGTAATGATTTTTTAAACAATGCTGCTACTTTATGGTCTATTCATATTATTAAGAAAGTTTTCCGAGGAATATATATTTTATTTTCGTTTAACAAGTTGTAAACTGCAGAAACCTAATTGTTCTCACAATCGGTATTGAAATATTTGGGTAATACTAGAATTGAAAATTTGAAATACATTTACTTCTCATTTAAAACTTGTAGTAAACTTGTAAAGATGTATATTATTAAATACTACTTCACAAATAGTAATTACGACATGTTTTTCACTATAGGAGATGTTAAGTGTAAAATTGTTGATGATGCGATAGAGAAGTTGTTTAAGGAAAATCTGATACATCACTGAGAAGGATAAATTCATTTTAAATAAATACTATTTAATAATCAACCCATTTACTGTCAGATTTGGAATGTTATTTTTTATTCCAAATATTCCACACAATCAGTATCAAACGAACCACATGTAATTGATTTTAGTGCAATACTTTTATATTTTTGTATCATCAGTACTTAGATCATTTTTAATAGTTTCTCACGCGATACAATGTTCATGATATGTACTAAGATACCGCGCACCTCCGGGTTTGTCAAATACTTGAAAGGCATAGTCCATAGTTTACTGAAATTTATATTTACAAACAGAAATAATATTGTAAAATAATGCTCTTAGGATACGAGGAATTTTAACCACCTAGAAATCGCGCGTATTTCCTTAACCGACTCCTGTATCATTACAGACTAAAAAGCACTCCCACGGTTAATTACAACTTGATCTTCTGAAGAAAATATGATTCATATTGAATAATAATCACTGGAAACGAACACCTTTTAGTGCATTACGGTTTCTAATGATGACGCACACAGGTCGTTGTAAGCAACTTCTACTTGCGTTCTTCGCAGAGTTTACAAATAAAACAAAGACTTGTCCAAAATCGCGCATTTAGTCTAGAGAGCACACATTGCCCATAACAAAAACTACAAAATGGCCACGCTTTATTGCACAATCTTTAGCTTGCTCAAAAGTACATCTAAATCCAGGAAGAACTTTCCTGTGGAATCTCTTCCGCAAGTTTTAAGCTTCCCTGAATAGAAGGCATTAAAAGTTGGGTCACGTGACCGCGCAGGCACACGGAACGAGTGGCGGACCGCGGCGGTTCGCAAGCGCGGGCCCTGGCGCGGGCGCGGGCGCGGGGGCGGAGGTGGGGACCAGGTCGGGGGCGGGGCGAGGCGGGGCGGGGACGCAGGAGAGAGATGATGCTCGACTCGCGTGAGGGCGCGGACGCCGCCTCTGATTCGGTAGTAGAGCGCTTCAGTAAGCGCTAGTCGCACTGCACCGTGTCACGATTCCAACTGGCCAAAAATTCACCGCTAGAGGTGAATACTAAAACGCCATGCTTTAATATTTGAGAATAAACAATGTAATGTTTTTCACGTGATCAGATGAAAGACTCCCAACGTTTTACTATTGGGCTAGGTATATTGATGGAACGACGGAATATTGTTCCTGGAGACATGTATGATGAATTTATAATAGACATAATGTTCATAAAGTATTATGTTCAAAACATTAAGGGACATGTTACTGAGGTTATTGTGTCTAATACTCAGCCTCTGGAAATACATACTGCAGCCCTTCCCCCCCGACAAGAGAGTAATTGTTAGTGAATTTCTCACTTGACAAGAGTTTGGGATCCAACTTTACAACGTAATTCTGACTCACACACATGTCTCGAGTGACCAAAAAAAGAATGGCCTTAGTTATAGTTAATATTATGAGACAAATGTTACTAGTAAAATATATCTACATAATTTCAGATACAAACCTTTTTAATACACATGATTTGTGGGTAAATTATTATGTTGAGAAGAATTTCAAAATTCTGCCGTTGAATGCTTGAACTTGAACAACGAATGCCATATATAAAACCAGTTGGACCCCAGAAAATATTTCGCACTTTGTTAATCACTGTTTTATAAGTGAAGTAGCTTCATACTGAGCCCAATTTAAATCAGCCAGTCCCCTTAAAGTGCTTTACATCATACGGATTCAATACTGTTACTCGACAAATATTCTTATACTTTTCAGTTTTTATTTTCAATCAGAAAGACCCATGCACGTAAATTGCACATAATATCAAATATTCAAGTTAATTTGAAAAAAAACTGAAATTCCTCCCGTTTCTGACCACCAGTGTCCGAACACAACCTGCCCTATCGAATGTCCCCCCTCACGTTTTCCTGCATCGAGATAGAAATCCAAAATAAGGATACTATAGTAAGTCAATAAAATCCTTTTCAATAAGCCATTAGTTTTTACCTTTTTCATCGTAAAATGCAAATAAGAATACGTTATGTAATAATTTTTACATGTTTGTTAGATATAGTTTGGTTTCCTCATCCGTAAAGCCAATGGTTATTAACAACATTAACATCAATTGACCTGCTTCATAGATCCTAAGTGTATAGTATCCCCAGACGGTTGTCAGAAATTCTTGGCAAGAAAATAAACGAGGTTTCTAACGAGTACATTTGGCTCATGAATTTCATATTAGCAGAACACATTCCATACATCTTTACACTCTGTTTCCTGAAACAAGCGCTCCTACCACATCCACAAATTCGACGAGAGTTACAGAGATTTCGAGCTTGCAGCTTTTTAAGCAACCGAACAGCCATTCCGAAGGAAACTCCACATTCAGACGGATATCGTTCGGAAGACAAACAGCCTCCAGTGCTAGAACAATACTGCTGTTTAAAACTCCGACCGCCCAGTTAAAACCGAATGATCTTGGAGAATAAAAATTCAGGGCCAAACGCCAAGTTCGTGACGACAAACCCCGAAAGGGCTACAAGCAGAAGCGAAATCCCTTCCAAAACACTCGGGCCATTACATAAATCGGGCCAAGAGGAAGAAGGCGGCCTGTGGTCGAGGCGAGTTCATGACAATAATGCACTCTTTTGTTTCCTGCCCGAAGCCACGCTAAATAACCGCTAAGCGTACACATGCCGCATTTTGGAAAACCCGCAGACATAAAAATTCAAATTTCTCGGAGGGCTTATCGCCCTGTCCTCGTCATGTGCTGAGGCGCGTTCGTGAGATAAGTGCGCGGGGCCAGCGGAGGAAGGGAGGGGGCGGGGCCTTCGCCTTGGAGCACGGGCGTCGCCGCCTCCAAAGGTGGGAGAAAGGGAATTAATGAGGCAAATCGCTACTCACTCGTTGTAAACGCGGCGCGCCCCGGCCACCGGCGCCTCCGCCACTGGCGCACAGTGGGGAAGTCTTCGGCTCTTTACGGCCACAAGGCGCCACGTTCAATCCCACCCTGTCAAGTTTTTGCATTCTGAGATCAAAGACATACGAGAACTACAATCGTGTGAAAATTCTTTGGCCGAAACTTCCAACAGCCGAGAAAGATGACGCAGGTTTTGCAGGGTCATTAGCACTACCTGAAAAATGTGACGGAATATGGAGTTCATTTGTGCATCGAAAATGTCTAATATTGCTTGATGTGACATTACAACAGATTTTCATGACTTCAGAACAAACACATGTGATTTTTATTGAAACTTATATTACTCGTGGTAGATTCGTAGTGCCGACAGATGGAATTATTCCTTTCAATTTATCTAAATGATATTATTTCATAGAGCGCATGGAGTCCTACACTATCAAGTTTCTAATGAATGCAAAAAACACAACTTTCTTTTAGTATTTAATACTACCAATTTCTTTCAAATGACTGTTGAATGTTCAAATGATGGATCGCAGGGTAAATCCTCACTCAGGGAATTGATGTGTGTCTTGTATGGGTATTTCACGAAAAAGTCTCGCGTTTTTCTGAGCATGGGAAGGGAAAATTCAAGGTAATTCCCTTTAGAGTACTAGGTATCATGGTTCCCCAGGAAAAATCCCTAAAAGAAAAGAATAAACATTCCCATTATCGCCACCCCATAAGTATTCACAATAACAGTAATGTACGATGGTGCGATAAAGGAAGTAAACGCGCGCTCGAAAAAGGAGCTAGCGTCTACTGTGCGAGGTCCGCCGCCGGCTTCACGTGTCAAACGGGCTGCATGATTGATGATCGGACCTGTCTAGAGGAGCACCTGATCTGCCTCGCGGCGCTGCTCCGCCCGCTGGCGCCACCCTCGCACATACACTCACTCGCCCCCGCCGCCCCTCGCTGCTGCGGATGGCCCGCAACCTCCCTGCGCCGCCGCCGACATCCCACAATCCCCCCTCCCCCACGCCCCACGTGCTCCACAAGCGGCTCCAATGCATAATGCATGCGCTCTATTAGCAAGAACTTGCCCTCTCCTTCACGTAATTATATCACAGATAGCCATTTATTTCCAGGCCGTATATTTCTGCGTTCGGTGGTGACCTCTCTTACGCACCAGACATTCATCGACCAGCACGCAAATAATTATCCCTGTGTTGCGAGGTCTTATTTATTTACATGATATTAATTGAACGAGGCATACTCTATTCCATATTAATTATTCATTGCCGTCACTCAGGAAATATTCACCAAGCGACTACTTTTTTTAAATTCATGTTGAAGGGGTAATTTAATTGAAAAGTCGCTAATTGACGTTTGAAATAAAACAATATAAAATAATAAGCAACTTTGCGAATTAGCAAGCGATTGAAATGGCCTGAAATTATCATGAAGTCGACTAAATTTCAAATTTTGATCTGAATGAATATAGAAGTATTGTTTTAAAATAACTGGTACCTTTCAAGAATAATGTTCGTTAGTGAATTGAATTCTAATTTATGTGTCATTAGAATGTATTTCAATGTAATTTATTTAGAAACGGTTTTCTAAATTCAATCAGAAAAACAACATCCACATGTTATTGATTCTGATGCAAAATCATTTTCGGCATTCTGCTGCGTTAATAAATAATGAAGTTCACAACCCTACAACATGCTTACTACTTGAATGCAGCACTCATCGAGTATCAATATTTACAATTTTTGACATACAAAATTCTAGCAAAGGCATTCGAATTTTCTAAACAATACATATTTTATAAAATCGTATGTAAAGCTACCCAGTAAAACATGAAGTATCACAGAGAAAAGAAAGAGCAATTACTAGTTTATCGCCGCTACGTACGTAAATAAATTACCGGTTTAAATGAAAATTATAATATATCCTCAGTGTAATTTACCATAAATATGAGATTCCACAAATTAGGTATTCTTCAGTTCAGTACAACGGTGAGTTCTTTAAACATTCGCTTGTAAATAGACAGTGTGAAAGCAATAAATTTTGGAAACATGTCCATACGTTTGCCGTCATTTGCTTTACTTTTATGATTAGAGAAATCAAAATATACGAGAGATGTTTATTTATAATCAGTTTTTGGTAAAACTTTCGCCAGAAGTTCTATGAGCATTACAACTGATTTTAACTGAATGAATATGGAATGCTTCTTTAATAACGCATTATACAATGTGATATCCAATCGTTTCATTTGCAGGTTTCCAAAAAAATTCATTTTGAAACGTGCGACTATAAATTACACCCACCTCGGTTCTTGCATTAAATAAAAATAACTCAGCAAAGCAAACTTTCGTCAGAGAGGCGTGTCCACATCCAGGCCAACCTCTCCATTGCACTTCCCTGGAATTCGAGACGGTCCTCATTTTGGCTGGAAACATCGCGGGCCCACGCTCTCGCCCCCGCGTTCTAAACTCCGGCTCCGGCCAGGTAGCTCCCTTTGGGGCGCGCTTCACGTTTCTTCCACCAGACTTCTCAAGGGAGTTTCAGTGGGGGAGGGGCGGGGGATGGAGGCGGACATGCGTTCCATTCGGGTCAGCGCAACCCCTGGCATTACCGCAACCCGGAACACGCGCAGCAACATTAATTCAGCTCGCGCGTTAGGTAAATACGGGGGGAGATCCGAGCGCGCCCTTGCAGCTCATGACCCCCGTCCGCCCCCGCCGCCGGTCTCCGCGTCTCGCCTAGAGGCGACTTCCTGCATTTCACCTTACTCGCCGTGTGTAAGGCTTCCCGCCCCACCTCCGTTTCCATCCATTGCGTCCGCCTCCAACCATGGCCCGCAGGAATGTTCGCCCGCAACTTATTCGTACATTCCCACTGGTAGCAAAATATCCTTCATGTTGCCTGAAATTTATCCCACTACAAGGGTGAGAGACGTGGTACGAGCTTATAGCTCTTCTCTGTTCAAAGAAACGAAATATTTGCTCTTGAGAGATGTGGAGAAGAAAAACAGCCCAGTTATCCGAGAAAACTTTAAAAAGTTTAGACTAGACTAGATACGTGTTTTACGACTTAAATAATAGGATTATTGTAAGTGGCAGGTGTCACGACGGTTTGTTATTCACTTCAGGTTTAGATGATACCTGAACATTCATTGAAGTTCTCACTCACCTTTTCTCTCTATTTTGAGTTCACACTGAAAAGCGATATTTCCCTCCGGTTGAATATTATTGACCATATGCGTGGTGCATTGCGACGTGTTATCCACCATATGTCACCCAGGGATAATATAATAACATAACGCAGTGTGACAGCACCCCACAAGTGTGACAGTGGTTTCATTCATAAATCTGACGTCATAAAATACATTGAACAATGTCAATGTTTTCATGGATTGAAAAATTGCCTACGATAAGATTATTCGTCATCAATTTGAAACCCTTAATAAGACACTAAATTAAAATGGGATTTTATTTTCATGAATTTTGATGTAAGCTTGAAAATACTGCATTTTCTTCTCACCAAAAGAACTTTGGAGAGACGAAGGTGCACTATGAGATACTTTTTGGTTCTCTTAACACAGCTCATTCGAGTGAAAAACATACATCTAGTTTGAGTTATAAATGACTCTTTAATCTGATAAATCTTGTAGATACTGGTTCCCAGTACAAACGGTACGAGACTGATTATTTTGGATCAAAATTTCTGGTTCACCAACTCTCCCACATGCCAGTTTTGCTTATGATTGCTGAATACAGGTGTTTTCGTTTAGGGAAAATGTTTGCCAAGAGAGCAAATGACATTCGACACAAGATCTTTGACAGAGACAGAAGGGAAGAGTCAGAGAGACGTACAGAAACAGAGAGAGACACAGAGAGAGAGAGAGAGAGAGAGAGAAATGAAAGAGTGAAACTAGAAAAAGAGTGAGACTACGAGAGAGAGGATTATAATAATTGAGCGAGTGAGATAAAAGAGGATTAGTATAGGCAAAAGGGAAAGAAGTGGGAACGATAGGAATTACACATTGCACAGGAAATGTGGATCTTTACGCCCCACTTGTGCCATCAGATTGTTTCCAATCTCATGTTAAGGATACAGAAATTAATTTGCTGAAACTTGTCACTTCTGGAACCATCCTCAGTAAAGCACAAAGCAACCTGCAACATTCCCACTCGAACATTCATGCAGCCCACAGCGCGTCCGCGGCGTCCTCTGGAAGTGCGAAACGCAGCCAGCGCAGGCACGGAGCGAGCCAGAGAGCCCAGCGAAGACAGAGAGGACGAAACGGGAAGACGCTGGCGCGGGCGGGCGGGCCACCGGAGGTGTCGGCGAGCGCCGCCGACCAGAAATGCGATACGTTATCGTCGGCATAAAAGGAGAAGTGACGCGAAGGGAGGAGACTTCGGAGTCTCGGGACGCGCCGCCGCCATGCGTCATTTCGACTCGCGCGGATCCCGGGGCGTGCCAAGACTTCGCGTATGAATGACTCGACGTGCGAACACAAACGAAGAGAGTATTTATCAAGTGTGTTATATTATGGGGTAGCGACGCGGAACAGAGACACATTACAGTCAGAGTGGAGAATAAAAACACACAAGGACGTCATCCGTGGTATATTTCTGTTTTCAATCCTAACGTCTGCCACGAAGTTTATGAAGAAGTGAATTATAATACAGTGACGTTCAGCGTTTTTTATATTCAACACAAGTTTAATAACACGTCAATAAAACACAGTATTTGATTATTAGATAATAACTAAGTATGAACCAGGAAAGTTAATTTCCGCGATAGTAAGAACAAAACAATAAAGTGTAGAAGTGTAACACTGTATGAAAATAACATGGAAAAGTTTCACATTACTTATCGATAGTGAAAACTGTTTTAATGATTGTAATAAGTTGTATAATGAAAATAAAAGATAAAATATATTAGATATATTATGTTTATTTGCTTCACGTTACTTATTATTTCATGTTTTATATGTGTTAAAAAATGAAAATACGCCTTGCAGATGAAATACGATGCAACTTGTAATAATAATAATAATAATAATAACAAGGGAAAATGCGAATACGAAGAAACAATTGGAAACAAAATAATTTATCTGCATTTTCATCTGAAACACTAAAAGCAAAACTCATGTCGATAAAGATGCATGTTCAAAACACTACACCAAACCCGAGACAGGTTTCTCATCATCCAAAGCATTCCACTCTCCCCTTCCAGAATACAAACAGCTCATCAGCTCACGCCGCAGCGAATAGAAACTGCGGCGACCCGCTCCTCCCCAGACGCCGAACGGGTGCGGGGCGCGGGCGCGAGCGCTCGGAGCTTGTCAGCGCCGACGATTTAGCCAGTGTTCGGATCCGCTGCGCTTTGAAACCGCCGAACGGAGGCGGTGCCGGACGTCCGGCGGGCGGCGCTACACAGCGGGGGCGGGGGGCGGGGGGACGGGGGAGGGAGGGGGCACCTAAAGGGGAAACGCCGAGCGCGCGGGGCGAAGGGCTTAGGGCTCGGGGCGGAGGGCGCCCTCTTCCCATCTGGTCCATGAGGCATAGCGGCGGCGCGCAATTCGAGCGGGTGCGATTCGGCGGGCGGCGGCGCGAGGGTAACGCGCTTCGTGATAAATACATCCCTCCCTATACACTGGGCGGGCGCTGTTGGCAGCGGACGCGCCGGCTTTGCCGCTGCCTCCCTCTCCCCCTGCTCTTCGCCCCGCCCCGTTCATCCCCCCCACCGTCCGAGCCCCGCTGCCGGTCGCTATAGCCGGCACAGCAGCGGCGGCGGCAGCCAGGCGTCACTGGAGATTAAAGGAAAAGAAAACATCTTATGAAGGGAAAACACGACGGCCACTGCGAAGGAGGGAAGTATGTAATAAACAAGAAAGGAATAGAATGGAGAAACAAATAAAAACGCGTCGAGATAACAATCCTATAAAAAGAACAACCGCAAAAGGCGGGGGCAACGTTAGAGGAGGGGGATGAAATCGGTAGGTCTGGTGACGCGCACGAAGGGGTAGTGGAGGTATGGAGAGGGAGAAGGAAGACAAGAATCAAATTAAGGGGACTAGGGATTATGAAGTGGGTGCGATATGGGCGTCACAGGGCGAATGACAAATAGAAACTAACATTGAAAAGCTAGAGAAGGAATGATGGGCCAGTGAGGGGGATGGCAGAACATGCGGAAGCTGCGACTGTGGCGATGACTGCAGCAACACGGCCAGGGAAGTGGGCGGGCGCGGCGACGGCGACGGCGACAGTTTGGGGCGGCGCGCGGTTGGCAGCAGAATTATGACATCACACAATGTAGCACGCAGCATGCGGCGGAAGACGCCCCCGGCATTAACGCGGGAGGCGCGGCCGGCTGAGCCGCGCATTACATGGGTTGGCACAGCCGCGACGCCGCTCGCCGCGACGCTAGGCGACGCGTGCTGGCGCCCGCCGCCAACGCGCTCGCTCCCTGCCTCCCTCCCCCTTCCCCCACCCTGTGCCGCCGCCGCGGCGACACTGGACGCGCGCGGATCTCGCGCTCCGACGGCTTTCCGACCGCCATAAGCGCACAGCCTGCAGGCCGCCCGCCCGGCCAACGCGCCGCCCCGAGCCACCAGCCCCGCAACGGCGATTCAAGCACTGGGCCAGTGCGAGCAGAGGGCAGCAATACTGGGAAAGGAAAAGGAATGCTTTCCGAAAGGTTAAATAACCTACGTCAGGTAGAAATTACTCAAAAGTTTGAATAAAGGTGTATCACAAGAGCTCATTTAATTGTGTGCAAGTTTTTTAAAATATTTTTGTTTCATATTTCATCGTCTCCTTTATTATTTCAGTAATATACCTTGTATTTGCGGCTTTTGTACGCAACAAATCTTTATAAATGAGGTTTCTAAAGAAAGATAATTTAACGGAGATGTGACGAATTGCACTTTGACTAAAAAAAATTAGGATTTATTTTGAAAAAAGAACAAATAAATATTCATCTAAAATGCAAGTAAGGATTTTTTAAAATCTAAATCGTTAAATAACTCCTAAACGAAGCGTTCTAGAACATTAGTTTTTTTAGGCCAAAGGCCTCAAAGAAACGTTCCTCACAGCGTAATCTATAGGATGAGATCTTCTTGACCATTCTATTAGATTTTTACATTTTTGCTGGTTCGACGCTTCTCGATTCTACTCCACCTGTTCAAAGCCTATAGAATCTATAACTGAATGTGAAATTACTAATTATTTGATATTTTATGCGACTAAATTATACAGGTGTATCCCTTTGCTCTATAATGAAGTTAAATAAAAATAGTTTGTACTGACAAGGGTGTATTATATTGTCATCAATTACAAGGTGACATATAGAACAACTGAGGGAGGGTAAGAGGGTTTTGAAGAAAATATCAGGTTTAATATGGAAAGGAAAAATAAGTAAGAGGGTGGTGTATTCCATGCGACAGTTCTCGCACGGGCATGCTAATTTTACATTATTCTGTTTTTTTCAACACAATGTTCCGTTTTGACAACGTTTTTCTGTGTGCTGGGATATAATAGAAATTTATATTAGCAGATTGACTAAAATTAATTGAATATGACCAAATAATAAATATGGAATAACGAGTATTTAGATAATTGTTCCTCCACGGTAATACGACAATATTACATTCATTAATTTATTATTAAAATTATGGTTATTTTATAGTTATATTTCTCATAAAGTAAACTAAGCTACTAATATTGTATATATGCTACTAGTACTATATATGATACTAGTATTGTAGTAAGATAGTAGTATTGTACTAAGCTATAGTATTGTAGTAGCTTATAGTTATATTTCACGTTTATTTCAAGTTGGAATATTGCCTTATCAAAACACAGGGTTACATAGTAATAATTTATGTTTAAAAACAAATTTGCTTTCAATGCTTCCAGTATTTCTATTTTGCATTTGTATTTAGCCATCATATGTTCCGTGAAGGGCAATTGGCCTCGGCGTTGTCAGATCCCAGAGTTCCACCCAACCAGGAAACCGCGATGTCTCGAATTCGCTTAGCCTTCGTGATTGCAGGTAGTTGACGTATTCGGTTAGCGACGCCGACCTTGCAGTAGAACCATTCCAAAATTCTCCTGGAAGACCGAGGGAAACCACAAAAACCCGGTCAGGGCGGTACGGAGTTTGAACCCGGGCTTCCCGAAAGTGACGTCAGCGCGCTATGCTCTGAGCCGCTCGGTATGCTTAAAGTAATTCGTCATACTCACATCCAAAGACTTAACATAAAATTTGATTAATTATCATCTATTGGTTTTGGATTATTCATAGTGAAATAAAGACGTTCAATTACCGACTACTTGCTTCACCTCCAACAATTCCAGATCAGCCGCATCTTCCGCTCTCTAGCTAATTCGGCCGCTACCGGCAGAGTGAAGCGCATCGCGGTACACAAGACGACGCGGGATGGAGCGTTGTGGAACAGGGTTGAGGCGCAGCGCACCTTGGTCCCGCACACCAAGCAGCGCGGTGTGGCACGGCGTGGCGTGGTGTGGCGTTGCATGGCGCGGAGCGGCGCGATCTTGTTTGTAGCGAGAATCGATTCCTCTGTAGATTAGATGCAGGCACTTGCGGATAATGGACACGCCTCCGTGTGTTTACACAAAACTTGTGTAACGAACCTAATCGTTATTGGTTTGTCGGCGCGCGCGCGAGCGAGCGAGCGAGCGAGGGGCGGCGTTCGCGAAGTTCGGTGCCGGTGCCGCCGCCGCCGCCGCCGCCGCCGCCGCCGCCGCCTGCGAGCCCTCGGGGGTCCCCCTCGCACTGCATTCTGGGAGCGCCTCCCCAAGGCCGCCCGCAACGCGCGTGCGGCATCGAAGGAGGAGCCTTTGAATCCCAGCGCTTTGTGCGCCTCGTGATTGTTTGCACCTTTCCGCTCCTGGATGCAGATGGTTGGGTTGAAACATAACACATTCGTCCCTTGCCAGTTTAGACGAAAGGAAATTCTTGTATCATTCATTTATCCTCAGAATTTGCAGAATATAAAATTAAAACAGTGCAAATGTATGTAATTCGTTTAATTATCTAAGCATCTTCACATGAATATTTTTTCCATCAATCTCGAGTTTTACGAATAAAACATGGGATCGTCAGAGTAACGAAAACAATTTATAGAAGTTTAACGGAAGTGCTAATAAGTAAGCAAAATAAAATGTTCAGAAAATTTGGAAGTGACACTCTTAGTCGTATTTGCAAACAAAAAACAACTACATTTAAAGCGAATTTGGATAATGGTCGTATTACAAAGAAGAAGAATAGCTACAGAACTTCAAGATTTTTTGTTGTTACAATTCAATTAAAAGAGAAGAGTTTTCCAAAAAATCCAGTGGTGGTATTTGAAAATAACAAATTGGTTATGACAGTAATTCATTCACGAAATGGAAAGAAAAAACGACTAATTTCTAATTAATCTTAATATTAACTTATGCTATTCATAATGTTGAAGTCGCTTTTAACGAACAATTATATAATTATACAGTATAATTTATCATCTAGAAATGATAATAATGGTCGATCTGCTTTCCTGAGCGTACCTGGTGACGGAAAACAGTTTGTCGGAGCGGGAAACAGTTTGTCTCGATGTAAACTAACTTTATTTTTTATTGTACTAACAATCTGAATGAAATTAAATGTTGAACATGACGACAAAGAAACTTTATCGACAAGAAAAGATACCTAGTTCCCTTCTGCTGAGGCTTCAGAGATAACGCCTTCCTCATAGATAAAGCACATTTTATCATTTTGTATAATATGAGTATATTACTATTTTTATGTTTAAATTATTACTAACTTTTAAATGATAAAATGTACTCATCTGATCATTTTATTGTAAAACTGCGCAGAGATAACTAAATAATTCGTGGGCGAGTAAAGGAGTTCAATAACCGGTCAAACGGCGCCACCCCTTGCGAACGGGGCTTGGAATTGCCGGCGCGTTGGTGCGTGGGGGAGCACCCACTCGCCGGCCCGCGAGCAGCGATTAAAATTTCACGACAGGCGGCGAACACGACGCGTAGTCGCAGACGAAGTAGACGGGCGGCAGGTGATCGGTATGAGAACGCCGAGATGAGATCGAAATGGTAGGAAGTTGGGACATACACACAGGTAAGAAAAGTGGAGGATACAAACTGACGCGGAACAACGGACTCGGATTCAAAGAAATCAACAATGTATTACAACGAAATATCAAGTAGAAATTATTAGAGATTATGTTTTCAGGTATCGAAAGCGAAAAACTCTGTGAGAAGCAAAATATTAACTTGAAAATTGCGATGAAAGGCGGGCATTGTGATGGAAAAGAAAGAGCAAAGAGAGAAAAAGTGAAGTTCATGTGTAAAGGAAAAGCGTAGGCACTGGGGGGAATAGAAATATGTAATATATGAGCAAAAATGTCCATTACAAATGAAACACCGAACAGTAAAAGGAAGAGAAAACAGCTGAAGAGAGAGGAGACGAGGGGAGAGGGTGCGTGTTTGAGGGAGAGAGCGGAGGCGGAGGGACAGCGCGCGCACGAGGCAGGCCGCAGGGCCGGGTTTGGGTGGGTGGTTGCCGGAGCGTTGGGGTGCGGAGGGGGGCGGAGCCATGCGGGGCTGGGCGGTGTAGCAGGGGCGCCGCAGCGGGCGCAGGTGCGCGGCTCCCGCCGCTGCCCACGCCGAGGCCGAGGCCGGCGCCTACGGCTCCATTACATTCAATTGCGACGTCGCGCCCGCTCCCCTCCCGCGCCTCGCCTCGCAGCCACTGCCGCTTCCGCCGCGAACAAACTCGAAGCAGACACGCGCGCAGAAAAGCGGCGGCGACGGCTCGGCCGAAGGCGGTGGGTGCAGGGGAAACGTGACTTGGAGTGACAGGTGCGGGAATGGGAGGATGATAAGCAATGACGTGACAATGACAAGAAATGGATAAGAAATAAGGTGATAAAAGAACTGCTATAAAAAACGGGAGTTGCAAAATAAACTGAAGTACGAGTATGTCGAATTGAACACGGGACATGAATTTTTTGAGAAATAAAGGAGTGAATATTGTGGTAAAAATGTCAGAGATGGAATTATAAAGGAAAGAGGATTTAAACCAGTGGTACGGCAAAAGTGGCGATGGAAGAAACATGTGAGTTAGAAGATGTAGGCAGGATGAAGAATCAAAGCCCAAAGGAGGGAGCGGCTGCTGTATCCGCATTGTGAAGTTGATGTAATCAAACCTTGTTCCCGTTGGCGTAGCGCATGCTTTGACCCCGCAGTTAACTTGCAGGAATGAATTAGGAGTGCTGGAGACCAGAAAATTGAGGATCTCTAGGCATTGCAAATACTACACTTCAGAGTACGTGACGCGCATTAGAAGTCATTACAACAGCACACAAATGTACTGCAAGATCATCTGAATGAAATACAGTAATCGTTAGACGATTGGTGTGTTTGATTACATGTAGATTGAGGGATTACCATTCCAAAACGGAAACGTATTACTCCGTCATTTGTCTGAGTCATGGCACAAAAGCATAATACAAGAGAAGTTTCAAATTGTGCGGGGAAAGCTGTAGTAAAGTTACATTTTCTGTAGTAGAGAGCGTATCGTATGATATATGACTTACGAGCGACGTGACAGATATGATCCATATGTTATATGATCGACGTTAAAGATGCTATAGGATAACATTTCATCGCAAAAATTACTTATGTACAGTTTTAATCATATTAAGCAAGTAGATAAATCGTGAGAAACATATCTAGCACAAATAGTGTTAATGAATAACATACATTTTCTTCAAAATTTGGTCTTACTAATACCTAATAATTTCATCTCTTTTTATTAAATAATGGAATATTATAAATCATTAACAATATTGGTAATAATTCACTAGAATCCGTGATGATTTTAATGTTTAATATAGGGTTTTACAATTATAATTCTCAGATATCAGATCACAGGAAAATGCCTTAAACCCATGCACCTTGAAATATATAATGTATTTAATAACCTGAATATCATGTACTTTTTTGGGAATGCCTTACTTATTATATTTGACATAGAACGTTCAATTTGGAAAATGAAATATTATCTTGCAACACATTTAATGATATTAAAAATATCATGTGTCAGAGTTCTATTGACGAATAGAGAAACTGATTTGTAATAATTGCAATTGCAGGTCATGATCTAACAATTGCTATCATTATCTTGGCTTCATGATTTAGTTTCATAAAGAACTCAGCTATTATATTTCCTCTCCCATCACAACAAAAATCGAAATAGTATTGCTCCGTAGTTGTAATCTTAATGGAAACCTTATTCACTACAATGACATTTTATTCTCAATAAGATGTACGAGAATCTGTTGGATCTTTCAGTACGATCCTTGACTGTCCTCTTAACAAGTTCATTCGCAAATACGTGAATGGGAAAAGATAATTAAAAGATGCGATTACACCCAAAAAGGTAAGGCAGAAGAAACTTGATGAAAGGTGTATGAAGAAGTATGATGGTGGTTGTTATGGCAAGGGATCACAAAGGTGACAGAAGGAGAATTGATAAGTACCAAAGAATCATCAAATACTGGTTTACGAAACGTGTCTGACAACAAGGAACAGTGCTAATCGAGGGGCAGTGATAATTAGGTGCTAAAGAGGGTGCTCATGAAATAGAGACATAAGATTGTCGGATTACAGCAAAGGTACAAGCATAATCGACCAAATTCAGATGTAAAATTATGGAAAATATGGGTCAACACATGCGAACATATGGGTTAATAAGACTCTGACTTATTATTTATTAATCTCTGAATTTATTATTATTATTATTATTATTATTATTATTATTATTATTATTATTATTATTTTCATACGGCAATGAGGGATATCGATAAATGATAATTGTTAGTTACATTCTCTGCGTATTACTTTATTTCTCTGTTTGAACTTGGAGATCACAACGCTTACTCTATCAACAACGAACTAAAACGAATGTATTAGATCAGTAACACTAATCAAAAGCACATTCGACAAACGTAAGTTTTACTAAAACTAACTCGTAAATGCATCGTAACTTTCATAACGAACTATGCAACCAGCCTCGTTATAATACAACTAGCTTCATCAATTCAATAAATTTTATCCGATCAAAAGTCGATAAATCTCAAGATTTTTAGTTCACGAAGGGTGTAAAAAATAACGACAGTTCCATAATAACTTGCACCGTTTATAATCCTCTTTCAATTCAGAATAATTTCCGCTAGATATGGCGTTTAGAGTCCGCACTTGTACCGCACGCAGTGCACGTGCACATGCGTCTCTCGCCGGGGGCGTGAACCGCGCCGGCAGGCACGCGTGCGTGCGTGCGTGCGCGGCGGTCGGCGGGAGTGCGTGCGCCGGTGCGCGCGCGGGTCGATGCCACGGGCCCGCCGCGTGTCTGCGTGTCTTTCTGCACGCGCGACGTCGGCGCCCCCTCGCGGCGGGACATGTAATTAACGGGAGTTCGCTCCGGTCGGGCGTCCACAGATAAATGTAAGGTTAAATATTTAAAGAGCGTTTAATCTCCTGATGAAGCTCGTTGCGCTCGTTGCTTTGGCGGTTCATTCCGTGCACGTGCATCAATGACCTACATCTCCGCTCTGGGAGACCGATGATGACTGTTGTGGCTCTCATTAGTTGTAAGAGTCAATAACTAGGCATATGGGTATCATTTTGACAGTGAAATTAACGGATGTTGCTGGCGATGTACGTTGATGTTTGTTAATTCTGAGTTACAGTGCACTACCAAAAATGACAAACGAGTATGTAACACTACAAGAAAAAGAAATAGTACAGAAGCTTCTTTTTATTCTGTGTATATAAACTTGAACAGCACGTTGTGAATTAAGTACTATACCTAATTTATTATAGAAAATATTTCGTTTTAAAAACGTCTCTGTAGAGAAGGAGTATTTTCATTGTAATGATGAAAACATTTTCATTAATTCAGAGAAGTCAGGTAGTAAAGTATAATTGGATATTTTCCAAAAATCGTGTACCTACTAAGTTTTACACACATAGAACATTTCAGCAAAACAACTAACACATATTAAGATAAACGGTTACAAATTCAAGTTGAATATATGTATTTTGTTGAAGGTCTGTACTAATTTTGCAGAAAAATACCTTTCACATTAATTATATACTTTTAAATCTTCATAAAACATTACTCAATTTTGAAACAAACAATGAATACAGTGACTACTGTCACAAAGGAGATACATTTATTATAGCACATTTCAATCCCAAGAAAGCTCTGTTCGATGGCTTTAAAATGACTACGCGTGGTCGGGGCAGGAACCCGTGGCGCGCTGCGTGGACGCACTGTGTGACTGCCGCTCATTAGGCTGCGCGGCGCCTCATGCAACGCTGCGAGTGCGAAACGGCGCCCTTGCGCCTTCAGCGCGCACGTGCATGGGTTTTCAGGAGTTGTAATTGGCGGCCATAGCGCATTATGACACTGTGATCGATCGCATGTCGAAAACAGTTTCCCACAGTCAGATCTCTCTCTGTCGCGCTCGCAGCGGTAGCCGCTCGCTCCGCCGGGCCCCGCGGCCTGCCGAGTTGCCTCTGTGAATATCTGTTGTGCTGTCGGACGCAGACTACCTTCCCCGATGCCCCGCTGGCCACCGCCGGGCTCCGGGCGCTGCCGCGTCGCCCTCCTGGCCGGCCACACTGTCCGTCGCGTCCTCCACGCGTCTCCGCTATCCGTGTCCTTCCACTCTAGCTGGCCTTCCTCCGTTGTTCTCGTCGCCAGAGCAATCATCCTAACGCTCCTCGACAATGAACCTTTGAGGCTTACTGTTCTATTAAATCATTTTTTATAGAATTTGTTTTCATGTTGGTAACCATCAACATACTTTCACGTTTCGGCCATTTGGAGTGATACACCGATCCTTGTCTTTGACTATGAAGAAATGTAGGCATACAAATGTATACTTCTGATGAAGATCTCTTAATTTGGAAAGCTGAAAACATAGACAAATAAGTATCTACGGAGATCAGATGTTAAATTTAATTATTACATTCTTCGTAATATAATTAGAATGAATTAAATAAAAACGTATTATACACTTTTAATAACATAAAAAAAGAGATCTATTTAATAGTTGACAAGGATTGCAATCCTCCTTGGTGTAAAGTACTAGACTCCTGAGAATGTCTCTTAATAAATAAATAAAATGAATTAAATAAATAAAAAATCTATTAACTTTTAATGATATTAACAATGAAATCAAAGCAATTCCCCACGGCAGTTGCAATCCTCTTTGCTGAGAAATAATGGGCCTCCCAAGAACGCTACACTGTTTTGCGAGCTGGTCATTAGCTTAGAAAACATGTTTTTTTTATTGACCCGAACGGAGCTTGGGAGTGTCACCGTGTTCGCGTGGCAGTTGCACCTTGGCCTTCGTATGCTCACCTCGTGAGTAAAGCCCATAACCTTGTAACCGTGATATAACAGTAACGTTCGTCTAACTAAGATATTAAAATGCTACGGCAAAAACTAAAATATACTCTCGAAAAACGTTTTTTTTGCTTACTATAAATATGCTCTGAACTCGCCCCGCACATAGTGCATCATAAATGTTTCAACAGCTGCTGTTAATGTTCTTCCCATATTACAACCGGGCAATGAAAATGTTGCTCAAAGAAGAAATGAATAGTACAGTAAACGTTTTAAATTGCTATGAGTTTTTCATTAAAGCTACCAGCAAATTTTCGATAATCATTTGATTACATCCCTTGTATATGTTGAACACTGATATATAAGGTTATCTCAAACGAACTATAATGTTCTACATTTTTTTGATTTAATGGAGAAAGAATTACAAATCCATTAAATAATTACATTAAAATACAACAACACACCCATTGATTTTATGGTGCTATTTCTTAAATATTAATATTTTTTAAATAGACGTGAAATTAAAGCTGTTAATTTTACCGTACGTCTTACCGAAGATAAAGAATGATAACGTTTGGTTTTCAATATACTTTTTTTTCTTGTCAGAAGAACGTCTGTCTTACTATATTTTACATTTTTATTATAAATTTATTATAATTTATTATTTATTATATATTTATTATTATTTTATTATAGATTATTATTATTTATATTGTACTGTTTTACAAACACAACATAATAAAAAATATGTGATTTAATCAATTTCAATAAAATATATCCGAACATCCAATTGAATTAACTTAAAGCACAATTACACGAAATTACACTTTTAAGAAAAAAAGACGGGCTGGTAAATGCCAGTAATCTTCAGCATTTCCAGTCTGAGAAATGGTAGACGTAGAACGCTCTGGAAGCAAGGGCTGTTTCATTCTCACTGCCAAGCAGCTTTACCACCACGCTCGGATGGCCGACGCTACGCAACTCAGGGCTGGGAAGTCTTCGCTCCGCCTCCTCCCCCGCCCTCGGCCCCGCCACGCCTTGGTCGGATTCAATAGGAAATCTTGTAGCAGTAGATAATGGGCCGAGATAACAGTTGTAATTATGTGCGCCGTTTTTTGTCGGCTCGCGCCGGATAGTTTTGCCCGTACATTAACATACACACATGTGCCGCGGGAATTATGGCTCTGCAGCCCAGTTTGTATGCTAATTGGCTTCCTGGAAAGAAGCGGCAGCGGCGTTGGCGGCACGAGGAGAAGGCGCGAGAGGCCGAGAAAGAGAGGGAAGATCGGCGGCGGGGGCGGCGAAGGAGGCGTCATGGAGGCAGACGGCACGGTGGTACGGGGGTGGAAGAGTAGTTGCGCCGGAGGGAGAGGGAGGGAAGGACGGCTTAGACGTGAGTGCGGCAAGTGGTGGCTGCATCCATGAGGAAGTTAGGAATAGTGTGAAGAGTGGGGGTGATAAAAGTTATACCTGTGAAAACATAAGAAGCGGCAGGATTGGTGGGATAGCAGAGGAGAGTCGTGATGCGTTGGCGGAGAACGCGGTGAGGGTGGGGACGACGGCAGGCAGTGCGTTAAAATTACGTCATAGACAACAAGAGGAGGCGCGAGAGCGGTGCAAGAAATAATGAGGAAAGAATATCAAGAAAATTAAAGGACTCCAGGGTGAGCAAGGGAGCGAGAAACGGCAGGGGAAACTGCTCCAAAGAACGCGAGCAGTGTTCTGCTGCCGTCGTCTCCGACCTCCCCCCTCCGCCACCGCTGCCGCCGCCACCGCCGCCGTCGTCGTCGTCTCTCTATACTTGTTTGACCATCTTCTTCGGCGGATGAACAAATAATTCATGAGCACTGGTAATTAGCTCGTCGGCGCGACGCGAGCGCGCCTGACGGTGGGTGTTGGAGGCTGCCTCCGCCGCACGCGCGAGAATGCAGAGCACCGTGCAGAGACGCGTCTTCCTTTTACGAGCGCCGTGAGGGAGTCCTTGCGACTTGGAATGCGGAAAAAGTGCGAACAACTCGCCTGGCCATGAGTAGAAGGATTTTTATTCTACAGGTGAACAGAAAACCAAGAATATTCATATTGCTCTAAACTAACGATTATTAGAAATGTACACACTTTTTTAATTTTACTCTCGTAAACTTAACTGTCATTTTAAATTTATTGAATTGAAGTCGTAAGGAATGCTTCTTGGGATACTTGTAGAACCTAATATTAAGTATAAACGGTCGTTGAAAAATATAACTAGCATAAGCAGAAAAACTACTAAGTATTGGAATGTTTTCCCTTGTCTGCACTTGAAATCGAACGAAGAAGTTACATTTCTGATTAAGATTTCATGTGTATGTGAGAGAGAGTAAGTGTGAGAGAATATGTGTGGGACAGAAAGAGAGAGAAACACAGAGATAGAGAGAGAGAGAGAGAGAGAGAGAGAGAGAGAGAGAGAGATCGACAGACAGACAGAGAGGTGAAGACATGACTCTGCGAAATTTTATTTGGTGCATTTAAAATATACTTCAGCCCATCTTTGTTTCTGTCTTTGCTTAATTTTTTTAGAAATTTATTTGTCACCAAAAACGTTCTCTTTACTATTTGAAGCTTACGTAATAATGATACCGAAGGTAATTTCAATTACATAACAATTTCTTTACCTCCCAAATTAATGTATTAAAAGTTAATGCATATATTCTAAGAAGAACGTATAGAAATGTTATGAAACATCTCCAGAGTAATCTTATTTTTGATGCCAAAGTATTTTTGTACTAATATGAATCACTAATAAAATAACAATGAAAAACTAAAATGAAACACTACTAAATATTACTAAGTAATTATTCTAAAAATACAACAACTAATTAGTCTTATCTTGTAATTAAGGGGTGAGTATCCCTGTCTTCGCGTGGAAATGGCAGTGGGTCTCCTCGGAGAAGCTCCATTTCCTGAAGGAGCATCCACTCGATGCGGCCTCTGGCAAAGAGCGCGTCGAAAGGCGATGGGCCGGCGCGGCGGTGGCGGCGGAGACGCTCGGGCGAAAGCAGAAGTGCGCTGCCAATTATCCACTTCCCCGCGGAGGGCGGCGCGGGGCGGCGGCGCGGCGCGGGGAACACGCGCCAACAATAGCAAGGAAATGGGGCGGTCAGGGCGAAGCGGAGCGCGACGACGGAGGCCAACCGCCCGGCCGGCCGTTCGTTCGACCACTCGGCGCCCGAGGGCCGGCTTCCTTCGGAGGGCGATCGGCGCTGCCCGGCGCCCGCCACACGGCGCCCCCACGCCCCTCAAGGCCTCTCCGGCGGGGGCCGCTGTTTACTCCTTGACTCAGACTATGGCATTTACTACCTACATTCTAGGTTTGATGAACTATTGTTGGAATAATTAAGATTCATCTCAGACCATTTCATCTATATGTGATCACATACAGATATCAATTTGCTGTCTACAAATTGTAAATCGACATGCCTAAGCCGTTTCATAATATTGTGTTTTATTTTTTGTACATTAGTTAAAAAGTATTTAAGTAAATAAATGCGCCAAAGAATTACGATGAAAACATTAAATTTACATCTTTTGATCAAAGAACTTGTTTTTGGAACATCATACTTACACAAGAGTTACTGATTTGCAACACTTAGCAATGTTGGGGAAAGTTGTTATGACACACAAATGAGGGATGTAGTTTTATATTACTGCTTTCTATATCGTTGTAAAACAGTACGGTAGAGTTAATATCTCACGCCAAATTCGCAACCTCACTGTTTGATGACATTTGCACTATGAGATTTGATATTAAATTAATTTAATGGAACACTAGCTGAATCCCTAGAAATACATCGCTTAAAATGAAGACTAATTTTACTGCAGAAAAGTTACAGTATAAAAGTACGACATATATACGGAAAATAGAAATAAAAAAAACATTGTTCATTTCGTTCAGTACTTACGCTACAAAATTAATTAAATGAGCGAGGTTTACACAAATACACGTATTTCCTTGCATCATGAGTAAACTCACACTCACATGCTTGCTCGTGCTAACTGATTTCGATAGTTCGATTGCAACTCGCAAAACAAAACGATCAAGACAAATTGTAAAATAGTTGGTCTCAAATATGACGAATGAAAAATGAAAGATAAGCGTTCATTCTATTCATTTTTATATATTACTAAAACTGAGTGTTATTACTATAATACCATTTAAAAATAGTAAGTAATAACACATCTCGGGCACACTACCTTTCATTTAAAGATAAAATCAACAAATTTGGTTGAGCTGAAAGCTTAAATTTCTTTCTGAACGAAACTGTTTTAAGTTTATAGATTCTTAATTAAAATATTTCTAGATAAGAATTGTCTGTGCTTCCGAACAAAGCACGAATAACAGAAATCACAGTTGAAAATGTATTGTTTTACGTCACAAATACAAATTTAAAAAACGACTGAGGCAAAAGTGTCGTTAAGCTAAATAAAATACTGGTCTTGATTGAAATGTAAGTATGGACTGAGACGTCTACCACAGTAAAATCGTAATTTAAGATAATTTAGGACTGTGCATTTTGACATAACATAATTTGATGTTAAATTTAAACCATTTAATTTGATAATCATAAACCAATTAAAACCTTTAATGTTAAATTTAAGTTTTTTCCGCTGACTAAATAATACTGCAAAATAAAATTAATCCACTTACGTGCATACATCTCATCACTTTATAATAATTCACAGAGTAGTTCTTCAATCACCTTGATCATAATCAGTGCTTAAATTTACCTTTTAAAATAAATTATTACAGAGTTTCTATTCACTTCAGTAAGGCAGATAATCCCATGTTTCCAACAATCAAAAGTTACCCATTCACAATGTCCACCAACCAGTGTCCACATCCTCACAGCACATCTATTTGCAATCATCACTTACATGCATAAAAGCGAATCTTCACATCAACACTCCTCTAGCCATTACAATTCATACACTCACATACCTTCCCACACCTAGTTGTATAACGCTCTAGTAATTGTTCCATTCCTCACTTGCCCGCCCCTCATCCCCAGCCGGCAGCGTTGCCAACGTTGCCGTCACAATCGCCGCCATCCCCGGTGGCGCGGGGCCGCCCCCGCAGCCCAGCCGCTCGCTCGCTCGCTATCGGGCGTGAGGGAGGAGGCTCGCCGCGCCCGGAACAAAGAAACATCCGAAACAAAAAAGTCCCGCGCCCGACCGTGCTCTTTGTTTCCAAGGTGGGAGGCGCCCGCGAAGCAGCAGCGAGTTCCGTGGAGCGCGCGGCGCCTGGCGTGGCGCTGTGGAGGGGTGAGGAGGGGCGACGAAAGCAAGCGGTGCACGCTGCCACGGAAGGGGGCGGTGATTGCGAGAACCAAGGGCGAGAGGGACGTAGCGGACAACGAGACCTTGATCACTCAAACTTCAAGAATTCCAAGATCTCGCGATATCTATTTTTACTTGTTATATCTTACAGATGAACACGATGTTTTGTGAGTCGAAATTTGATGACAATATATTGTTCAATGACTCAAGTGACTCAATGACTCAATTCAAAAACTTCAATGACTGAAGTTTTGTTTATTCTTCATGAATTTACTCTACTTTAAGTAATGGGATACTTAGTTGAAAATGTATTGCAGAAGGAGATCAAGGAGGGATGAATTCGAATATTTACTAAAAAACAATTAGCATTTTATATTTCTAAAAGAAAATGGCAAATGCAGTGAACTTGATGAATAAAACACAAAAGAATATAATGTAAAAAATATGGCTTTTTACAGATATACAAGACACAATTAGTCGGAAGTGAATTTTTTAGCAAAACATAAAAAGATATTCTTGTAAGGGAAAGTAGGAAGTATAATAATTTAATGGCAACAGCAAATGCAGTGACAATCTTCGAACATATGAGAGTAAGAAGCTCAATGTCGGGAAAAAGTGTTGAAAAAGTACTACACTAATTTAAGACATCAATTGATGACTATTGCTGCGATAATGTGATGGTGAACTAAACCCGACCAAATCGGCGAACGAGGCAAGAGAACGAAGGAATGGCAAGGACGCAAAGTGAGCTCGTGTAAATGGTAGCGGTTAGACAAAGCAGTCAAGGAGAGGAAGCAACAGAAGCAACTGCAGAGAAGGGTGGGTTGGGGGAGGGTGGGAGACCGTTGCAGACTGCCAACGCAGAGGGCGCGAGAAGGCCGCGCGAGACCCGCCAATGCAGTAAGCAGGCCGAGACAAGATGCCGCTGATAAGAGAGCCAGTCAAAGGTACAAAAACCCCTCTCTGGGCGCGGCTCGGCCTCCCTCATCTCCTCCGCTTCTAATCCTCTTGGCCCGAGCTCTCGGGTTCTCGCCGCGCCGCGCCGCCCTGCCCCGCCCCGCCCCTCTCCGCCCACTCAAATAAAAGAGAACTTTTCGAGCGCAAGTTAAAAAACAAGAGGATGCTGATCCGACCCCGATTCTCACCCCCGTATCTCACCCTCCGACCGCGGCCTCCTTCGCCCGCCTTCCCGCGCGCTCTCTCTCGCCCCGTGGCCACTGCGGAAGCAGCCCTTGGGGTTTTACCGACTAGAACTTCAATTAGAAAGTTTTCGAAATCGGCCGCCTGTTGGGGCGGCAATGCTGGTGGTGCGCCATCTCTGCCGCCGCTGCCTGCGCCTTTATGGTCACCACTTTCGCCACCAGCAATATCACTAGCCAGCACAAGGTAACCAGTAAATGGCTCTATCATTACCATTCCCGCAGAGTTGGTTCTTATTCGATGCTATTATTCGAACATTCTTCGCCATCTCAACTTAGTCCCGATATTCACTCTTTTCTCTACTATCTACTAAACCAACAAAATCAGAACTGTAAGAAACTTCTTTATTGACGCAATGCTTTCTGCTATTTGGTAATTTTAAATGCATAAATGTGAATGAAAGAGTAAAAATTGTACAACACAAGAGCACTCTGTTACAAAAAATATCATGTACAAAAAAGTTTTATACAAAATATACGAGTACAAAAAAGTTTTATTTCGAAATATTTTTGTACCTAAAACAGTAAATTAAAAAATAAAATGTAAACACTAAGAGCACTAGTGGCTAAACAATTTAAAATGTGTAACCGTTTACACAAATAAATTGTGATGATGCACTAAAACCTTTTTAATAGAAAAATGTTTAAAATATTATCCGCGCAGACCACACGACGTGGGATCCATTAAAACCCTTACGATAAAATATTTTAAATTCACCACTCTGATAATAAGTAGAGATTATGGTCCTAAGAACAAGCTCTGATTGCTGATGAAAATGGAAAGGGAATGTGCGCAAGTACTTAATGTTGGCCTGCTTCTCACCGGGTGAGTGAGAATGTTGAAGTCTGATATATACAAGAGTTGTGCTTCATTGGGCATTGTTGCTACCTCCACGGACCTCGCAGCCCACTCCACCGCCATTCCCATCGACGCGGCACGGAGGCACATCCAGTATGTCTCCGGACTGCCCTACGGTGGGGAGAATCTTGACAAACTCTCTAAAAATCCTCGCCATAAATAAGTCGATAAAAATGTACTTGCGGAAAACAGTTTTTAAATAAAGCATTCCTGCTACCTACAAGTTTGATTTTTAAAATTTGACAACCAGTTTCTATAAACAGGACTTTCTACTGATAGTAGATACAATGCTTCCAACGTGCTGTGCGTTATTTTATGCTTTTGCCTAGCTTTTCGAGCTCTCTCCCTCCCCGTGGGCGGAGCGAGGAGCGGAGCCGTGGCGAGTGCGCGGCGGCGCGGGAGGCCGGGCTTAAAGATGCTCTTTTATTCATTTACTGACCGCGCCCCCGGGGCCCACTGCTCCTGGTTACGGCGGGGTGCGTACATCTCTGGCGCGCCGGCCGGCCCCCATTCGTCTTCCTTACGATAAGCGTGAATGATTGCTGCGCGCCGGCGGGAGAATATCAGAAGGCGGTGGGCGCCCGCGAGCAAGCCCTCGGACCCGCCGCGGGCCGCGCGCCGCTCGCCGGGACCGGATTTGGCTCTGCGTCCGGAGCCAAATCAACTTGGAGCTCATTTCTGTTCCATATTTGATATGAGGACAGTCTCGAGGCAAACGTGAATCAACGCTACCACTAGTATTAAAATATTCCGAACCCTGCAACTACGTGGCAACTAAGGTGGCACGAACATTTACACAACTCTCTGACTCCACGTATTTGGGTTTTGGGATTTGGAATTTGACTTCTTGTATCCGAGTCCCAAGGGCCAATACCTAATGTTGGCATGCTTCTCACCTGGTGAGTGAGAATGTTGTGAGAAAGTCTGATATATACAAGAGTTGTGCTTCATTGGGCATTGTTGTCATCAAGAGATCTACGTTCTCCCACGAATTAGTTTCTGACACTAAATAATAGAATGAATTTTTTGGAAGTAGCATTGATGTTAACATTTAAGTATAAAAAATTAAACAAGTGAATAATCGTAAATTGTAACGCACAGAAAGTCACAGCAAGGAAACTAAAGTGGACTTCGAATTTATGGATGAAAAAAGTCGCTCTCTTGTGATTCGTTGTCAGCAACGTCACTTGGTTACATATAGCGTAATCCTTCTCACCAGAGACGAATATTTATTTCAGTCATTGGGTAAGAGGTATTTCATCTTCGGTGGGAAAAATAAACCGCTGGAAAGCAAAAGTATTATCGATAGAAGATAATAGATTTTAATCCATTGGAGAGTGAAACTACTCTCACTTCTGTCCTCTTTGGCCAATATTAAATTAACTTTTTAACAGAAAAAATGCGTTTGCCTGATTTTTATTAGTGCTAAACACATTATCTACTCTCGTCTTTACTTTACCACCTGACGCCTAAAATTCAAATATAAGGTAGCATGTTTGCGGCTCCCTGGGAAATTATTTCAAGTACCTAATGTAAAATGGTGATTTTATAATTATCTTCTAGAAAGCTCTCTGCGTTTAGGTGAAATCTCTTTGTTAACTAGCTATTGTCTGTGAAAAAATGTATTCTACATGGATGTTCGTGAAATAAACATTATCTAAGTGTCGTTGCAGAATCTATCATAAAACAGCTATAGCACATTTACAAGTATAACTCCGATACATGCTTTTCAAAGCGAGAAAACGGAAAATGATCGTATGTTCATTTAATTTACACATTAAGAAGTGAATATTGATTTACGTTGATTAATGTTGCATACCAGCAACATTAAACAGTGTTACTCATAGTATCATCAGTCTTGATCAACAATTTTGAGCAAAATAATGTTGTAATGAGGATCACATGAATATTTGCGTAACAGTTGTGACATATACTTTGACGATTACTAGTATAACATGTTTTTTTTAAAATATGGATTATAGCAAAAGGACGAAAAGGCGATTGTAATGTAGAAAAATTAACTATCTATAACTTGAGAGCGGTTGTTGTTAGCTACGTAGGTAATATTTAACATGTATTTAACCATCAATTGTTAATGAGATTTAAAACAAATTAACCATCCTAGTAAGATGTGAACATGTTTATTAACGAGTAAAAATTACCACCGAAAAGAAATGTTTATCTCTTTTTTACAAATTCTGCTCTAGTTTATTGATAAAAATAATAACAATTTTCCTCACTTATCTCTGAAATAAGAGTTAAACAGTTTCCAAAAAAGAATAACAATTGTGAATATCACGTGGTGGTGGTTGTGGCCAAGGTGACGGATAGAGTAGAGACGAGAACTGGTTTAAAAACTTGTCTTCATTTGTACTTATTGCTAACAAGCTTTGTAATATCTATATTTGCACGTTGCAAATTTAGTAATTATTATTTCCTAATAATGGTAATAAAACAATACTTAAAAATTTACTAATGTGAAGTCTTTCATTTTGTCCTCATAAATGCTTTTTTAAGTACAGATGATGTAGGTTTTGTTTGCAGTTTTCTTTTAATTAGACTAACAAATATTTTTGTTCTTGAAACAAAGATTATACAATGGCACATAAAATACCTTCACATTATTTTAAAACATTCTACATATTCTTTACAGTATGCTTTATATACAAATATTTCACGGAAATTACTTTTATATAAAATTCGCTTTTGTAATGAAATATACTAAGTCGTAATGCGAATTTTGAAAACATTCAATGGTTAGTTCAACAAATACAAAGGATCATTTAAGGGTTTACTAAAGTTATGAAATATAATCTTCGTACCTAATTAATAATGCACAAACATCTTTTGCTCGTAATCCCTTAGCACGTTCGACTCTCCTTCCTTTTCTTAGTATGAGACTCTTTCTCCATTGTTTCTTCCACGAACCCCCTACTCCACCTTATTCTATTCCCTTTTCAACGTCTTAAGACGTTAAATTATTTTAGGGTATACGATGAAAAGGTCAGCATTTTTTAAACTTTAAAGGAATAATAGCGGGGGTCTTTTGCTGTAATGTTAGCTCACAAGGGGATACTGGGTTAGAAAATGTCTTGGCGTTTCCTTGTCTTGGAGCTGACCTGGCGTGACCTTTACCTCCGAGACGGGGCGCGTTCCTTACTTCCCTTCCCTTCCTTCTCATCCTTAACTTCTTCTTCCTTTGACCTCTTTTCCTTTCGCATGGGCAGATTCTCGTCCTCGCTCTGTTCCCTTCTACCAAGCCAACTCCGTTCCGCCTTCCCATGTTACAAATCTCCTTTCTTTTCAGTTTATCCCCCTTCCTGCGCCTCCATTTTGCCATCATCGCCTACTTAGCGATGCCAGAATGAAGGCCGTAAGAAAGGAAGTGCGCGAAAAAGAGGGCAAGAGGTCGAGAGAGTGGGGAAGAGGAAGACTGAAGTCTCCCAACCCCGACGCTTTCCAGGCTGTTAAATACTCAGCACGTTGCCTGGGCGCGGGCTTCCGGCGGCGCCTCGCAGGCCGCTCCCTTGGAGCAACGTGTGGCAACTGAAAGTGTCACCCGCGTATGCAGTACGGCAAAAGCAAAATGCCCTGCGCGTAAGAGGATATTGTTGGATTTACGAAAATCAATGAAAGAATAATAATCGGGCACATGCGTAGTTAATTTTTTGAGTAAGTTTATAATTGGTTCGTACTAAGCAATTCGTCGAAGTACTTTACGTCCAATTGGAGGAAAAGTCAGATGTACAAAGTGAACACAAAACACAGACATAACAGGTAACAATTACATTCTTGAAACTGTTTTTTTTGTTATTTTCTATTTTTTATACTTCCAGTGTAAATTGAATTTCAGTGTATAAAGAATGTTAAATAATTCATTCTTATGTAATAAAAATAATTATCTTATAACATGTTGTTTAAACATCGATATCGATATTTTAATCAGCAAAATAAGATATATCTAATAGAACCGTGTGTAATATGACCGTATCACCGAGGATATACAATTTAAACTTCCGATATATTTGAAATTTTGGTATTTTTTTCTGTGGACTGCGACAAAATTATCTTTCTGGTGAGTTTTAGAAGCTCCAAACTGTTGAAAGACTTTTATAATAACGTGCGCATGCAAATGTGGGAAATCATGTAACTAAAAACTCACAACCCAGAAGAAACGTTATAATACAACATTAAATATTTCCAACACATCTAGCGACCGCAACTTTTAGTACAGAATGATTTATCAATGCATCAAACGTTATAGCAGGAACATTAATTGCACCAAATAGAAAAAGTCCGGTGGCCATCAGTCTTCGAATGATGATCTAAATCGTAGATTTATGACTATGTACGTCCTTCTGCACAATTTCTTACAGATTGCTCTTGAAGCACTTGTAGCTCATTGCTATTAGCGGAAGTGCACATAAACCGTATCCGAGATACTAATGTAAATGTTTATTTTGAATTCAAAATGTGAAATAGATCTGTACCATAACTTGAATGTCACAAAGGCAGGTTATTTTAATATAAAATAATGAAATATTTCACTACTGCACTATTGAATACAATCTTTAAGAAGAATCCATTCACTGGCATTCTAAAATGATTATTCATTAATTTTGTTTTAGACGGACTACTTTGCTCTTCAATAGGTTAATATTTTTATTCCATCAGATTTGTCAGTGACGATGATTGTAGATTTTATATGTTTAGTATACTGCGTTCTTGTGAGTGAGAATTATTCTGCCTGAATAACGACTCTAAGGTGTTAGACGTGTTTAATAGCCCTAGACAAAAATAACATAAATTTCTTTCAGCAAATAATAACGTCTAGGAACGTGTTCTATAAGGTGTGAGAATGTGTCAGAATGAAGTTTTTATTACTGTAACTTTTTTAACTTCTGTACCGATTTTCAAAATTAATTTTTGTTCTGTAAGAAATACACGTTTAGTATTAACTTTTATACTACAATTTCAATTTCATTCAACAATCTTCTTAGAGGCTTTTGAATCTTTTCCGTCGCAGGATAACGTGGAACAGAAGTCAGAAACGCAAGAAATGTTTCAGCTCATGAAGTTCAAAGATGTTTACCATACCCTTCGCAAAGTCCCGAACTTGCACCGTGCAACTTCATCTCTTCCTAAGAATTAAAGATCGCTGTTAAGGATATCAATTTCTTTGCGACGTCAAGCAGAAAGTTGTCATTTAATCCTGGTGTTGACAACAACTATTAGACGGGTTTGCCCAACTAGTTTCTACCTGTCACTTGTGTTTGGAAAGGTTGAGGGACTAAGTAAAAAAAGTGAACAGTGAAATACCTAGAAAACAAATGTAGTTTCAGGAAAAAATAATTCTGAAAATCGGTTAACACGTAAGAAAGTTACAACCATAGAAGCATTACTTTTCTGACAAACTTCATATATGAGCTGTTCTCTGGCCCAACATGTACTCGAAATTGATTGAAAAGGATCTTTCCAAAATTAAAATTTTTTCGCTTGTCTTTTGGTTATTCGACATCTGTCAGATAATAATTTAGAATTTCTCAATATCTTAGTTTCTCTTTAAACAGAAAGAAAATTCGCGAAACAGGCGTTTCATATACTTAATATTCCATTTACTCTAATATTTTCCCAATTTTATTTGACAGCTGAAGCGTCTAAGTAATTTTTATGTGACACAACCGGGGCTTCAGTCTTATCCTTTTTGGCATTTCCAAAGTTTAATTTTTATGATACCCCATTACATCTGTTTAGTGCGCCGTCACAGAAGCAATAACCGTCAGAAATGGCAGGCTGAGCGCCATGAACCTTGCGGCGACTACGAGCACCCTGCCATCATTCTGTAGGTTGCTAAAGCGTTTCTCGGATTATCAAGGCTGTCTTCCTTGCGCCCTTAAGAGCTACTTAATGTCGTATGGAAAAGCACTTCGACATTTGAGCAGTTGACTGAAGGTGTCCGCAGATAGACAGCTCAACAAAACACAGACGTTTTACGGGTTGCATTGCTGAATTTCGGATGAAAAAAGGGGTTACAAATTGTCTTGTATGTCCGCCATTCATTTTATTCCATAATTCACTAGAGAGTAAGATTGTTAACTAAAGAGTAAAATTGTTTATGATTGATAGGTAATAGCGTAGGTAGTGAATGTACCTAATTTTGATATTAGTTCATTTTTAGGAAAAAAAAATTTTGCTTTCGAATGTTTTCCTGAAAATATTATATTCAAAGTTGACGAGGAACGTCACGTTTAGGCCTAGAAAGATTAAAAAATACAGTTAATGACGTGAAGTAAAGAAATTAAAACAAAAAAGAGAACGATAGTCATAATCAACTAACTGTAGAAGTTAAAACGCAGCGTGAGTATTCCGGTACAATTTTATGTTCTTCTGTGACTGAAGATAATTTTTCAAAACTTTCCCTCACTACAGATAAATAATACTAGGCCATCCAGCACACCCTTATAAGTGTTTTTTGTGGATTTAAAAAATATTATTCATTATTATATATTTTGCTGTCGGCTATTTATTGTTATCCTTTTTGAACACTGCGGAAAATAGAGAAAAAGATTAATTTTTTGAAGACGCCGTAAGATGACATCGATAAAACAAATCATCAAGGTCTAGTAAAAATGTAGTTTTTGATAGAAAACTTGTTTCAAATATTACATTGTGATTTGAAATTTCATTCATTTTGTCATTAGCGACTGCAAACTGTAATTTTTTTAAATGATACCAGTAATCGCAAAGTTAATGAACCAGGAAATCGTTTCATTTATGGGTGTCTACCCGGGGATTTTCCCTGCGTAAAAGCCTTTTCCCACCAAACTTGGCCAATCTGCCGGAACGTGTAGTGCGGAGGAGCCGTGCGGACGTTCTCGGAGGCGGCCCCCAAATCATAAAACAGCGGCCGCCGCCCGCGCGGCCTCTCCGCAGCCGGCGACGAACGCGCGCGGGGGAGAGGGCCGCCGAATGCCCAGCGCACGCGCGATCCGCTCCAAGGCCTACTAAAACGGCGCTAAATACTTTCATCCCGCGGAAGCGCGTCACGTTCGGCTGCTGCTCGGGCCGCTGCAGACGGCGCCAGCGGCGCGCCGCGGCGGGGAGCCGCACACTGCCCGGAAACGGCCCGAAAGACGCGCATAGAAAAACAGTAAAACCTGTTCCCCCGAAATGCCGCGGCGATAAATCCAAAAAAAGAAGATTGCAGTATTTCATGAATCTAAATGAAAGGGATACTGAGGAAAGAGACTATTTTTATTTTACATTAAGGTAATCATAAAACATCAAACTTCGAAGCCCCCAACTTTTGGGGGTCACCTCTCGGACATGGTAGGAAAGGTGAATAACAGGAGCGCTCAGAGTAAACAAGGTGCCTGAGTCAGTAGGTTCAAGGCTCTGTTGTTTCAAACAAAAGACCCCGCATACATTTCATGAAAAGAATTCATCTCTTCTTGCAACAAAAGTAACTTATAGTGATTAATTTGAAATAGAAAAAATACATGTTTTTATGCTTTCAGTGAAAAGCAATCGTGACCGCAAAGAAGTCTGGACCTAGAGCAATTTGTCCAACTGGCCCCCTTCTGGACGCCCCTAAGGCCCGCTATGATAGAAGTCCGTCGGGCAAGTGGGCCAAATCTGGCAAGGGAAATAATTTTTTGATTCCATTTCATATACAAAAGTTAAAAAGATAAAGAAATACCTAAGGACGTAACAAAAATAGTTTCATTTTAAGTTTATTTAGTTTAATTTCTACATATTAGTTTTAGAAATATTATTCGCCAACTTTGCTTGTCTGGATATCATACAATGTATATATACATTCGTAGTTTCGGTCTACTGTACGCCGCTATTTCCACTCACTCAGACCATCGGTCAGTGTTTGTTCACGTCTACCAACTGGCAATCATGCTTCACCGGATCATTCGTAATCTTGCCGCACGCATCACTCAAGAAGAGTACGCTGAATTATCAGAACTAGTGGTGCGACAGAATGGCACAGACTTTCCCGTATTAGTTTTCTAATTCCCTTGGTCTCTTCTAGCTGTTCGGACTTGCCACATTCTCTTGCCAATTTCCATCTATCGCCGCCAAAAGTACATTTCTTTGAAATTTTTTTAATTTTTAGGTTTTCTAATAGAAGAACAGAAATATCATTTTAAGAATATTAAAGAACAGTAAAATCCCGTCCCAAATGGCAATTTTCTTTGAAAAATTTGAAGCCGTATTTAAGAAAATGGCGTTTAAGCGCTACTTGAAAACGGTTGAGTTCTCGAGAAGCTTTACTTGACATTTTTTAAAGCACATACACTCATAAATATAATAATGTGAACAAATTACCGCTAATGTCAATATTACTGACGTGAGAACTGACGTGAGTTTTTAAAAGAAAGAAGTTAATGCTTTTTTTATTTTCTGGATGGGGTTGCATAGTGAAAATTCTACTTTAAACGTAACGTAGTTTACCACTTTTAAATACCACAGAAAAAAATTAAAAAAATATTAAAAGCAACGATTTAACCCCACACTCTTCTATTATGCAAGAATAACCTATAATGCAATATGTGTGATTTTCACAGAATTTGAGAAGTGAATTTTGTGATTTTCACAGAATTCAGAAGTGCGTTAATGTTACATTTTGACTGAAGTTAAATCAACTGTGCTATATTATCAACAACAGTAGCTTCCAGACGTATATATATATCTTCACAAAATTTACATGATTCTATTATTTTGAACGATTTCCACTTTTACAACCTATTCCTCCCACACACATCTGCAGTCTCCATTCCTCATCACCACAAGCACCCCGTCCATTGTGTCGGGGTTCATCTCCTGTGCCCGCACACCCCGCCTGTGTGGCGGCCGGCTCCGCGGGCGGCGTCGCGGATGCAACCTCTGCCGGGGCGGGGCGCGCCGAGCCGGACGCGGCGTGTCACCCTAATGACGTAACAAACGCGTCGGTCAGTGGCGGCCTGGGCGGCGGCAGCGCGCGGGGAGGGGAGAAGGGGGCCGAGCGCCGGCGGCCGAGCCGACACCGTTTTCTACTCCCGCAATTACCGGCGAAGCGCCGGGTGGCCGGACGGACCGGGCGGCCGGAGAACCGCCGCCCCACGCCGAGCAAGAGAGGTGGCGGGGATGGTGGCGGCGGCGGCGGCCTCGCGCCCACCCCCGTGGGACGCCGCGTCACGTGACTCGCGCATGACCTCGTCGTTCTGAGCCTACTCCGCCCACGCCCTTGCCCCGCCCTCCCTGCCGCCCTCGCCGCAGCTGGGACACGCGTGGCCGCCTCGGACGCTACCTCAACGCTTTCGTTCAAACTGAAGAATAGCCTATCCATTCATAGCTCTCCTGTCTAAATATTTCCATTAAACTTAAATATAATAATCATTCTAAAATTTAATAAATAATACCTTTCTTTAAATGCAATAAAATTTCTGAATTCATTCAGCTATATGTCTCACATCAAATGTAAGAATCATCTAACAAATGTCTACAACGGCATATAAATGTAAAAATGTAAAAATTTAATTGCTCTGATTTCAAGCAGATTAAAAAGTGACAAGCCTGGAGGCTTTTGATTTGTATTAGCTCGTGATGAATTGCTGATTATTTAACGATTCAAAATATTTTTTTTACAATTTAACAATACAACCATGTGTAAACAAAGGAAAATTCTATTATTCGGAAAAAACATTATTAAAAATTCAAATATTTTCAATTTAATCAATAGAAAAAATTATATTTTCGGTCTCACCGCTTTCAAGAGCTTGCCGTTCTAACGTGAATACCCGCTCTCGTTTGAAAAGCTGAATTCGGTGGAATATTGGTATAGAAATCATACAAATGAAATATATGCGTAATTACACCCCCCATACATTCGAAATGAATTCCCACTCCGCACCCAGCTTGAATGCAAAACGCAACGTACCTTCTGGAATTTGAACCCATTTGTCCTTAACGACTACAAAAAATCATGCTAATATAACAAAGTCTGTTCGATTTAATTTCAAACGACCGCCGCCCGCTGTCGACGATACAAATGTCCTTTTCTGTACCAGATGCGACCGGACATCGTTCAGGGGTGGCCAGAAGCGTATCTTCATTGAAACGTTTTACACTGTCAGCTCTTTGTCGAACAACTGAGGAACAAAGTGTAATACAACAATCACCAGGTATATGTTTTCTTATTCTAAGCAAACAACACAAGCATTTTCAGAAAAATTCCTTTTGTAAGACGAGTAACAGTTGCAAGAAAAGTTGCGAAAAACCTGCATCGAAATGAGTTCTCAAGATGAAGTTAGTTCCTAGGTTGAAATTATGAATATACGTAAGCTTCTGTCGAGAACAAATTTTACAATCATTACACTGGCCTAATTTGAGTGCCTTGCAGGTTAAGTAGTCATAGAGAGAAATCGATAATGAAACTATCTCTCAAAATGAACTCTCGTATTAACGTCGGTAATCATTGTAGATAAAAAGGGAATAAAGGATCAGTCAGTAAAGGATATGGGAAAGTACCTTAGTTTCAAACAGAATCAAAACTATAATTTATAAAATTCTGAAATCCGTTCTGCAAAGTTCTTTCAGTATTTTGTTGATTGACGTAAACGGTGAACCAATTACCATGTAAGAATTATATAGCACGTATAGAAATTGCATTTTGAAATCTACTTGAAGCCGTATGTGACTCGAAGCTATGTGATCGCGCCAACCGCTTCGCCAGGGTGGTGCGGAGCCTGTAAGCCATTGCTGACCCTCGGACACGCGCGGCGACGGCCGGCCCCTGCGCTCTCCAAGCGGTGGCCGCGGACGCGGCGGGGGCGGGGGCGGGGGCCGGGGCAGGGGCGGGGAGAGCGGGCCGGCGAGGGGACGCAGTCGGCTGCGGCTCTCCGCGTCCAACCTGCGTCCGCTCCCCCAGCGCCGTGCGATTTGCGTAATGGGCCATTTTTTGTTCTTCCGGCCTCCCCTTCTGAGCGCTGTTGCGAAGCTTCTGCCACCCACTGTTTTCCTCTCGCTCTTCCTTCTCTCATTCTTTCTTCCTTACAACCGCACATCCCCGAGTTTATAAGTATAAGCTACATTTTCCTTCATAATTACTTCAGGTAGCTGACTTCGTAGCCCTGAAAACATTCTTATACGAAATATATTATTGACTTCCCAGAAACGATTCATGTGCCATAAATCATATGATCAAAATTAATTATAACAACTTCAAATATTATGCTGACTCATGAGCCATATTGTTGTCTTTGAAGTCACTTTCCTTTTTAGACTGCTTCTATTCGTAAATATTTATTTTGGTTCATTTTATTTTTACCCACGTCAAATCTAATTCTTGTAAATTACGCTTTTTTATTATTTTAATAGGCATTACTTCATGCTTCTGTGCGTCTAACTATTAAAAAAGTATTTTTTTCATTTCCAACTGCATATAGGAAATAATATGAGATAAAGAAAACAAGAGCAAGAAAATATGTACTTTCTTGGACATTCTTAGTTTATCTCTTCCAATAGAAACGACGAAAAAATATTTGTTACATTCTTAAAATGTTTAAAATCGATTTTTTTATTGATTGTTTTTCCTAAGCTCTGCAAACTGGAAACACGCATCCAGGATAAATATAAACAAAAGTTTAGGCTTACAAAATGAACATCACCTCCCGAATGAGGCGGCTGCACTTAACATTCACGCTTCATAACTGCGCCTTCCGGAGCCACCCATCCACCCGGCTCACGAGGTGTGGACATCCCTCATAACCACCGCCCCTCGCATCGCTCTGCGTGCTCACCACGAGGGCGCATGCGGACGCGTAGGCGCGCTTCAAAAGCGAAAGTTACAGTAGATGTACCTCGTAAGGGACGGATTATTCCCGCGAGAATACAACATATATCCCAATTCATACAAACCCCTTCACGGAAAGAAAAAAAAAGAGGCAGGTCGGTGTGCTCGTCCCGGTAGAGAAATGAATTTCGGATTCCGAGAGGGAGGACTAGGGAGGCCGAGGGGAACACAAGCGGGTGTGCGGGGCTGCGGCAGCGGGAGTTAAGAGGAAGAGACGCGTTTTTACGGTTAGAAAATTTCAACCGCAATCTGATTGCGCGGAGATGTATTTATTTTTATACCAGACCGGAAACTCCGGATTTGCTTCCCGAGAGTTGGAATTCCTCCCAACCTTACTCCGATCTCCCTCCTCCGCTTTCCACCGCGTACGCGAACACCAGAACTTTCAACCGCACGAACATGCAACCGCGACCGCGAGCCCACTCTCTTATTACAAATACTAACGCGTAACATTTTCCTTTTTTTCGGAGAAACTTGGGGGTGAGGGAGACTAATATGGATGTTGTAATCCCACACAACGGGCCCAGCGCTAATATCCAGGCGTGCCAGAGGTTCTACAATTAAAATCTGGACGGCGAAGCAAGGGTGGAGCTAGGTGGGCATATTAAATGTTAACGCTTATGCTACTGATACAGGACGCATGACGTTGTACCCGCCGCAAACGCTCTCTGAATGGTTACCGGAAGTAGTATACGTCCGCCTGAAAAGGACAAGATTTTGGAATAATTGAGACAGCTAAGCAAATGTATGGTGGGTAGTATAACATTTTTGTACCGGGACACTGCTTCAGTAATTCTTGAACATTAATTTTATGTGTGAAGCCTTGGATGACTCTTCACACGTTTGGGCTACATTATACAAATTTGCTTTACTTACCCATTACACATATTTTAAACATTTCAAGGATTATTTCACCATCATTTAGTTAACAATTTACACTTTTAATTATACTAGTGCAGTTCATTACGTTCCACGTAGTGATTTCATTTCAAAACAAAACGTTTTTCATAGTAACACACGCATCACATTTATTAAGAGTCTTTCGCTTAGGTCTGCTTTGCAACCTCCGTGACATATCGCGTTTGCCTTTCTGTCTCTATCATTTGGAGTTAATCTGAGAACTCAGCCGAAGGCAATCCCGCTTTGGGAGAACAGACGCCTCAGCACAACTTTTCGGACAAGCCGCTCCCGCTGTCCAACGGTTTTCATCACGGAAAGTGTCCAGCAAAAGTAAACGTGGATCGTGGCGCGTAAGTAAACTTCGACGCGCAGTTCAGGAGAACCGTTCTCATCATGACTCATCCGCAGAAACTCCGCAAACGCACCGGAGTTCATCGCCTCAGCGCGCATCGCATCGGAGACATCATCGCTCGTTGGAGCAGCATGCAGGCCACTTTGACTGCCAATACAGCAGGTTTCTCGCCAAAGTAATCCTCAAATCACACCCAGAAAAAGTCCACGAATATTACTCATTCGATATACTGTGTATTACTCGCCTGTTGTATGACTATTATGATATACAAATAACACCGTTCAACAAAAATGTACTTTGGAATTCTTTCCTTTTCCAAAATAGCACTGCCATAATTTGTGGTAGCGAAAAATGAGTACGACAATATTTTTCTTTTGTTAGTTCAAGTTTTTTAGATGTTATAATTTATAGTAAAAATACTAGAATATATACTTCGAAATACTTTATTTTCTGAATATAGCCGAAGTACCCTAATTTTGGGACGAGAAGAATGAATGTGGCATTAAACATTATTTAGTATGAGGAATACTGATTTTATAGCTTCTCTATCCTCAATTAAAAGGACTTATTCACATGAACGGCCTATCTTTACTCGTGGCTTGTATTCCTATTCCCTGTATTCTCTTGTCACTCTCCAACGGAGGTTCGGCGGCGTAGCAGCATTCCATTTCCCCTTATATCTTCGTTCCATTTGCAAAATATCCTTCCTCAGTCTCTTTCACGGAGATACTTTTTCTATTCATATGCGATGTTTACTGGTCAAAACTCACTCACCATGTTCTTAAACTTGGTAAAAATAGTGCTAAACTCGCTGAAAATAGTTATAAATATGAAGCTTGCATCATAAAAGTTAACATAACAGGTTCTCGCATCTCACGCTTCTCGTCTTCTGCCTGCATTAGCTGAGAATCCGCTTCAGACGTTTGCCGGAGCGTCCTTCAAACCGGAAGAGCTCAGCTCATCGCTTGCTGTCCGCGCTGCATTCTCAGCACTCGCGCCCACAGATCGCAGCCCTCCGCCCAAGCACGCGCTCGCCCATCAGCGCCCCCGCGGGGGCCTCCGGGGCGCCTCCTCCTGACGAGTTTAAAACGGAGCGCGTCCTCAAGGCGACCCACGGCAGCGTTTCAGAAGGTTCCTGGGACCCGATAGAAAATCGACTTATTTGCATTCGCATCAGCAAGGCCCCCACCGCCACCCGCGCCCGTCTTTGCCCCTCCGCACGTCTCCCATTCGTCTCTTCTCTCCCGCAATTCGCGTCTCGCGTCCTTCATTCACATGTATACGCGGGCGCCTCGCGTAAATCACGTGGTAAACTTTTCACTTAACATTTGTATCGCCTGCGACCTCGGACCGCGGGCGTAAAACCTCGCCTCATTCGCCAACTTTAAAATAAAATCTACGTTAACTTCAATTTCTGTGCCGATGGGAACTCGGGTTTGAACTTCGCTTTAGAAAAGTTTCGTGCCTGCAGTCTCCCGCTCCCGCCGTCCTTCCTGCCGCGACGCCCGGCGCAAAGGACTCTCAAAGCAAATAAAATAGCAAAACCAGAGATTTCGGTTGACGCTGAAAGAATACGATGCAACGAGGACGAAAAAACAATCAGAGGCCAATAAATGCTGGAGCATGAAATTGGATGGCGGTAAAATCAAGTGCTAATAGTATTTACATAAGATGGGAGGGAGGAACGGAGCAGCGACTGCAGAGAGTTTAGAGTAGGGGGACCGATTCGCGTCCGGAGGCTTCGGATACAGGAGACGTTGAAGCGGAGACGACGGAGATGTCCGGAAAGGTGGTGGGTGCTAAATCTCAACTCAACGGTGAAGGAAACACGACTTTAGATTCGTGATCTGGGAATGGTTACAGCACAGTTAGATAATAATTTGATGGTTCTGTACTTGAAGGCAACGCTGGTGAACACGAAGAGGTGATGGAAAAGTAATCACAACATCGAGGGGAATCTTGGAAAATGAGAAGCAAGCTGGCAGACAATAGTGATGGAAACTGCAGAAAGGGCGATGGCGGGGGAGACAGCGACCGAGAGGGGGGTGTGGAGACAGGGTCGCCCCAGCTCCGCGCCGCCGCCGTTCGTCTCCCACAGGTCTCCATCGGAAACCGCTAATCCAATCAGAGGGCGGCATTTGAATTGGTGATGCCGCTTGCGCGAGCTCATCAGGCCACTAATGAACACAAATCTACGGCAGCGGCCGCCTCCGCCGCCGCCGCCGCCGCCGCCGCCGCCCCCGTGGCTTCGCGACGACGCCCGCGATCGCGCCGTGCCGCGACACGCGAAGCGGCCGACCGAGGCGCGGAGGGCGGCTTAAGACGACGCCCAGGGACTAGCAAAGAGGTCGAGTATTGGGAGTCTTACCAAGAGCAAACTAGAAGTGCTATAACGTTACATACCTTCTCGCTTTACTCGGAAGGGTTACGTAATATTACAATATTGCAATTTCTGCGCTTCTAACACACATCCAGCACCAGGCAAAAGGTCCAAACCCAAAGTCCATGAAGCGCCTGCGGTGTTTATTTGCAATTATTTTGGTAGAGAAGAACAGTCGTCATTTGTTACGTTTACAAAGAAAGAAACATGAATAAATCTCAATTGTTACATAATTTGCACTAGAGAAGCAAGTATATTCATACAAATTTCCCTTGATTACATCAATGTGAGTTTCCAAATGTTTTAATATCCTAATCAGCATTCAAACCTTTTTAAAGTGTATATAATAAACATTAGGATAATAAACTGTAGGATATCAAAATATCGGCTTTTGAAACCATAAACATTAAGTTACAAAACTATCGTCTTTTGTCACTTAAGCATTATGTTTGTGTTGAAGTACTTTATTCAAACTATATACATAATTCATGGTCGTTACGTAAATTCCACCTTACGTAAATATTTTCACAATTGTATGTATTGTTAATGAACCATTTTATCACTGCGTCCGTGTTGACCAAGAATAAGAATAAATTTAAGAATTTGTCACTACCGTATCGCGGTGTTGCCATTGTATTGTTAAATGAAATGTCAATAAACGAAGCGCGCGAAATTCGAATTTGCAATTTAGAAGATTATGAACTAAACTAATCCCTCAGCATTACGTTCCTGAAAAGCATTGAGGGTTGCGCTCCTGAAAAGCATCGCGAATATCAAATCCGCGAATGCTGAGTCTACCTTTTATTGAAAAAACATTGACTAGGTTCCTGGATATCGAAAAACTGTTTAAAAAAGAAAGAAGAAATGATAAACAATTGCAGTAGAACTAAGTACGCACTAGTATAAACAAAATTCACAATTAATATCTCAAAGAGAAGAAATAAAACAATATTTAAAACTTAATTCGAAGTTGAAAGTGATTGGATATAGGATTTGGTTATTTTTTGTTTCATCATCCTACTCATTCTAATATCCAAATGTGGAAGAGTTGCTGCTTGTATTTCTCTCCAGGACGTAGTTTCGTTTCCGTTAGTTCATCATTACGTTCGAAGGGGTTTTCTTTGCGGATTATTTCCCGAAGCTACTCTTCAGTGAAATCATTGCAATGACAGATGCACAGTTCCTGAATGACTTTTCTGTTCCTGTGGCCAAAACACTTACTTCCATCTTGACGCAACTGAATTGAATTATTTTACAATTTTGTTTTTCTATTAATGTGAATTGACATTCCAAAGTTGAGATTTTTGCAGAACGTGATACTTCGAGCTCCAGTGTCTGTCAAGTTTCCCCAGTTCGGTTCGCAAATGACGCTGATACACGAAATGAAATGTGCTCGCTTAAAAGAAAAGGTACGACTAAATGATGCACTCGCGAATGTTGAAGTCACGAATGTTAAAACTGATAGCATTTTTCTAATCACGAATGTTCGGAACTCGCGAATAGCGAATCCGCGGATGTCGAGGGATAACTGTACTTATACTTGCATTTTTTTTTGAAAAATACGTAATCTATAACTAAATGACTTTTTTGCAGAACTGATCTTTTAGAATAGATTTCATTTACCAAAAATCTCTATCATCAATATTATACTTTTGCAATGTTAATTTTTTGCAATTTTTGAAAAACAGAGCTCGCCAGAGAAACGTTTTGAGGCTTTTTTAAGAAATAATTCTTTAAACATTTGCTTATGTTTCCCATAAAATTATGCAAAAACTACTCATATTTATGAATCAGAGACCTATTTTAAGATATGTTTTATTGAACATATTTCATTAAGGAAAACAATCTCAATCTTCAAAATTGTAGCAGTCAGAAGACTCCGAATAAATTTTTAAAGTTTTCAGTTTTCGTGAATTCAGAGAGTTAAACGAAAATGGTATCTACATACTTCTTTTACGCGTTTTTTGCTCTATCTAAGGAAAAATTAAAGAAAACATTTGGAGCAAATATTACTACAAATAAAATGTTGTTGAAGCTTCATCGAAGAACCCCCGTAATCAAAATATGTTTCAAATTCAAGGGCCACGTTAACAGTGATCTTGATGAAAATCCTGCTTAAGACAGCCTTTAACGTTGTTTACACAGATAGACGGACGGGCCGACGGGCAGACCGATAGACGAATAGATGGACGGACGGACAGACCGAGAGACAGATACACCAACAGACCGACAGACTGACAGACCGATAGACGGGCAGTCGGACAGACCGACAGACCGACTACGGACATAACGGCAGACCGCAGACCGGACAGACGGGCAGTCGGGCAGACGGGTAGATGGGCAGACGGGCAGACGGACAGATGAACAAACCGACAGACGGACAAACCGACAGACCGATAGATCGACGGCCTCTCAGACGGACACATGGACGGACAAGCATTTTGCCGTGAACGAATTTATCGGTATCAAGTACCCAACAATCTTGGATTCTAACTACACAACACTTAGAGAAAATCATTGTGTAGAAAAAGAAACAAGATTTATCTATTTATTCGTTTCGAGTGACCGGCAATACGAGTTTTTTGTCGAGAAATCGCCGTTTTTTTCCAGCAGCTTTATTATACTTTCTCTATACTGCGTGAACAATATTCAAGAAAGTAAAAACGAAAAAGGCAATTACGAAAATAGTGTTAACAACAGCACAACTGCAATTTAAATGTAATTTCAGAAACGTGTGTTTTCAGATATTTGTAAATATTTGTTACGTAATAAAACAATGTACCTTGTAAACAAAACTTCGACTTCTCAAAATTGAAGTATTCAAGATGCGTTTTAGATTATCTGACTTTATGTGCTGAGGTAAATCCCGTGAAGAATAAAAAATATTTGATATCAGGGAATTCAAATTATGCAAGTAGATTGGTTAATGATTTTGCAACGTTGATTGATATTTTGAATTAAACCTTACAAAGAATCGATGATTAAATTTGTATATCTTCTAGAAACTTGGAGCAGTAAATGGCCCACTTCTTGAAAAATTGACAAGTTAATAGAGAATCGCGTAAAAGAGACGCGTAAAAGAAGAATAGAGAATAATGTAGAATATCCTTCATATGTCTCCAAGAGTGTTTTTGAAAGCAGATTAGATTGCTATCCCATACGGGGAAGTGTAGGTGTTACAAAGGGAATGAAAAAACGCCAAAATGCAGAATCTATATTACATCTCGTGATATTGGTCCAGTTAAACGATTAGGACATCAAACACCAAGACGTAAGATTTATTACTTTGCCCATGGCAGTCTTTCATAAATAAAACGCGAGCGCATGAATGCAGACATCGTTAAACGTCCCAAGCGAGAAGCGCCCGCTGAGCGGCGCGTGAGCGAAATGATGATGCTGATCCCTCGCATCAGGCTGAGCCGCCAATGCGGCGCCGCGACACAGCGGCGCAAGCATTTTGCGGACGGTCACGTGACAAGCCTCCATAAAAAGCGGCAATTATATCGGCGTTCCACGTTCTGCTCGTGAGTTATTATTATTAAAGAGAATAAATATCAATGGATTGTAAAATTACACCAATTAAACGTGTTTCTGCACTCAAATTAATTACAGTAAATTAATATCAAAATTAATTTAAAATCTGGAAACGAACTGAACATGTTGCATTACACTTTAATTAAGAAACACACCCATTGTATGATCACAGAGGCTGTGGTAGTTATAAATTTCAGCGGGGATATATGTTTATTATTAAAAGGTACATTTAGGTTTATGCAGAAATAATTTTACATCAGAGCCCCTGGGAGGTAATGCTTGAAAATAGAAAAATAAAGAACTATTAATAAGTAAATTTCTTGTTTCTTAATTGAGGAGAACAACGAACGAGAATTTCGAACATTATTCGAAATTTGCTCAGTGCGTTCATTAATTCCCCAGAGCGTTCTCGTTCGCCACTGCAATAAATAATATAAATTATTATATCAATTTAATTACTGATTGAGTTTGTTTCCACTAGGGAATTTGTTTAACGTAATACATCATTTTCGGATAAATATGTATTCTATTATACAAACTTAGCTTTCATCGCAACTAGCCACTACAATTTATACCACGAGAAAATAACCTGAACTAACAAATGAGAAGTCATTTTACAAAACGTCATAGAGCGAAGCAATAATTAATTTTTTCCTTCAACATTTGTAACGCAAGGTTAAAGCACTTTCTCTAACTCTTTAACGCGACCATTAGAGAATGATTGCATCAACAAAATTTATCACAGTGTCGCTCCAAACAAGATTGCTACAGTTCCCCTCCTGAGCGAACAGTAAATTCACTCCAGATTCGCAGATCCGGAACGTATCCGGTTTCTTCACCTCGTCTGTTAGTTGAAGACCTGTCACTTGGAGGGCCCAATGGTTCTTTATCGTGTTTCGATGCAATAACTCAATGAAAACGAGCATTAGCGTACACGAGTCTCATGCTGGGCTTACATCACTCACCAAGAGCGCGACAGCCGCCGAGGAGCACGAAGGACCGGGCGGTGAACAATGTTATGGAACATTAGAGGACATTTACTTCGCCAGTCATGTGGGTATTCCAGGAACATGTACTTCTAAAAAAATAACGATTCAATGAAACATGGGATTTCTGTGACATCCCTCTTCCGGTGGTATGAAATAAAAAACATGAAAAGTAATTTTAAGTTACCTTTTTATAATTTCTTGTTGAAATAATTTATATTCTCACGAACAGGTGTTTTCTCTTAAAATTCACGAAGTTAGCGTAACCTTTTGGCCGCATAAATAGTGTCACATGCAATTTTTACTTCAAAATGTACAAGCTTGGCACTTTCCTGGAACTAATGTGCCATGCATGATGTTTTGTAAACCGCTCTGCAGCGTGTTGACCCTTTTTCTCAGTTTTCCGATAAATAACATTTTCCAGGAATATAAACAATACATTCACCTTTCTTTATCGCAACACTTTCACCCTAACTCCCCTCTCCAATGAAAATATAAAAAGAAAGCGCGCAAACATCCGTTGCCCACCCGCTGTCGGATCTTTGATTCTGCTCCCCATTCCATCGCTATAACTCTCTTTCATTTATCCAGGAAAGCGAGTCATCCATAATAAACGCCTTGCTTGCGCTCAGCACAATGGGTTTGCCGAAACGCGGGTTTGTGCCTCTCGTCACCCCGCCCCGCCCCGCCCCGCCCCGCACACGAACTCCTCCCACTCCGTTCCTCACCCGGCGTCGCGCCTCCCCCTCGCCGCCTCTTCCTTCCCGAGACGACCTCACGGCGAGACGGGCGAGACGTGCTTATCGAACCGCGGTAGAACGTAAAAAATAGTTCCCGCAACCGATACCGCAACGCCGCAAAGAGATCATGAATTCCTAACGCTGGTGCTCCGCCTTTGAAGACGTGAGATTCTACAGCGCGCCTACTCCTTCACTCGTGACGTATATAATTCTACACGTCACAATTTCGTGAAGAGTGACTTGCGGAGTTATTATAAGATTAAACGGCGATTGCGGAGGGGGGAGATGGCAGAGAATAACTCTTGGAGATTACATTCGTGTATTCGTGAATGAAAACCTTTCTGCGTGAATGGTAGAAAGTATATGGCGATTTAAAAATCTTACACTAAATAAAAACCACCAAAGAATTAATTTTTGAGTGTTGTATATATATTGTATATTCGAAATGATTAGCTTGCACTGAATATTTTTTACACAGTACAAGGATGGTCTATCATTGGTACTTTTTCTTATTAATAACAGCAATTCCAATATAAATAACTTCCACTATTTTGCGTTAGGCCTGATGGTACGAATGATGTCAAAGTCATAGTATTTTTCTCCTTAAAGCTGTGGAATTGCAATCTAAGAAAAATAGCAATCATTCTATTTAATGACCTGAACCATCATTCCAAAATTGGGGAGGAAAAATAAATCAAGTATTAGATTGCCGTACATCTATAGAGATAAGGCACTTGACAAAGAAAATATTGAAAAGGACAATATAGGAATCAACCAATGTTTTCGAGAAGATTATTCTAATACGTTGTGCTCTAAAAATAATAAATGTCCTCTAAAAATTAAAAAAAACTGTGGGATACATCAGCAATCTATCTCCAAGTGAGTAAAATCTCGTATGTTATGTCTGAAGCAGCGCATTTTGATACGCATCATATGATTCGCATCTAATCGACTTTGGAGTGAGGCCGCGCCGTAATTCATGGGTCTGCGGGAGGGGCGCTGTATGCGCAGAGAATGCACCACTTGCGCGAGCTGGGCTTTTACCGCCGACCCCACGTTTTAAACCTTTAATCGGAGGCGTATTAAACCACAAGCGGGAAAGCATTTCCAGCCAATCTCAAGAACGGCTCGCGTGGGAAGCGAAACCGATGAGAAAATCTCCTTAGTAGGTTCGTATAAAAATTGTACCAGCGGAATGGAACACGTACGTTCCTTTCGGGTATGGCCCCGAAGCCGCTAACTGGCTGGTTAATATTTCAGCGCGGCGGACTGCTTGGTATGCTGACCCGCGGAACTGACATACCCGACAGGCGCCCGCCCGCCCGCAGGCCTTCAACTCGCCGACGATGCTTCCCTCCCTCTTCCGTGTCGATGGAATTGATGGGCTTGGCTGACTAGACTACTAGTCCCTGGGACAAGAACGAACTATCGCGTTGGACGAAGAAATAAAGGTATAGTTGGGCTCATTCGGCTAACTCAGCAATGCTATGCTGTCCACGTATCTACAAGATGACTAGGAAGTAAAATTATTTCAGTTTACAGTATATACAATGGAAACCAAAACTATAAATATTTCGGAGATATCCTGTAAAAATACGAGGAAAAAAACTAGCGACCACCGTTCTTAAGGACCTAACCACTTGCCCACTCATTGCAGAATAGTGTAATATATACTACTGTCTGAAGTACAAAATCTGAATTTGACTTATTTCAGAATATCAAACACGTATTTATTGATACAAAGAGAATATGAATTTTAAAAGAGAAATGGTGGAAGTGGATAAAAACAGAAAAAAATAAGAGATGTGCATTTCAACGATTACAAAAAATATGAAGAAGATGACTGGAAAAAAGGACAAGAACTAGTAATGCTACAGAATGACACAGTTTCTCGTATTCATTCGTTTTGTTATCTCTTTAGTCTGGGCTAGCTTTTCGATAGCGCTCCACCCTCTTCCTAGCTGCTATGTGTGCCTACAAGATATTTCTTCATATTTTCTCATTTCCTTGGCCTTACATTTTTTGAGAATTAAAATATTATTTTAAAAATATTATTAGAGTAAACATTCGTTCTTTCGGCAAATTTCCATTAATATATTTGAAGCTATTTTTGAAAATATATTGTTTGAGGGTTTTAAAAATGATAAAATGAGTTCATTCGCACAGAAACGTTTTGAGTTTTCGAGAAAGATAAGACGTCATTTGAAGCATATTCACAAATCCAATAATACAAAAAACTGCCGGAAGTACAAATGTTAATGTGATACGATATTTAAAAAAATGTGTGTAATGTTTTAAAAATGTAAAGAATACATAAAAATGGCGTGCATTTAGCACAGGGATTTTGAAAATTTTTCGTTTATCGGCCCCTTTTAAAAGAATTGTTGGCTCCATCGATCCCCTTACGTTATTCTCTATAACATTACATACATAATCATAACACAAAGAATAAAAGAAAGAATTACAATACAACACACGTAAGATAACAATTTCTAACACCAGTAATTAAAAAATATTAAGATTCACAATCATGGAAAATCCTTCAGCTTAGCTGAGTTTCTAATCTTCGTTGATGTGCAATGCTTACAAAACAGCATTTTTTCCTGTCTATAATGTTTGTGCTGCGCGTATTGCAAGGAGTATTTTATAGAGATAGAACACAGTTGTCAACACATAATTATAATTTATTAAGCTTTCAAAACATTTTAAACAATGGCATAGCCATGTTCTGAGATGCCTCAGTGCAGAAAGTCTAAATAGGGCCCCTATCTGCAACACACGTAAATTTAAGAGATTTAAATCTAATTGGCTTGTGCAATGAAGAAAAGAAGTAAGGGGTGCAATTAGTTTCATTATTTGTCGATATCTGTGCGTGGGGGTTATCATTAAGGATCGCTTACTTCTGGGGTTCGGTGCAATGCACCATTTGCTAACGCTCCTCATCCTATGGATGAACGACGCATCTGAAAGAAGAGGAGCGAATTCCTTTTTTTTTATTACCATTGCATTGTTTTTGCTTTGTAACAGAATAGTTATTTATGTACCAAGGGCGTTATAAGAGTTCTAATCATCGAGCGACAAAAAGCCCATGAGACAAATGCCCTGGGGTTTGTTGTCGCCCGAAATCGTGAGAACCAGTTAACGCCCGTGGCACAACAAACTTTCATATTTTCCTGGCAACCACAATCCTCTCCATGTAGGTAAGTTATACGGAATATATCGAGCTCTGTATCGAAGGCAGTAACAAGTAAAAACGTAACACTGTTACGGTAACAGTCAAAAATCAAATAATTAACTATCAATTCAATTTAATATATTTTTTGTAATCAATGGGATCTTGAATATATCTATTTATCACCTGTTCATATTTCTCTCTAGATCCCTAATCGACCACTTGATTTACAATGATCCCCTTCAAAATTTCATCGACCCCCAGGGGGTCGATACCGAACTTCTGGTTTAGCCATATCTGTACAAAAATTTAAAAAAGTAAAGAGCTGTATTTGAGAAAATCTTGTTTAATGTTGCGCATATTTTATTCAAATTTGAGCAACAATGACTAATATTTTACAAAAGTATGTAACATTATTTAAAGAAATAGTTTTAGAATTACATTTCGAGAAAAATCACTATCTCCAATTAGCGACCGCTCTTGTACGAGCAGTCCAAAAAATTCAAACTTTTCCAAAATTCGAAACTTAAAAATAACCATAAAAATTGATCCTATGTCATCTTTACAACTGTATTTCACTTTATTCTTACAGGAATGGTTTTAATAATGGAAACATTTTTGAGAAAATTCTGAAAATATCCCGAAGCTTTATGCGATGTACACCCAAAATTTCAAAACTTAGTTTCGAAATCGCAGGGTCTAAAGTAGAGTCATAACAATTAGGAAATATTCATTTTTGCAAAAATCCTACGAATGGGTTAGGCACTAGTGTTGTTCACAGACGGACAGACTTTTCAAACATAACACTTTTCTGGTATCAGGAGATCCCAAAAGGTATAGTTTCTTGAAAATCTCGAAAATTATTTTCCGCACAAGAGTTTACTTAGTTTCAAGATTATTAAAAATAACAATTGAAGTGAAAGAATTTTTGATAAAATAATAGAGGCTCTGACTCAGTTTTCCCATATATACCCAGTGCTGTGTTTTCAAGGTGCAACAACGCATACTTTAAATTTTCAACAATTTCTGTGCGGGGCAACATTACATTCTACGTTAGGTGTTTGAATTTAAAGGTTTGGAGAATAAATTGGTACAGTGCGTTGGTCGTTATTCTTGTTGCTTCAGGATTTTTATTAGTGACTGAAGATGGAGGGAAAGAGACGTTATCCAAGTGAATAAAGGTAATAGTTTCTGAATGTAATAACATATTTTTTATTAGCTCAATGATTAATGGGCATTAATCTTCATTTTAACATGTGAATTTTACTAGTTTCTCATATCTACAATTATACGGAATTATTAGTCTTGCATTACGAATATTGCGAAAACGCAACACTGGGCATATATGACACACTTACCTGCAACAACGTTTTTTTCAAGAAAACTACTACTGAGGAAATTTTGGGCTATTCTAGAAGATAATTTGAAGGCCAATTAAAATTCTGTTAACTTTGATGTATTTTTTGCTATTCTTGGCGTTAAGATAGAGGACAGATAAGAGTGCTGATGGAGACCTTGGTGTGACATACAACAATATGACAGGTAAACAGCTAATTGCAGAAAGAAAACTGTTGATAAAGAATAGTAAATATATAGAAATATCAGATTGTTTTCAAAATTTTGGCGCATCAGCTTGTAACAAAATGAAGATGAATGAATAAAAGATAAAATCAATAATTATAGTTGTAGAAAATGGATCAAAGAAGATCTTTCAAATAAAACCGAAATGAGGAATAAAGTAAATGAAAACGAGTCAACGATGTTGAGACCAATGTGTATTGATTACCCTCAAACTCTACTGGAGCTTTTTAGTCTATTTTTCTAGATATATTAGAATTTATAGCATAGTGAAAAATCAATTTGTGATTCATTTTTTGTAGCATATTATTTGGGAGAAAGAGACTTTTTGGGACGAAGCGATGGTACAAACGAAAGGACAAACCAATTCGCATTGGTTATAAAATTTGGTGTCTTATTTTGAGATTAGATTGAATTGATTGATCCAGTATGTGTAGGGCATGTTTTTCCTTGAGATGTGGTGGTGGTTTTCCCCCACTGAATGGTGAAATTCGTCGCCGACTTAACTAGGTTAGATGAGTTCCCCAACCAGGCATCTCCCACCACCGGGTCACCGACCCTGCCGGGACACGCTCTAAACTCCCGACCGGTCTCCCGGCCTGTGTGGTAGTGTAGTGTACGTTAGGGTAAGTGTGTGTAAGGGGTGAGGATAGGAGAAGGAAGAGGAAGGAAAGAACGCGGGCGCTCGTGACGCGTTTGTTAGGATACTGCTCCGGCATTCGTCTGATGTTCATCGGAGAAACCACGGAAAACTACCGATCAGAGCAGCCGGCCGCTAGAATTTTCCTCCAGACAGTTACTGAATTTGATCTAGCTGACAATATAGAGTCGAAAATACTGCCATTGTCGGGACTCGGACATAGGACTTCCCGGTGGTATCTGTCCCTGTGTTGCGTTTTCGCAACACTATATTTTTGACCAATAAAAATACTGGTCCCCTTGTGTATTGTTATCCTACACACTTATAATAATTATAGTGTCATATTCTGTAAATATGAAATATATTGGCAACAAAAAGTTCTGGGCGTATGGGTTAATACAAAAAAAAAAAAAAATCTTCTGGAAAGAAAACGTTACGATGTACTGGGTGACCGGAACACAATACATTTTTTATTCTTTACAACCGTTGTTCCAAACGAAATGTCTCAGAGAGTAGTCCCTATATTTTTGTAGTGTAAGCAAATTCCGCTAGAAAACGACACAACCCAATTCGCCATGTTGGCCCCATCGCCACGTCGCCGGTCCGAGACCCGAGGCAACTCGAAGGCCCCTGCGCCTCGCGCGCCACCGCCGCGTCGCGCCAGCCTCCCCCTGCAGCGGTGGCGGGCGGGCGCTGAGTGATGCCCGGCCGTCCAAGCAGCCGCTGAAATTCGCCTCTCTCGATCAGTCAGGGCCCCGCCCCGCCCCGCCCCGCCCCGCCCCGCCCCGCCCCGCCCCGCCCGCCCCGCCCCGCCCCGCCCCGCCCCGCCCGAGCGCGCTCCTCTTCTCTCCTCCCAACCCCTCCCGTCCTCCCTCGCGCTCCATGACTTTCCCTTTCCCTTCACTGCATCCCGTTCTCTCCCTTCCACCTCCATCTCTGCGACGCCCCTCCGGACTTCTACTTCGCTCAATCTCATGCTACCGACGGCCGACTGGAGGCACGCACGCTGTCTAGCCCGTTTCCCCCACTCTTTCTTGCATCTTTCCCAGCCCCTCCGCCCCACTCTGCCTCACCGTAGCCTCCTCAACTTCTCTCTTGGCGTTACCGTCAGTCTGCCTCATCCTCCCGTCTCCAGTTTCTCCCCTCATCCCACTCTCCCATCCTCAAACCCACCAACTCTTGGCCCCTTATGCGCCCCCACCCCTCTCCTGTCTCACTCTCCTCCTCCACTGACGCAAACTCCCTAGCTTCCCTCATCTTCCCCACCACTGCAGCCGCAGCTTTCCCTCACCCTCTCCTACCCCCCCCCCTATTCCCCGCTGCAGCAGCAACGGCGGCGGCGGCGGCGGCGGCGGCGGCGGCGGCGGCGGCGCTCTCGTTCCCTCGACGCGCCTCGCGCAAGATGGAAAGTAATCCATCTCCCTTGCTTCACAAATAATTTCGCCATTTCCTCCTTCCTACTCCCTTTTACCCCGCCGTATTCCTTACATTTCCCGTGCCAAACGTGATATTTCATAGCCCCGGCGGGCGGAGGGCGTGGGTGCTGGGGGCAGGGGCGGCGGCGGGGGCGGCGCTTCCGGACCGATCCTCGGGGGCGAGATGTGTGTCGACTGCGCCGACGACTCCAGGGAAGAGGCGGATTCTGCGGTTGGGGTTTACGAGCGGGCACCGGAAGCGGTGCTTAGACGCTGCAGGTACCGGTCCCGGGCGGCGAGAGCTCCGTACAACGGCACGTCCGCCCCCGCGCGCGCCGCGGGAGGCGCGGGCACGCACCACTGAAACGTATCGTTTCTTAAGAACACTACTCCAGAAGGAGTTTTTAAAAGACACCATTTCCTCTTGATCTAGTGTTTCTTCGTTTTATTTTCTTGGATGATGAGATTTCTGTCTATGAGATCGTACGTACATATTTTTGGAAAAAAAATTGAAAGAAAAGTGGAATTTTTTGTATATTGTACAGTAGTACAAATTTAGAAGATAATTAACTACGCTGATTCTAGAAAATTCTTTCTTACTGAACACCTAATAATATAAAAAAGAATGCGTTATTTTAGTTACCAAGCATTCGGAGAGTAAATTACAATGCTTAAGTATTCATACACAATGGCCTGAAAATTGAATGTTAAAAAAGTGTGTCTAGGATTAATGCAACAAAGGAATCAAGCCTAATTTTTTATCAATAATCAGAGTTAAATTCAACATATGATATTGCATGTATTTCCGCAGCCTCAAAGTCTACCTCTACATAAAACACTCAAACTCTAAAATAATAAGATTGTAGGCAGTCAATGAAATTTCTTCCAAAATTGATGACGGCACTAGTTTTCTTAATAAAAACATATTTTTGGAAGAAAAAATTGAAAGAAAAGTGGAATTTTTTGTATATTGTACGAGTGTTGCACTAGTTCAATATCCTTGTCATTCAAATAAGATACTATATTGTGAAACAAGATACTGTACTACACTATATTGTGAAATAAGATATTATACTTCATTGTGAACCCAAGATGTATTAATGTAGGTAACTTTAGATATCATTAGTTCAATACAATAAAAATGTATCAAAATTTTGTGTAAGCAGTTAGTTATTTATGTTTTAATACTAACTGTGCGTACATAAAGATCTTTGAATGAGAATTTAAATTATATTCTCCACAAAAGGACCCCCACTGCCGATCTGTTGTGGCCGACATCGCTAAGACAGTAGTGTCATAGCAAACTCGGACCCAAGGATCGCGAGTTCGAGTCCCACCTTGGGCTGGTTGTATCTGTGTTTGTCCTTTTACCCCTATCATCACCATATCATGTCATCTTCGGTTACAAAATGTTAAACCCAATTGTGGTCGCCAATGACCTTGATGACAAGATGCGAACTTTATAACAAAAAAAGGGAACCCATTAACTCTATGGTACTATGAATATAAGACATGTTTTAATGACCTTCTAGTATACACTTCTGAAATTAACTCAGTAAAAAATCAGTCAGTCAATACCATTTATTTCTCAAGGCTATTGAAGGTCATTATAATAAATTTACTGGAATGACGACCGCAAATACATTGACATCTAAAGTTTTTTCTCTACGAAGGAGATAAAATTGGAGTCGCTCCCTGTGATGAGAAAAGGAACTGTCGGCGCCTTTCCATCGATCAACGAAGGCCGATGTGATCTCAAGAAGAATTTCCTTCTTCGAGAGCAAGCGTTTCTTCAAGCTTCTTCCGTGGAAGGCCGAGCATTCCCGGGTCAGCGCCAATGGAAGGCAAAGGTTTCTCTCCTCTTAGTTCGAGCAGGATTACCAACTTTGACAACATCCGGCACTTTGGACTGCCAATTAGGGGATTACAGAGAAGATGGAAAAGCGTAATGGCGAAGATGTCTCGGAGAGCAACGGAAAGAGAGGAAGAGCTCTTTGTGTTTTCTTTGTGATTTACAATTTTACATATTCCAATTTATTTTCTTCATTAAAATTCACAAGTCTAATGAAATTCGATGGATAACAAAAGTTCGCTAATACCCTTTAAAATCTCTTGGAAAAACTTACTTAATCTATAATTTCAAGTCCTACTGAAGAAATTTCAAGATATTAATGCAGAACCGTCGCCATGTTCTGACGATCGCGAGTTCGTCTCTTTAGTGAGGAAGAATGTTGAAGTATTGATTGTCCTTTCTCTTCCTTTCCTTCCCATTCTTTCCCTTTCTAACAACTACTTTCTGTGCTCTTTACCTTATCTTTTATAAAAGTTGTAACAACGGCAATAATATGAAATCAAAACATCTTCCGTAATTTAATGTTAAGCTTATACCTAACTTATATAAAATAGCATGCAAAACTGTATTCCAATGAATACCTAATCTAATTTGGAAAGTAAAAATTGCTTTATGAAACTCCCTGCTAACATGTCATAAGTTATTTCTTGATTTTACTACTCTCTTGGTCACTTTTCAGCAATTTGTTTCGCAAAAGATTAAACGTAGGAAAAGAGCAATTGCATAAAATTGAGTGAGAGTAACCTTAATTTGCAGCTTTGATTAAACGCGACCGACAATGTTAACCAAAGTAATAATCACAAAAATAACACAAACTGTTATTGCTACTTATAAAAAAATATAACACAGATATGCCATGTAACATTTAATGTATGTTCACTAATACAAATATTTTCACTTCATATCTGCGCAACTGCTCCACATACTATACAAATAGCTTTAGAATTCCCCCCGCATCATTCCACGAATTTTTAACTTCAGATCATCAAATCAATTACATGATTGTAAATTTTAATGCAAATTTGTTCTGCTTCATTGTAGAAACAGTATATAATTCATACGATTGTTAATCATTGCTAAAAGCTCCATAGTCCGTTGGATATACAAACAATTTCATTTGGTTTCTCGCAGCAAATTGTTAATTCCAGAAAACAAAACATCCATCTACTCAGTACTACTTCCAAAGCCAAAAAATATAACAGTAAAATTAGCTTCCTGTTGATAAATTGTCAATTTAATAAAACGTGTACATTTCGAATACAAAAAGAGTACATACTTAGTACATATTAATATTAGTACTGTAAATATCCAAACAATTTAGATTTTTAACTTTTAAGTAGCAATATACTGAATGCAGAATTAAAGATAACTTGGAAATAACTATCATTTTGTCAAGGTCACCACATATAATTTGAAGAATTGGTCCAGGGACATGTAATAAAAAACTGAATTATCATGAACTCTTTCAGTGGCAGTACGAGATACCAGAGAACTATTTCATCTACATTACAAACAAAACTTCATGATAAATCTGGAAAGTATGACTTGCTTTCAGTGCGTGAAATGTTTTATATCACAAAAATAACAAGTGCTTATCAATTGTTGGGTGTATCTGTTCTTTCATTCCACCCAGCACAAACGATGCTCGTACGAATGGATATCAAATTTCTACAAAACACCGCCTGAAAATGTGTGCAAAATTGTTCTTGACCGAATTCCATTGCATAAATATATTTTTCAGAGACAAGTCTAGATTTTAGAGCAACTCGTTTTTGCATGAATAATGCCTACAGGAGAAAATATTGCAAAATGAAGGATAAAAGCACCTGGAAAAAATATTGAAAAAAAGGACGTTTGGCGTGCCTTACTTGTATATGTGTACAGTTCGCAGGTCACATACGAAATGTTTAAGTTCTGTGAGTTTAGGTCAGGGAATGAAAGACAGCGGCGACCTGCGGTTGGCCCAGTGACTGGCCCTGCCATGGCAGACTGCGTCCCGCGTCGAGCTGGCACCCCGTTCCCCGAGGCCTCCCACTAGTCCCAGCGGAATCTGCGAGGCGGCAGTGAAAATCCAATTGGCGAATACCAGGGCATCACTGAGCCGCGAAACCGTCCTGCCCCGCCGCTGCCGCCACAGCCACCACCGCCGCAACGCAGCCCCCGCCGCCTCTCACACTCTTACCGCCACTGTTGCAATCGCTACCGCCACCACCACCCGCACCGCCCCCAGTCCCGCCACCATCGGCGCGTATGCCTCCGCCGCGCCGCTACCACCGCCACCGACTCCGTTTACGCCTACATCACCGCTTCCACCGTAGTCACTGCCGACATCGCCGCTGCCGCTGCCATCACAACGACCTCACGCCAATACCACTTCCGTCACCGCGCATTCACCACCACAAACACCACTATTTTCCACACCACTCCATGACTCCGCCCACGCCTCAGCCACTACCCTCACCCCCGCCCACACACCCATCCTATCCCGAGCCCCCCTGCCCGCCGCAACGCCGCAGTGCCACAAGACAGACCGCTAACGTCTGACGCGGTTTTGGTGTGCCGCCACCCCTTTCCTACCCCGCCCCACTTCGCCTCGCCCCCCCCCCCGTGGCGAGCCCCGCGCCGCGCCGCGCCATGCCGCACCACCCGGCGTTATCAAGCGCTCGGCGCGCGCCAACGCACTCACCCCGCGCTTCAGCCTACTGTTTCCTCTCAACAGCCTTTCGTGCCTTCACACGCGCTCCCGGGTTTCGAGTCCTTGAAGACATTCCGCTCCGCCTCTTCCATGGGGCTCGCTCCGCCGCTGGATTTGCCAACTTGCTTTGTTCCAGACGAGATTGCCTGGCGGATTTCTCTCTCACTTATTCCCTACTCCTTCCTTTGGAAGGGTTCGTCTGCTTCGTGTTTCATGAGCTATCTCGTCAGTATGGCCTTCTGGCTTTAACACATATCGAGTCGAATAGTTTCACATGAGCCGAGGTATGTCTGAAGGAATATTATTTTTTAGATATTTTGCTTATTTCTACTGTAATTTATCTTACATCATGATTTAATGTATCCGTGCGCATTGTAAACTTCTCTGAGCTATACAACTGAATGCTCCCTACTCTACATGGATATGCTACACAATTTAATTGCTCATCACTTACAATCGTCAATATTCCCTACATCGCCTCCCTGAATTCCCCTGGTCTAGGCTGCACAGAACGATACGGTAGCAGAGCTTATTACAAAATGTACCTTTTTTCTTTCAAAACTAACTATTAGCACTCTTCCTTGTCCTAATGGGGTCAGCAAGGAATTAATGATTTTTTGTATTTGTTTTATTTGGGGGGGGCGGGGTTGTGGAGTAAGCACTAATCTTCGAATATTCAAAGGTATTGTAGTGGCAGAATGCAATGCACTTTGAAAAGACTGTTCCGGTATTTTTTCATACTGTTCATATGCAATAAATGTACACTATATCCTCATTCACGCTTACAGACACTTAGCAAGCTTACACACTTCAGCAAACGTGAGTCAGCACATACGTAGTATGTTGCTGAGGCCATAGGAGCGAAAAAAGTAGAAGAGCTTTTCCATCAAATCTTCTGATGTCTGGCATTCAAACAACGCCCATCGAGCTGCCAAGTAGGGATCGTCGAGGTGCAAGAGTCCATCGTCCGATATTCCAAAGTGCCGCACATTTCTTACACATCGACACTGAAAAATTACTATTTTTCCCTTTCCCCCTTCCTTTCTCAATTAGAATACTGACTTATTTTCCAGCCCACAGGAACTTTAGGATGTGCTTTTAAATCCTTCTTATAGACCTTTATGTAAAGGGTAATGTACCAATTTCTCATCTCAGCTGCTAAGAACACATATCTGCCAGCAGTCACCAATATTTACATTTGAGTTGACTACCGGAAACAGTACTGTTCACATCATGAGCAGGAAACAAGCTACAGACATGTTTATGCTATGTGAGCAAAAAAAAAAGATGTCATGTAAAAGAAAAAGTTCTCCGAAATTCAGAAATTGTAGTTGCGTTAAAAAAAGAAATCCATGAATTTATCATAGTCGACATTAATAACATAATGATTTTGATAATTTGAACAGAATAATGAGGCAAAATATGGTGAAAATGTGGCTCTGTTAGTACTTAATGTGACCAAGGAAGCTTTGTACAAGAAGAGTTAAGAGAGTGTTCGAGTTCATGCAAGGGTTGGATACACATTATATAGGTTGATCAATGGATCCTAAACCGGGATTGTGGCCCGTCTCTCGCTGCACCCGCATCCAGACAGCTTTCCGCAGCTGCTCGCAGGAAGAAAAGGAAATCCGCCACCGAAACCGCGCACCTCGCCCGGTGCGGTCTCTCTTTGCCGCCCCCGCAATGACTCCGCCCACGCTGCCCGCGCCCACCTCCGGGAGCCCTCGCCGCCGGCCTCCCCCGCTCCCATTCCTTGCCCGACCTCCAGCTCGGTCCCCGCCCCCGCCACACCCTCACCGCTGGCGCGTTAATTAACCTGGCCACCTGCGCAATCTTTCAGCGCGGCATATGAATATTTTAAATGCGCCTCGACTGTTCCGTTCTCAGCCCTCCCGGGCATTTCGTCTTACGTGTTTGTACAAAAGATTGCGTCATATTTCATTTAGGACGTGCGCTTCTTGAATAAATAACGATGCCCTTTTGCGTGCGGCAAAAGATAAAAAGGTACAAAATTAAAACGGGGGAGAAGAATTTCGGTTTGGTTGGGAAGGCGGTGGTAATGTGTGCCTTACATCTTCGGACTTGTTTGTATTGACCTGCACAGAAGTTTAGTCAGTTCGAACAGAGTAATCTAACGATGACTAGATATTAGATCTCGTAGCCCAAAATACTATATATAATATATAAGGTAATTTATAAAACAGTGGCAAGGTGAATACAAGGTATACAAATAAGTGCATTTGATCGAAGGTTTCCATTTTAAAATCTGGTTGTGAATGCTTGTCCCTCAACGTTCGTACATTTTACCGACATACACCGTGTTTTGTTGACCGCAACGTAAGAAGGTCCTATAAGTCTTACAAGTTAAAGTTTGAGCAAATTTACGACGGCAAAGACAAGAGTAATTTGTGTCAATTTGGAAAAAGTTATAATAAACATCAAGTATTTTTATAATCTTGATTTCCGTTAATACTTTAATTGCATAACCATTCTTACAAACAGTCCTCATAATATATCACAGAAAAATGCGAATTTATCATAAATTTTTACAAATCATGCAAATATGTTTATCGTCTCCAGTTAACCCACATAGTAAGTCCACAATATATCTGTGGTCACGGGGTAAAAGTTCTTAAGTCAATTTTTGGCAAAATTAGGTTAAGTACTGAAAATACAAGTTAATTATCTATATATTATTTTAGTAAAACGACCGAATTCAAATGTTGCCTCCTTAACGAGAAAAAAACATAAAGAAATAGCGTTTAGCGTAGGAACAAGCGATGGCTCGAAAATCTAACCCTTGTTTTCTCCAAACTAAGATTTTTGACTTAAGAACTTTTACCCCGTGACCATAGATATGTTAAGCATTCCTCTCTCACGTCTGCTCTCTAACGCTTCTAAATTTTGCTGTTGAGCTCAAACGAGTCAATAAATGAGGTACGGCCCCTAGAGAATCACCACAAAGGATTTACAAAGCGTCGGTAACCGGAGATCGGATGAAAAGCATTTCACCAATAATTCAAAAGAGAGACCTGAATCTCACATAACTCCTATTTAATACATCTGGTTACGTAAATATTTTCTTAGAGAATTATCTTTCAGAAAATATGTATCAATATAATGGAAGTAAAACTTGAAAGGTGTTCATAATGAACAAAAAAATTCAAATTATTTGAACAAGAACCACAGACGTTGGAAACTTAAAAGACATTGTACTTTGCATTTCATCTACAAAATACCTCACTCGAATTTTCATTTTGTCAGATCAAGGCGAGTAAATGGCAACACGTAATTTCAACGCGCAATTTCGCAGGATATTACAGAACTTTTTTCACCATGACATAACCTCACCACAATCTATCTTACGTGGCGCGATATCTCTCCAATTAAAAGTGCAAGGCGCAAGTGGCACGGTGGCCGCTTAGCCCCTGCGCCGAGCGAACAAAAGCTGCAACGGGGGCGCCGCCTACACGTGTATTTAGCGGCAGCTGTATCAGGCGCGGCCATCGGCCCAACGCAGAGCCCCCGCACCCTGCCGCAAAAAATGTCGCGAGAACGGAGCGAAAGCCGCGACGAGAGTGGCGATGGCTGCCACGAGAGCTGCAGGACGCGCTGAGAAATGAAATTTGAAGAATTGGCAATGGAAATACGAGATTAGCTAATGGAACCTAAGAGAAAATGAAAGAAAGTGGAATGAAAGTGATATGGAAGAAACGAAGAGGTTATCATGTCAAAAAAGTGACGCAGGTAGGCATGGCAAATACGTGATGGGAGAAAGAGAGATAAGATACACGTGTTGAGAGAGAACAGTTGATGGATGAGGGGACGGTTGGGTGCGGTATGAATTTGAACGGTGAATAAATTGAGTGAACGCGTGAATGAATGTGCATAAATGAGCTTGAATGGTAGGGAGAAATCGGCAACACAGAAAACACAGAACACAGAAACCGTAGAGACTACGGTGGCGGTATCATTAGCAGACAATTAAAAATGCGATGGAATTATGCAGGAGAGAAATACTGTAAGTGATATACTGTAATACTGTAAGTGACAAAAGCTGAATTTTCCCATTGAAATAGACGAAAGTGATAAATGAAGAGGAGTATCTAATGTATATTTCAATGTCGTAGTGCGTTCTTGTGTGTGACAAAATATTGCAGCACATGATAATAATATTCTCTCAATGCTTGAAGATCTTCAAGATGGAGGAACAATAATTTAGAAGACCATTAATATATAAATAACAATTAATGTTGCCCAAGGAAAAATACGAACAATTTTATCATCAGTATTAAGGAGCATGAATTGAAAGTAGATTTTTATAATTCTTTATAGTAATTAGCCGTTCATTTTTCAACTGGATCGGATGAGGCCAAAAGGGCTTTGTCAATAAATCAAAGTGTGATCAAAGAACATGGTTAGTTTATCTCAATCTTCATCAATTTTCACATGTTTCGTTTGAAATAAGCTTAAAATTCTCAACATAAACATCCCTCCTGTTCAATTCCATAACAGACGAGAAGCAGAGGTGAGTGGAAAGAGCCAGGCAGGTCGTAGGGCGAAGCCAGCCAGCGCAGCACTGGAGCACCGGAGCGCCACAGCGCCGGGTCAGCGGTATGCGGGGCGGTGGGTGCAAAAGTGCCGGGCGGGGGGCAGGGGCGGGGGGAGCGGGGGGGGGCGGGGGCCGGGGGGGCGCACAGGAGTGGGAGTGCGGGAAGTCTGTCGGTGGAGGCGCGGGGCGGGGGCCGCACGCCTTGCACGAGATAAGGTGGCCGGGAGGCGGGCCGCGAGAGAACCGGCGGGGCAGAATGACGATAACCCGCCCTGCCCGCTGCTGACGCCGCCGCCGCCGCCGCTGCCGACACCGCCTTCACCGCCGGCCCCGGTGCCGCCGCCAGCAGTCGTCAGAAGGTGGCTTGATTATTATTTCGGCGGCGGCAGCGACGGCGGCGGCCGCGGGCGACGAGGAGTAGTGCTCGACGGTCGCGCCACCCCGTGACGTGTCTCGCCATTTGGTCGCCAGGTGAAAATCACTCCAGGCTGCATTTCCGCGCCTATTCTTAGTTTACTCATTTCTCCAACAGTGCGGCCACGACAGGGCAGCAAAAGTTCATTGTCTTGCTTCATGCGCATTTTAAAAGAGAAAGAGCTACGAACGATAATTAAAATATTTATACAAAAACTCTATTGAATTCGCGCGGAACATTTAAATTGGACACTTCCAGTGACTTTTGCATCATGGAAAAAATTATTATTTTAGAATACATCGGACATAATTTCAAGGCTCTTGAGTCAGTGACACGATTCATTGAAAATACCTCATTTGTCAGATAAATTAATATAATGCAACTTCTACGTATATTCAAGTTACACATTTTATTGCAAGTCACATTATTTTATTTTATTCAATTGACACGAAACATTTTAACTCAGTGTATTAACTTTAATTAAGTGATTATGTGAAATTATTTGACATAGTGAATAATATTGATTTCTGTATCCCGTAATTTAGGAGCCTGATGATGTAACTAAAACAAGTTACGAAACGTTGTGTTCTGTGTGCAAATATGAACAATAAAGGATTGTCATAAATAAAATTGGATAAGTTTTATTAAGTCACACAATTCATTTAATAAATCTGTCTCAATTTCTTTTTAACCCGAGAGAGGTGGCGCGGGGTCCCTTGTGAACCCACGTATCTTTGCTTAGCTGCAGTTTCCTAATTTTGCGAGTCAGAAGCTTTACAATTCATATACCTTTCACCACATTCTTTAGCTTTTGTTTGAAAGATATAAGCACTTCGCGACAGCGCGAGGGGTTCCTGGAAGAGCGATAACAGTCGAGCCGTCGTGCAAAATGATCTGTCTGACCCCGCGCCACCACTTCCGTCGGCAGTGCGAAGAGCTTGCCTTGCAGCAGTGTTTCAGTCGTGCCGATACATTGATAGAATATGTCAGCGTAAAGTGTGTTGTTTATGTAGCTGACATTATGAATAATTTGAGGAAAACTAAACTTTTAGTGCTAAATGCAGAAAACAAGTTTGTAAAGATCATCGCGATGTTTTGTGTAAACAATGTAGTTCAGTGAGAAGATACTACGCTAAATTGTTGACATGCAACATGTTCCTTTCCATATTTTAGATGCAACAATTCATTTACAAATAATTGTGACACCAGTAGAAACGTCTTAAATTTCGTACTTTTTCTAAGTTGCGTTGTTTGACTTAGAAACCATTTTACATTAATTGTTTACTTAATTTTGTGTGAGACAATGTTAGAAAATGAAACGTTTTGAATTTTCTGATACCTGTGTCAATGAAATATTCAGGAAAATGTAAATGGGGTCACTACATATAATTAAAGATAAATTATACTTTTATACTTTTATTTTTTTCAATTCCGCATTTGCATGTTTGTTTATAATAGAGCATTATGTTAATACTACCTTATAAATGATTGATTATTAAAATAACTAATTTCACGCTTATTTGTTGCTAAATATAAAATAATAAAGAAAAAATCTACAGGGGTCAGAAAGGACCCCGCGCTACCTCTAACGTAACTCCGGCAACCGCCACCTCTCCAGGGTTAAGCATTCGTTAAAAATGCGATTAACTGTTTTATTTTCAAATACTGATATACTATATTCCATGGTCTAGTCCAACGCGAGGATCGACACTACAGAGAAAGTAACAAAAGAATCGATTGCTAGCAACGACTGCGAGCTCTGAAAAATGAAGCTGGTCCGCATTGGAATTCAATGAACATATTCTTTCGTCGCAAAACAGCGCAGAAAAACAAGCTGGCGACATCAGATCCAGCAGCGATCCAGCGTCAGTAAAGCGACACCAAACGGAAACAAAACGCGAGGACGGCGCGCAGAATCCGAATCGCGCTTTGTGTACGCTGACCACTGAAAGGCTGCGAGACTCATTAGCGGCGGAGTATTCACATACGTACGACGCGAGCGAGCGGGGCGGGGCGGGGAGTGAGGACGGGGAGCGGGGGCGGGTCTCGCTCCGCGCACAAGGCGTTCGTTGGGGTTGAAACGACGTTTGACGTGAATCAGGCCGATCTCGCCACAATGGATTGCGTGAGAAGCAGCAAATGTCACTGAAAGAAATAATGAATGAGATTTCTAGCTGTGAGTGGGGAAAGAATTAAAGCGGACCTATTGGGAAATCCTGAAATAAAGGAGGTGCGGGCGGTAGGATAACGAACTTACTATAGGTTTTCTGGGTCGACCGAGGGAATTGGATGGGAAATAGATTGAAAGCGTTTTTTGTCTATCTGTTGAAGTTGATCAACGTGAAATGAATGAAAGGAGCGCTGTCGTAATTTATACTGTCTGACGTGTTCACGTTTATCATGCTACACAAAAGATACAAGTTAACATAATATACAAGCACGGTGCGTATGTATTTCTATTACTGAAAATCGACAAACAACTGATATTGTCGAATCGAATTCAAACGTGTCAGTAGAGATATCAATCTACTTTTGTAACATGAGTGTGTCAGAGAAGTAATGAGGAAATACCAAAGAAAAATTACCTTCTTTTCAGATGTAAAGGAGGATATATAGACCTCTAAATAAATCAGATATTGTTATTTTTTTATTATCATGACAATATTGTGAATTTTGAGACATCGTTCATTAGATTTTGTTGGGAAAAGAACACAGTAGTTGCAGAAACAACGTGTAAATGACGTATGTCTACAATAATATTTTGTGTAGTTTTTGTCCCGCAGAAAAAAATTTTATCAGTAAGTACTACATAATTTGAGGTATTGTATTTAGTGTCAGCATTGGGATCATACGTCATTAACGTTTAACATGATCTTGATTACTATAATCACCTTTAAGTTAATGAAATATATCTTTTTTTATCACGGAATACATAAATCGCCCAAAAAAGTTAACAAAACTGGTATGTTGTCAAATGTGTACTTCTTTCATAGTACAAAGCACGTTATGAATCCCAGCAATAACCGACACATTTCGAATACCAAGTCCATGAAAGGATAATCATCGACATTGACATTGGTAAGGTCTTGTGGTGTTGGCAATCCTGATCCAGACCCCATTTCTCATCTTGATCCGAACCCTGATTCCTCAAACATGAAAATCAATAGTCACCATCATCTCCATTGGATTACGACCATTAACATCCTTTTCCACCGTCATCATTAGAGACCGGAAAATATATAGTATAAAACGTCAAAATATGTACATAAATATGTAATGAAAATAGTAAGAATATGTAATAAACATGTAAAATCGGATAAAATATGTATTTTTAAAATACACTAATAATAAAATACATTTACGTAATACGAAATTAGATGTATAAAAACTGCTTACTTCACATCATACAACTTTCTCGTCAGTAATAAAAGCTTTATCTATTGTAATCCAGGACCGTAGTTTAGCAGCCGGTCTAATCGCAATAGAAGCCATCACACAAACTGGTGAGATCTACGACCAGCAAACGTACACTGTAGCATCTTAATCGATGTGTTACACATCGGCGATCGCAAATTTTTCTCCGAAATTAAGGTTACAGATCACAAAACGCGGTGTCAATGATGATTTGGACACCAAGATTTCCCCAATAATGTAGGAAAAATGCTGATATTTAAAAAATACATCTTTTCATAAAAAATATAGAATTAAATAGAAGAAAATTTATAAAATAAGAAAATATATTGTGAAAACAGCAAAATATGTAAAATATGTAATATAGGGCTAAATATGTAAAAATATGTAACGAAAAAATACGATATTGTGTTAGGAGGGCTATGATTCGCCTAGATTGCAACTTTGAGAACGGTAAGTAGAAAGACAAAAAATATGTAATTACATAAAAATCCGGTCTCTAGTCATCATACGTCTATTCCTCTCGTTCAGTAAGTTCTCTACCTTTTCCTCCTCATCCTCCTCCGTCGGCGAGCCCTGCAGTGATGCTCCTCCGCGCCCCTGCACCGCCCTCTGTCCCAAGGCGTCGTCGCCCCAACCTCAGGAACGCGCGGCGCTCCGTTCGCCTGCTCAAAGGGCGCGGCGCTGCGCAACGCGGCGCGGGGCCGCGGTCTCCTTTGCCTCCCCGCGGCTCATTCGCAAGCCGCAAGCGCACCAGACCCCCTGCCCGCCCCCGCCCCCGCCCCTGCCCACGCCTCGGCGAGGCGCGGGGTGTGTATGTTGCATGACGCGACCTAAATATAGGCGTGTTTTGCCACTGCTGATTGATGTGCCAACCACGCATGCCGTCAAGCGGACACGGCTTAGTTCGCGCACACGTTGTTCTCTCCTGTTTGGCGTGAACCTCTCTTTCAGTTCGTCGACACTGAACCCATATTGTTTTCTCTTTTCATCTTTTCGGTCAACGTTTCCTTCCCTCGACCTGATACACATCCCTTCTTTCACTGATAACTTATTCCCTTTCTTACCAATTTTCTTATACGTTTTTTTCTTAAAGGTTCTCTTTTGATTCCACTTTGCTCTTCTTCTCCCCACAAACGCTTTTCGTCGTTTTCTTGTTGTAACTAACATTCATACATATTATCTTTTCCCAATATTTCAATGTTAATCCTCCATCCTTCTTATATTTGTATAGCTTAATTTAAATATTTATCAGTGTTTTTTCATTTTATTCAATGGGTTTACATTATTTTTACTTAACACTCCCCTAGTGACTCACCAGTTAGTGACTCCCCTAACTCACTCACCCCTAGTTACGCACCTTCGTTTTCTTCGCACGCCATTATCCTTTTGACTCTCTTTCTCCGTCTGCTTATCCTATCCACTCCCCACTACCTTCCGACCGGTCTCCGTTGCCTCCCTCCTTCTCTCCGCCGCCGGCCCGTCACGGCGCCGTCACTGCCGCTGGGCTCACGCGCACCCGACAAAACCAACATGGCCGCCGGCTATTTTAGCTTCTTGTTTGCAGGCCGTAACGAAAGCGGCGCCGAGTGCGCGCGGGCGGCGGCGGCGGCGGCGGGCGTTGCGGCCCAGTTGAAGTGGACTTGAAGGTTTGGCGAGCAACGCGAGATCGCTGGGACAAGAAGTCCTGGAGTGGCGTTGCGCGGCAGCGAGTTAAAGAGGGACGCCGTCCAAATCCGTCCGTCCGCGGGGTTTTGAAGGACAGTGAAAGAGAAGGTCTGAAGGGCCGAATTCGACATTTTTTCTTTGTGTGTTTCCAATTACTTGCTTTGTGTGTTTGAAAATTACTTGCATTTGGGTTCGCAACTCCGTTTCTTAGTAAATTACTTTAAAAGATTTGCTTGGTACACCTTTTCTAACTTATAAAGGAGTCAATAAATGCGCATCCCATCATTTTTCATACATTGGGAGGATTAGGATATTAGAAGGGGGATATATAATTCTCAGAAAAAAACGCAAATCGAAAATCTGTCCAGACTGATGGACGCAATGTTCATATGAAAGTAAATAATGAGCGTAAATAAACGTTTGACTAAAATTTAATTCCTCATATTTTACTCCAAAATAGTATAAAACTCGGAAATTGTTTAATATCTAAAACTAACTCAAAACGTGCACTAGTTTACACACTTTACGCGTTTGTATATTTTAACATTATAATCAATACGTATTTAATATCTTTATGTAATTCGTACTTTCTCTAATTTCATTACTGTATTTCAATATAGGCAAGAAACGAAAAATAATACTTAGCGCTTGTTCATACAAAGTGTTATCATCATATATACAAAAACTGGTATCTGCAGTTCATTAGCAATACAGGAAGACGCATAAAAATAAGTACATATTCTAATGGGAAGGAGAATGCAGTAGTCCGAAAAATAACAATGGAAAGAACAATTAATTTCAGCATATAAAGTTCATCAGGAAATATACACAAGAAATCAGTACTAAAAACAAAATTAACTCAACGGGCATTGTATCAGAACCAGAGAATACAATTTCGAAATACTGAAAAGGAGTGACTTACCACCTACGTATTCGCCGAATTGACACAACAGAAACATCGAAACTTACCTGAAAAAAAAAAGAAAAACACAATTAGCACACTAGCGCAGAGGTCCGTAACACCTTTATTGTCGTAAGTACAGGTAGTCAATACGAATCTACATTTAAATGAACCCATTGTCCACCTCCATAACAACGGCGCATCGAAGCCCGGCGCTTCTGCCTGATTTACTCCCCCACAAATCGAGGGGAATAGTACTCTCTCCCTCCCAAGATAACGTGTACCCATCACACTAAAGCTCGCCTCTTGGACAGGCATGCGTCCAAAAACTTACGATAACGACTTTTATCTATGCGAACAGTAACCTCCAATCGATGCCAATTTACGAGCAAAGTTACACACCCTTCCTTTCTAGCTATTGTAGGGTTCACGCCGCTCGCTACGTTACTTTTTTAACTTTGCTAGTTGTAAAGGACGTGTAAATAGTTACAGCACTCGCTTTTTTTGCGCGGAGCGTCTAGTTCGAGCCCCGGGCACGCTCTCTTCGCTCGCACAACGGAGCAGTGCCCCGGCGATTTATCACGGCGCTCAAAGCCTAGTCTCCAGTTTTCGAGTTCAATAGAGATCGCAGATGTGAAAATTCTCTTCGTATAAATATTTCATCCGCTCCGAAGATAATCCTTGATTGATGAAAGCCCTATGATATATGACAAGATTCCAAATCGCTGTACGCGTGGGAGCGGGAAGAGTGGTGAGAGATGAAGAGGGAGGGGGAGAGGGTCGAAAAAATGTAAAATGTTGATCATATTGACTTTTTAATTTTGATTTATGGCTCTGTAATTTGACAAAAGCAACGCACGGAGAAGGAAAGTCGTGATTTGAAGTTAAATATTTGGAAGCGCGCGTAGCCTGCTTCGGTGGCGCTGTCGGTCGACGCGACGCGTCGGCTCTGTTCCGGTGCAGCTTCGGCTAAGACCCGGTAGAGCGAGCGGTCGGTGCAGAGCTGGACGCTCCGGAAATGAGACGGCTAAGCCCTTCCATCGAGTGTGCATGAATAACCGCCTTCAAATATCAGCCGAGGAAATTAATTTACACGAACTAAATTAGCTCTCGAGTTGGGCAAAATTACAAGTACGACCGGGAAGAGGTCATTCCAGTCGTGGACAGGTATTAAAGTGTGATTCAAGTTCCCAACACAGTATTCCAAAATAATGCTTAAATTATTGCCTGGGTGAAACCATTGAAAGAACGATATTGTCGGAACTCCGTGACAAAGGATATTCAAATTGTTTCTTAAAGTTTAGCTATGACTTGTGCCAATGTGAGTCACGATGATTTATTTACACCTATTATTGCTTCCATCATTTTTCTTTAATTTACTAAATGCCATTTGTATGCACAAAAACATTTTATTAATACATAAATTGTATACAGTCTACATTGGATCTCATGAAAAATAATATTTAATTAGCATAATTCTGCAATGAATGAAAAACTACAATACACTTAAATAAGGTAGAGGTAATTTGGCTGGTTGTTGACGCCGCTGGTGAAATTATTATCGGGGGCACGCCCCCCAAGCGGTGCTGGACCGCAAAATGTTGGGGGTGATTGAGTTGTGATTGATTTATCAAATTACAATTCGTTTTTTTTCGATTTACAGAGGCTTCAATTACCAAAACTTTTGATTTGTAAACTATGCAATTCTAATCAATGTCTTAATGTGAAATTACATGGAAGAATAAGATATAACCTCAAGAAACCCAGACTTCCGTTAAAATGCATATACTTCTTGCTACCATGATATTTTATTAAGTGTATTCCAAACTAATACAAAAAGACTCCTAAATACTTTCTTCTCGAAAATATTACATATTTTAAATTATTTTGAATTGATGAAAACAAAAAATTGAAATAATTCTGTCTTTAATACAGAAAATGCGGTAGTAATGAAAGCATGAAAGGTTGTTTGTCATTTCAAAAGCTGTATCAATGCAAACGTGTGTCATGCAAACCCCAAGAGAATTCGCCAATCTCGCCAGGTACGATTCAGAAGGAAACACGACTCCCCTTTTCTTGAGGACATTCCCAAGCCACACCATCTGTCATGCAGGGGCTCGCCGAGGATATTTATCGTTCTGCATGTCTCACCCGAATAAACCTGGCGGCCCGCAAACCATTGCGTGCGCGATACACACTTCGCGACACATTCCACCCCGGTCAAAGAATACTCCCGCCTGCTTTGCATTGCTTATCTACCCGAAATATAATTGCTAGCCACAAATCTTGGAAGGACGGCCACGGAAATGATTGTATTATACGAACATTTTATTTTTTATAACGAACATCATGACGCTCGACACTAAACAAACGATTCAATTTAAATGAAACCCGACTTTTAAGTCAAGCTCGGACAACATTAGCTCGCTACAAGTGCTGCTTTAGTAACACGTACAAATCATTTTCGCAAATGAGATGCATTACGAACAGAGATGAACGAAACAGAAGGGGGAGGGGGACTTCGTTCTCATTTGTGAAACACGCGTCTATTCTTGGTCACGAAACGCACATTTCAGCGGCAATAAAGGCGAAAAAGCAGCAGCAGCAGCCAGCGCGCGGGCGCGGCCCAGTGTTTTTATGATTGACCTCGCCTCCCTCGTCGAACGAGTGACGTCAGGTCCTCGACCCAGCCGCTGCGTCGCGTCACTTCGCATCGACAGCTAGAGCGCAGGGCGCAGCGTCTAATGTGAGCGTGACACTCGTTTATTTGCTGTTTCAGGTCGCAAATGAAATGCAGCTTGCCTCAACAATCAGAAAATATTTCATACACGTTTTAGAAAATATTTTCATTTTGCAGTTGTTTCTAAAATAGACTGGAGTAACATCCGGAGAAGATTAAAAACAACCTTCCTGAAATAAAAGTTGCATATAGCAGTGCTTATAAATACGTTACAAATCAATATGAATCTGTTAAATACACGACATTGAATATAGATTCTTAGAAAGCAGTGAGAAAAAATGAAAGTATCTCGAAATATCAAATAACACATTGAATGTATATAACATTAATGTCATTATTGTATTCGTATTCACATAAAATGCATTGAACACTAAAATAGTTTTGGGGAAAAACAATATTCTATTGGATAATTTTTGGAATATGTACGTCAAGAAATACCTTGAATAGATTTAGTATATAGAAAACTTGTTTTGTTTTTGGTACTTAGGGAGCAAACTTTTTTATCACTGACGCGTTAAGTGGCTTAGGACAAAAGAACGCTATTAGGTAGTTAATGGTGTAGTGCACAATGAAGTATTTTTGCGGAAACCAGAGAAGTCATGTCTTAGAGATTAGCAAATTAACATATTCGTCACTGCTGCAGTGATGCGCAGTGCGCAGTTGCGCAGTGCGCAGTGTTGCGCATGCGCAGTGTTTTTTATTTCTATAAAGAAAATATGGGGTAACACACACGCAAAAAAACACGTCGATTTACAGCTACAGCGTGCGTCGTGCAATCTGAAGGACCCATCCCGTGGTAGCGCGGAGTGTTACAATCGCCGCCACTCGCACGCCCGCTCGCACGATAGCTCGCGCGGCGCCTGCGTCCGGAGACGGAGCGTTGACAGCGTACAAGGCCGCACGCGTTCATGTATGAACACGCGGTGGGCGTCGGACGCCGACGGCGGCGGCGGCGGCGCAGGCGTCGGGGGCGGGGCGAGGCGAGGGAGCAGGGCACCGCCACGGCGGCGGCGGCCCGCCTGTGCAAATAACAGAGAAGCGGCGGGCAGCAGCGACCGCGGCGAAGTTGCAGTGGCGGGTGGCGGCGGCGCTGGGCGAGCGAGGGGCGGCCGCAAACTTGGGCACCGCCCGGCACTAATTACAAACCGCACTCCGCCACCCCCGGCGCCCGCCGCGCCGCCTGCCCCGCACGCCGACCCCGCCTTGCGCCCGCCGCGCCTCCATTGACGCGGCCGAGCCGGCCCGTCGCCGCGGGCCCCACGAAGCGACGTCGCCTTCGCCCTTCCTTTCCCGCCGCCAAGGACCTCCCTTCGCTTGCTTCTCCACTACTTGTGCACGTATGCACACTCTAACCACCGTCTTTTTCACAGACTTTTCTTCCATTAACTCTTTCCCCCACTCTCACACGTCAAGTGATAATCTTCAGCACTTTATCAACACTCATTCTTTGCCATAAGCTTCTTGATATTCCACTTACATTCTATCTTCTTCCATTGACTCTTTCTCTGCTCTCGTTCTTGCATCCTCTATCTCACAATTCTCTTTAATTCACTGAAACTTCTATAAGCAACTGTTACCCCCCCTCCCTGTCACCTTCGACCACCATCATCATAATTTCTTTGCCTTCCTTCTCCAGCCGTCTTCTTCTTACAACTCTTGTTCTCTCTCCTTCGCCACCCCATCATCTTCCTCCACCTGTTCCATCCCTCTCCCGCCCCCCCACGAGGCCGCTCCAGCGCCCGCTTTTCCTCCACCTCGAGCCGCCACGCCGCGTGGCGGGCGCCGCCGCCGACCCGTTTTCGGGGGAGCCACTTCTTTCCGCCCGAAGAGCGTTGTTGCCTCATGCCTCGGTGCCTCCAAATGGATCTCTTTCCGATGCGAGTTCATTTGCGCGCTCCCGGACTGACGAGTGCGCGCCGGGGCGGGGAACAAAAACGCTGATGTCGACGAGCACTCTTTCTCCGACTGCGAGTCTTTTGGTGTTTGTTAATTAGCAAGGCAGATGACAATGACTTGCTAACAATGTATATTTCGCAAAAAAGCAAATGTTGCGTCAACGAGATCTCTTCAAAAATATTCACAAGGGATTTGAGAGTGCAGTGTACTGACGGCCGAAATGAGAGCATTTTACAAAATACAAGAGCATACACAATAGATAAGGATTGACAGTTTTCACTTTGCGTCGTGTGATAAAATTTAAACAATATGAATTAAAAAAGCTTATTGGAACATTGAAATGTATTTTGAAACAAAGGAATATTTTGGGAATCGTTATTTTCCAAAGAGGCGTTATTATTTAGACTAACATACAAAAACGCAAATAATCGTTTTCCTTTCTAGTATTGAATCTATAAATTTGAAATGATTAATGTTTTCTTTACGTATAGATATTTAAAATTCAACTGAGATGGCAGGAATACAGTTTATGTACTTACAGACTAGTTTATGTGTATACAGACTAGTTTTCTTCAATACGAGTATTATTTAAAAAGGTGTTGTAATGCCTAAAGAAAGGAGTTCGAGGAAATATATCAAAGATATTTTTCGAACTGTGAGTTAAAGACCGAACGCCCGACGAAAGAACAATCTACTTAACTTTCACTATTTCAATACACAACACGACAATACGAAGAGACAATCGCGACAATACCTGATAGCCATATCCCAAAATTAGGAAAACTGTGTCAACCCCTCAGGGTCTTGTTGTTTACTCTGCTTATTGGTCCATTTCAGCGGTTTCCCATATTGTTTCATCGCTCCATCCAGGCTAACATCACTCATCACTCTTAACACCACTTTTAAAAATCGCCAGTTTTCAAGTAAAACTCTTTCCGGGAGTCATGTGACTTTCTTTCATTCCTCGCCCGACGTAAACTAGTAACTGTGCTGTTACACACTCTCTCCGGGTCACCCTGTACAGGCACAGGTTTCTATTATCTGGATTGGCCGGGAGCAGCAGACGGCGTGACCCGACCCTCGCAACTTTCACAACCTCAGCTGCTCCAGCGCGGCGCGGCGCGGCGCGGTGGGGCACGGCGGCGGTGGCGGCAGATTGGAGGAGGCCGCATCCACGCCAGCCGTCTCTCTCCGCGCCGCGCAGGCCGCCGAGCCACAGTCCATGTAGGCAGGTCACGGGCGCGGGCGCGCGCGCGGGCGCGGGCGCGGGCCGCTGGGGCAGGCGCACGCCGGGAATCGATCCCGGTCCGCGCAGCTGCCGTCGCTGCAGAAGGAGGCGGAAGCTGACCTGTGCGGGCGAAGACGGGGCCGCATGTGACCGCGGATGAGAGCGTCCCTCGCAGCCCACGCGGTTGTCTTTAAGGAGATTCGCGATTTAGTACCTGCTCTCGGTTTATAATTGCTCGGTTGCGGGAACCAATTTTCGGAAAAATCAAGGACCAATGGAAAATTAAAAATACAAAAATATCGACTAAATCCAGAAAGAGGCTGTAAGGTGAATGGATTATCCAGATGACCAGATCCACATTAATGTGAAAACAAGACCATGTTATCCGGGCATTGATTTATCACTATCGACTAACTACTACTATTCTAAACAGGAAAAGTGTATCCTTCCCTTTCCTTGCCCTGTCCCGACTCACGCACCCAGCTCCCCTCTGTCCCTCCTCACCCCGCCCTGTCTCATCAGCTCTCTTTCAACCCGGGCTCATCTGTACTGACATGTTGCGTTCCATCATCGTTGCTCCAAGCTGTAAATAGATGAATTGTTGCAAACTCCAGAAATATCATTTCTTATCAATTTTTACCTTTAAGTATTCAGTGCCTAATTACACTATCAGAATCAATTAAATAAAGTGCATTTAGTGGGAATTATGGTGGACTTCCAGAAATATTTAATCCCGTTTCGTAGATTTGCTAATTTATTTTAAGGCTTTCGTGATAAACGAAAAGAGTGCACGATTAAGTTTTGCTTCAAGATGTTGGAAGGGATATCACACTGACACTAAATGACAATGAGACATTTCATTATTGAGTGTTCAGAGTTTCAAGAAAATAGAGAACAAGTCAAGATTCTAATAAACAACCTGAATAATTGAATACCAAAAGAGTCTGCACCTTGTTTACTCAATTTTTGAAATGCTTAGCGTAAGAAAGTACGTGTTCCTTACGGCTAACTGGTAGCAGGCTATTTTTATGAAAAGGCTAGAGAGCGTGCGCCTGAGAGTAGTGGCGTGGCAGTCGTTTGCGCTAGGCAGCACTACCTCATTCCTCACAGTAGCACAAATACGGCGGATATATGGGTGGTCCTAATTCCATCCCTCACCGCTTGTGATGTTGGGTCTGTGGTAATAGTTTTCAACTGACTCTTTTCGAAAACAATGGTCAAATATGTCAAGTCTATGAAACATGCATCATGAGCAAGCAGATGGTGCGTCATAGTTGCAGGATATTTACAGATTACGGCAAGATGTGCATCCCTCGTCTTTGACAATCTTGTACAGCAAGTCCAGCAGTGCATTATGAATAACCATCGATTCTCAATTGCGGAATTCAGTAGCCATTTCCTGAAGATTTTCCATCCCTTATTACAAAGAATTGTTACGAAATATGAGTTGCTCAAGAAAAGGTGTGTGCGAGGTGGGTTCCGAAACAATTAATTCACGAACATTAAAAATCCGCAAGGGATCGAAATTAGCATTTTGAGAGAGGTAGCAAATGATGGTGAAGAGTTTGTAAAACGGATTGATGCTAGCAATGAAAAGTGTGTTGTACATTTTACCACAGAGACCATCAGCAATCAATTCATAGTCGACATACTAGATTTTATACAGCAATATCAAATTCGAGCAGACTTCGCCGTCGCGAAAAGTGTTGAATACGGTCTTCTCTAACACAAAGGGCATTTTGCTCATCAACTTTCCTGGCCAAATGTAAGGCGGTGAATGCCGAATGTTACTGTGCAATACATAAGAATTTGTGAAAGGTCATACAGAGCAAGCGATGCTGGATGCCCAGTGCTTATCTTCCTGCGCGATAACGTTCGGCCACACACAGCTACGCTCACAACAGATCGTTTGCAGCGGTTCTACTGGCAAGGTTTGGCAATCCAGCCTATAGTTCGGATCACGCCAGCAGCAATTTCCACCTTTCCTTACACCTTACGAAATCCCATCATTCTATCAGCATTACGGGCATCACAGTGAGCAAATGGCTGCCCAACTCTGATACCTGTCTCAGGTAACATATTTCTACGACTCAGATGGATCTCACGGTATGACAAATGTTTCAATTCTGATGAAGATAAATTATGCAACATGTGCTGTATCAGCTACAATAGAGTTTTCTTATAAAATAACGTTTCCTTTACGTTGGTGACCAACAAAATGTGGTTTCTAGAGGCGCCTCTAATACTATTAGATTGTGTGAGATGATGTAGTTTGCCTTATTGTTGTTGTGTCTTGTATTTTGATGTAACATATTACGGATAAGAAATTACTGATTTGATTGTTAAAAGAGACTTCAAATAAATTAAAAATAACTTTTTTGTTGTTTTGAAAAACTAGTGAAAAAATGGTTAAAGTTGGAATGAAACTGTAGATTTATGTATATTATTATAATAACGTTTCTATTATAATCAAACATTTTTATTTGCAAAGTAGAAAATAATATTTCAGAATTATTGAATTAAGTAAGTAGAAAAATATTTTTATTTGCAAAGTAGAAAATAATATCTCAGAATTATATGGTAGACCAAATAATTTCCTACAAAATACTCTACCTGTTATGGGGAAAACTTCGTTTAAACCACATTAGTCGTTCCCTAAATTATCCGGAACAAATATACAAAAATTGCAAAAGTAATTGAGTTTTTATACGGTGAAATTAAACACATTAAATTATAAAAAAAATGAAAGGTTGAATCTTCAATTATTTTAATTTAATTATATATGTTGGACACTTTTATAAGCTCGTAAAATACGCTTTACAATATATTATTTCATGATGTATTATTTACTCCATATTATGTACATCAAAAGAACACATGTAATAATATCCGTTTTGTCATGTTGGTTGAAGTAATATGCGATATGCTTTAAAGTTTAATTGCAAACGCATAAATTATTGAATGAGAAAAAAAATTTCTTACAGCACCTTATATGAAATATTGTAAGAATAATGTAATATATGATATTAAATATTATAAGAAGTTTTTTATATGTACTTTTCACATAAGATGTAATTACATTATAAATTGTAAGCATTCACAAGCCAAGCCCAGAAGCTAAATTTGAGTAACTTACTTTTCGCATCTCCTCAGTATACGAGAAACAAAGTCAGGTCGGAGTGTTTCGCAAAGGAACAATTCTAGACACGAACTCTGAGAGCGGAAACACGTGGTAGCAGAAGAAACAAACGTATGTACGCATAAAGCCGCATGCGCATTCCAAAGCCTTTAAATCCTCGCCACAATATTTTGAACGTGCTGAGTCAGCTCGCTCTTACGAGATGCAGCCACCAGTGACTCCTGAGGCGACAGAACTTGGGATGGTGTGGGGTCGGAGACGGCGGATGAAGAAAAGAACCTTGCAGAAACCCACTCAAAGGTAGTGGACGAACAACAAGGATAAGATACATCTCATACTGGATGATGATAAAAATTAAAAACGCATAAATAATTAAGATGATAACAACTAAACCTGATAAGAACGTAATATATTAATATTTAAAGCGTAATAATTTATAGAGAAATTATGAAAATTAAGAAATTTTGTGTTTCTGGATAAACGTTTACAAATCAAATTTTAGACAATCAGTTTTCTATTTTCGTTTTATTCCACACTTATTACGTTTCGGAGATCCAATGCATCGCCATCATCATCAAGAAACGTAATACAGACAATCATTAAGTGATACAAAAAAGGAATTTCATGCATTGTAATTTTAAAGAACTGTAATAATATTCAGTAAAATATGGATAATATAGAATCATTTATATAGGTAAAGGTAGAGCTTTGAGGGAAAATGGAAATAATAAAGATAGTGAGTGAGGTTTGTAAAAAGTAAGAGCAAAGAAAAACCAAAACAGTAGTCTACCATATTTCTATAAACAAGTTTGAAGAGGAGAGAAATATTTTAATGATAAAATAAAAAATAAAAATGTATTGAATAGAAAGTAGGGGAAAATGGAGATTCGTGACTAAAACAAATATAAGACAAATTATATTTGTGATAAAATGTCCTCAAGAGGAATGTGTGATTAAGAGGGACGAAGGGGCTTTCGAAGTGATTACGAAAAGGATGCGACTCCTATGGGACTGAGTACTGCCGCGACGAGCGATGAAGGTGCCTGAGGTGGGCGAAGGCGAAGACGCAGCGGGCGGGCGGGCGGGCGGGCGGCCTCGGGGCGCGAGGTCCGGGCGGCGGAGAGCGGGCGGGGGCGGAAACCGCGCGTGCAGCCTGAGGCGGCGGGCTGTTTGTTGCCGCAGCGAACCGAGGAATGTGTTAAACACTCGCTGGTTTATCTGGACACCAGAAATAGCCTGTGCTGGTCCGCCGCCGCTGCCGCGCGCGTGTGCCGGGGGCCTCGGCCGGGGAGTCCGCAGCGCGGCCAATGCGCGGGAGGCCGCGCGACGGGGATTCCCCACGGAAAGTGCGTCACTGCTCACTTCAACGCTTCTTGTACGGAATATTTCTTATCATATTATACACACACACACTAGACTTTCGGGTTGTTGTGTACAGGGGATAGGCTTTTAATGTTTCGCAAATGATATAAGTACATACATTGCCTCTAAGTTATTTTTAGTTCAGTAAATATTTCGTTAAAATGCTGTGTTTCAGAAGATTTGACAATAAAAAATCAAATTGTTACAAAACCTGACAGTTTGGGATAGCCAAAATGTGTGTAGAGTAATAAAATAGAGCAGATTTAATCGAAGAACAATATTTCAAATTATAATATTAGCTCCTATTAAAACAAATTAAATTTAATAAATGTGCTTTAATAAAAGACACAATAAATGATTGGTGGTAACAGAAATATACTGGTTTCTAACGTCTACATCTTAGAGCTTCTCCAGTCTGTAAAGAACAAACGGCACGATACTCCCTACCACAAAGAGAACCGAGTCGGTACTACATCAGCAGCTCTCATCAGACAGGGCGGCCGTCGCCGGCGTTGTCTGCATGGACCTCGCAAAGCCGCGCCGCCACTGGCGTGGCGGAACACGCTGGGGGCCCGGTGTAGGCAAGCGGCGCGGCGCGGCGCGGCGGCAGCAGCCGAAATACAGCCTCCGCCTCGTATATTTCCCAGGACCTCCTCTGATTTATCGGCAGCGCCGACTTCGCGAGTCGAGGCCACGTGGGGCGCCAGCGCCCCTCTGCCCTGCGCCCCGCGCCGCCTCGTGGGCGCCCGTCGTCGACGTGGGCTAACGCCGCTTGCGCTCTGTACTCGCGTCTTCTTCACAGGGCGTTCAAATTCTATTATTGCTTCATGAACAGTAACTGCGTTTACAGTTCTCAGCTTCTTAACAGGCAGGGAAAAATCAAATAATATAAGCATCACGTGCATTTAATGATAAAAGTGAATATTTGCAAGGAGTGGCGCATAGTCTAGACAATCGAGGAGGAAGATGTAATAAAAAATTGAAATAAACAGTCAATAGAAAGAAAATGATGTAAAATAAGTAGATGCATATTAGTTGAAAAAATTCACATTTCCGAAAGAATTCTGTCAGATGGGATTTAGGGAGGCAAACAATAAGATAAATGAAGAAACAACGATCCCTACGTCCTGCACTACGAAGTGAAGAACGAGCCCCATTACATAAGCAACTTCACAAAATTTGCGTGGTACTAAAATTATTAATATAATTATTTGATAATAACATGCACTTCCCTTGAATAACGAAAAATCCAAGTTAGTACAGAGGCAGTCATGAGAAGATGTTAAGTCGTATTTTCAGAATAATTAATTGAATAAGGCGTTGATTGACAAATTAGACGACACAGTAATTATCGTAGGAATATTGGACACGGTTTGGAAATAGCAACAAGTCATAGAAGCACTGATAAATGTGAAAATATAAATAATTTTCGTTGTGTTATTCGAGGCAACAAGCGAGTGATCCGCTTTTGTTCGCCGAGAAATTATATTAGCTGGATGCCAACAATGCTACAGTACAGAGCGAGCGAGGCAGTTGCGAGGTAACGAATCCACGTTGCGCGGTGTGAAAAATTTCAGTTTTGTTACAAATTTTGGAACGTTCAAAAGCAATTTTTATTTAGTAGTGCAAGTTATTTTTATTGGTGAAGTATTTATATCGCGAAGGCGAATAGTTTTGCGGTCGGACATTTTGTGTGGTGTTTGCTGGTTAACGCCACGGAGGCGAGCGCGATTACGAGTCGGCATCTGGTGGCGAGTGTGATTTTGTCACATACTGCGACGCCGGACCAGCTCACAGGGAAGGACAACGGTTTTTTTTGTTATCTGCTACGAAGACGCATTTATGAGAAGGCCAAGTAATGTTCAAATTAAATAGATTAAGAATCAGTACGGCTGTATTAAAAAATGCGCATTGTGGTATGAATGGAAATTTTTGCTAATTTTTCAGTGTGAATGGTTTTCTTTTTTGGTGTTAATTTAATTTGTTTTTATGTCAAGTGAAGGGTATTTATGTGATATGCTAATTGTTTATTGAAAAGAGAGAGTTATCAGTAATAATCAAAAGAGAGGCTGAGTAAATAAATGGAAGCGGACACAGTTGTGTTTGTCAGTAAAACCTTGCAATGCTGTGTTATGATTTACAGTAACTAGATACTGACCCACGCGCGCGTTGCAACAAGTACCATGTTTAAGCCCCTGTACAGGGGCTATCATAAATTCACGCCCGCAAAATTCTTAAATATTATGAAGAGTTAGCTAGCATACGGGCAAACTAGAGCAGTAAAACGATAGAGAAGCGTGTTTATTAATCGGGCACCTAACGGAGATGTATAACGGATATCCCGAAGTGTAGAAGGCACGTGACAGGTGCCATTGAGTACAAAGAGAGTGGGATATTCCACTAGCAAGGATCGAATAGGTGGACAGCGCAATTGACATTACACTATCTATATTAACAAATTGTGAAAACGTTCAGATATTTTTCTCTTTTAATTACCTCAGAGAAAACGTGAAGTTCCATCACCATCACTACTAAGATAAGTGTCATAGTTTCCAATGTTCATCGATTTGAGATTGTTATTTGCAAGCATTTTTTTCTAAATTTTTTAAACCTATGTTTTCCCATTGTCCAACTAAGTGAATAAGTAAGAAATTTCTAGGTATGAAATAAGTGCTTTGGGACTTAAGGTAACAACTTCCAAATGTATACTACTCTTATGTAAATGCGTAGGAAATTGGGCGAAGAATTTGACCAAGAACTTCGTACCTTCCAATTTTTAAATGTTGACGTCAAAATTATTCCTGCTATTCCCGCTACTCACCTACACTTCTGCAACTGTTATAACCACCAATTTTCATTACTTTGGTCTTCTACGGCGCTTCAATTGGATTCTTTATCGTACCAGTGTCGCCGGAGTTACTAGTCCTGTTTAATACCCTTCATCACGTCTATAGCCACCGCTCTCTTAAGCACCTCTTCTCGTCTGTGGACTGTCTTTACCAAGAAGATATCACTTCCGCAAGCATTCATTTATACTTTTACTATCGTTGCTGTACTATAGTATTCATCACTGCCCGACAAGTCCTCTTAGTATACTTGCTCAACTTACTTTACAAGCGTTGACAAGGCAACGGCAAGGTCTGCAAAGTTTCAGAAACCCCTCCAACGAACAAGAATCAGTTATCTAAGAATAAGAAATAGGCTAACGTCTATTATCTCGATAAGTTGTTAAAGTATTCTGATCCTTTTAAAAAGAGAATTCTCATCTAAGTAAGTTTTCTGATCTTTTTATATAATATTATTATTTACTACAATATATTTTCAAATCTTTTATTAACTTAACGTATCGACTATACAAAATCATTAATACTTAATCAAAAAATAAAATATCATAAAAATTTTACAATCAAGTCATGGAGTTTAATTCAACAAAATTAATAAAACATAAGTAATGTAATATTAAAATAAAAGAAAATTAACCATTATAATAAAAACAAGTCGAGACATAACTTGGGTCCTGGTTTGTTAAAGACAAGTACAAAATATAAAATCAAATATAACGAATATGACAGTTATAATTAAATGAAGATTGTAAAATAAGGTGATAAATGCATTCAGTTTTTCAGTATCTAAAGGTTAAGCAGGTGAGTTGTATTTTGTCTTGGCTATCCGGACCGACTTTCTTCAATTTTATTATATATATTGTACAGTTTTTTACTTTAACCTCCATGTCTTAATCTCCATTGTATTATCTTTTATTCTTTTTTAGATTTTTTGACAAAGTTTCGAAACGTCACGTTAATAAATGATTTGAAAAAGTAATATTGTAGTGTCTGTTTTTAAAGAGGTCAGAAAACGATTACAAGTTATCCAACAATTTGAAGAGAAAATAGTAGGGATGCTTACTGCCTCTTGTCAAAGGCGATTCTTCATTACTCAAGAAGTATATTTTATGTAATAACCAAATCCTCAATGTATGAACAGTTTAATTTATACAAAAGTTAAAATTATACACTTAATGTAAAAGCAGTAAATATTAAGTAAAAATATATCCAGTTGATTTTTTATGGGTGCTTATGTAACAAACGATAAATAATATCCACACACATTGTTGTGATGTTTGCCTCCCCATCAGGAAAGCCATTAATTTTCAAAGTGTGTGGAGGATAAATTACAGATTGATGGCACCATCTACAGACGGTCATTTCAAGTGAATACATGCAGCTGCAGATGCGTCGGTAACCAATATAGCGCACGACCGTAGCGCCGACGCAAGCCCCGATAATTCAGGCGGGCTTCAGCAAATCTGCGTGCGCTCCGCACCGATCGCTCCCCTCCCTTCTCCGAGAGCATCTCCATATCGTCAATAACGCATGCAGGCGGAGAGCATCTGCAGATTACGGCCGCGACGGCCGCATGTGGCCCTCGGCGAGGGCGTCCGCGCGCTCAGGAGCTCCCCTTCCCTCCTCGGCCCTTCGCACGGAGCCATCCGGCGCCGTCCCTCGCCTTCGCTGCCCGCCTGCGCTAGTCCTTCATAGCGCACCCCGTTATAGGAGCGAGCTCCTGTCCTGTGCATCCGTACTTTTCCACCGTTTATACGTGGCCTGGTTTTTATCTCAGGAATCGTCCCAGTCGTCGTCAATATCAAACATACTAATTAATTTTCTTCGTCCTTTCTGAGGCTCCAACATTTTTTTCTCGAGGTAATGTTAGAACTTTTTGAACCTACAAGACCTTTCTAAAACGAATTCTTCAGAAACGGTATACAAAATACAAATATCCCTTTCAAATTCCTGTATTGCTTAGGAAAACCATAATTTCTTCTTATTGTTTATGAATTTCAGAAAAAATAGGGTTCGCTTAATTCTCTTTGGTTTGTCTCCTTTTGAAATAATTCCCTATTGTCTTCTGCTTCTACTTCGCATCCGCTGGACCCCACTCGTTCGTTTACAATCTGTCTCTACCTCGCACTCTTTTCAAATTATTGCTCGGCCGCTTTTCTCTATTACTAAGATTACTTTCCACCATTTTCTCCTGGTTCTTTATAGTGTGTGTGTTAACTTTTTGAATTCTTTGCAATCACCCCTTCTTATTGCGCGGTTTTTTCATTCTTGTCTTATTCGAAGGTTATCCTCTCCATTCATATACTTACTCTAACCCCATAATCTCAACAGTCAGTCCAAATAAATTACAATGTATTTTTTCACATCTATTTTTGCGATCTAGTTGGAAACATACTGTACAGAATTGAGAAAATAAATTGACATTTACTTATGAAAATACAATTAATATACTTGTGTGAAACATAGATAGTATTTATCATTATTTACTATTCTTAAAATACCTTTCGGATTATGTCGACCATTGAGTAGCAATATTGAAGTAGAAAATCGATAGAGAGAAGGTATAATGCATTCTTTCTTTCATTTTATCTCCGACCTTCGTTCTCTCGTTTTCTGCAACACCCTTTCTTCCCGTCTTTTTCTCTCGGTTCCCTTCTTTCTTAACTCAAATTATTCTACCAGACTTTTGACATTCTCAGACAAATCTCGTTATTCATCACTTCTTTTCATTTTATGATTACTCTTGTGATTCAAACATGAAATTGCTTGTACCGTAACAAAGAGTTTGGGCCAAAAAGTACCACATAGTTCTTAAAACAGAAAATTATGTGATCAGCATTACTCCATTGATTGTTTCATTATCCATTGAAATTTCATTTGGAGAGTTGACACCACTCAACAGATGGCAAAATTTAGTTTTTAAGAAGTCATTCTTGAACTTATTTTAGAACTGAACTTTGGAAAGAAACTGTTCTTACAACACTACCACTCATATTGTTCTTCAGTTCATCTATAATTCTCAGTATCGTTCAAACTTTACTGTACACAAGCTTTACTACAGCAACAAGAGATTGATGCGCTTACTAATACCACACGAACCTTCCTATAACCCCTGCCTCCTTCACCCCAACCCAACGCTGTGCATCGACACCTCCGGTCTTCCTCCTCCCCTGGCTGCGTCCCACCCTCCGCTGCCGCCCGCCATCGGCGCCGCGTCCGCCACCCGCCACCGCCGTCGTGTTTGCGTATATCGACCTCTCTCGCCCAGTCGATGAGATGCATTATGCAATAAGCGACCTGCAGCTGCTGCCGCTGCCGCCGCGGGGCCGGTGGATATGGGAGAGGAGGGTGTGGGAGGGAGCGGGGAAAGTGAGGGGAGGAGGGAAATGGTCAACGGGGGTGCGAGAGGAATGGTCAGTCGGTGGATGTAGGGGAGGATGAAGTGGGAGGGAGTGGGAAAGTGAGGGTAGGAGGGGAATGGTAATGGTCAGCCGGTGGATGTTGGGGAGGAGGGAGTGGGGAAAGTGAGGGTAGGAGGGGAATGGTCAGAGGGGGTGTGAGGGGAATGGTCAGTCGGTGGATGTTGGGGAGGAGGGTGTGGGAGGGAGCGCGAAAGTGAGGGGAGGAGTGGCGTGGTCAGCGGGGGTGCGAGTCGAGCTGCGCCGCGCCGCACTGGCGCCCGCGCGAGCGGACAACCGCTGTAAAAACGCTTATCGCGGCGGTAAAAATATCTGGGCCGAGCCGCCTGCGCTTATCGCACAGCGCGGAGTAGGTTCCCGCAGCGGAGCGGTGGCGGCGGAGACGCAGGCGGCGACGGAGCGGAGAAGGCGCCAACTGCAGTAGCTTTCGCTGCTGCTGCCTTAGAAATGAAGACGACCATTTACTAGGGTAACAGAAGAGCTAAAACAATGATAGTAATGATAAACTTTCATTTTCGTGACAACAATTGTGATGGAGTTGATTGTTATGGTACCTGTATTGGTGATACTGAGGCAATAATAATGATGGGTGCATCGAGGCGATCGTGACGGCCGTGATACAGATGCTGGCGACGTTAATTGTGATGCTGGCGGTGAGGATGATGCTGGTGATCGCAGTCCAGGAAATGAGAATAATGGTGTTGTGCTGACGGTCATGATTTAAGAGGTGGTTGTAAATGTGGTAACGGCAAACAAATTATCAGAAGTGATAACTGAAAATGGAAAAGGTGTATGCGGAAGGGAAAGTCCTCTTGGGAAATGCCTCTTGTGAATATCGTGCCAGATGCAATAGGATACTGTGGCGGGAGATGCGTTGCAATAATTCTCTCAGCTAAAGCTGTTTATCTGCAAAGTAGTTATTCTATATTTTTCTTAATAGTTATTTAATTCATCAATGTTCGCGTAAAAAATCCAGGAACAGGGGAAATCAATAAAGAAATAAATTCCACAGTGGTAGCGACGGAAAGCTCAACCCCACCTCTTCCTTAGAAAAAATGTGACCACTGTGAGTGACCCATTAAAGGATTCTGACTGTAATATTTTCATTTATATGCATTGTTGGTTCTTCAAATATAAAGATGTGGAAAGATTAGTGTCAATCTTTGAAGATATTCTTTTATGGGAAACATCTATATTATATTTTATACAAACTGGAAGGCTTTTCAAATGTCATTTCTCATATACAAATACATATTCTGAATTTAATTGAAAATGAATTTCTTTTCGCAAAACTAACTGCTCCAGAGCGTGCAAACCTGATCTATAGCAATATAGTATATACATTGCTGTAAGTTATTTTATTTGCTCTAACTAAATAAATTAATTAATTTACCCTTTGCACTTTTATGCTGCAGGATTATCCTGCTTAGGGTTAGAGGAGGTTAGGACTCCTCTTTCAGCCATTTTTCCGGTTTTATCCCCACTTCCAAGGCCCTCTGTACAGAAGAATGTAACGGGTATCTAGTAGATGGTTGTGTCTCTAGAAGTGGGGTGAAGATGGCGTGGCAAGCGTCATGCTTCAACCGGACACCTTTTTCCCCAATATTTACTGTTAATAAGCTAACTAAAGGATCGCCCTGAATAGGACATCATCGGATAAAAATCCCCAGCCATGCTTGGATTTGAACCCGGGTCCCTAAGGTTAGCAAGCGAGTGTCCTAACCACTACGCTGCCACGACCCTTACTTAATAAATTATATAACAAAAAAAATCAATATTTATCTATGATGACCTTGGACAGGGGCGCCCAGAGAAAACCAGAGGCCTGGGGAAGTTGATTTTCGGGGGTCCCTTATTTCAAACCAAAAGTTTCCTCTTCGCCCAATTCATAAACAGAATTCATTTCTCCATGCATCAGAAATAACTTATAGCGTTAAATTTGTTTTAGAGAGAAATATATTTTTCATTTCTTTTGAATGAAAAGCATTCGGCGCTCCAATTAAGTCGGGGTCTGGGGCAAGTTGCCCCAGCAGCCCCTCCTCCCTTCTCGACGCCACTGATATTAGGCCATTGCAACCGTTTTCTTGCTTAAGACTCCCTAACAAATGATTGTTTGATTGTTTATGATACGTTTTCTTGCTTATGATTCGTACGTATGAATTTAAATTATTTATCATTAGAGAAACATAATATTTAAGCATTATGTTCAACAATGCGTAAAATATGTGTAAAAATGCATGACGTGTTTTGTGTTGAAAAAGCATTTCTCACATACCTTTTGCATGTCACTGCAATTTCTTACCAACAAAACCATACGGAAGACAACATGCATTTTATGTGTGAAATTTAGTTTCGCCTACATGTCAATGTTCTCTTTCGTGTAAAGCAAGGGCTACAATGAAAGCCTTAGAGAGTGCGTATTTGAGAGGAAACAAGAGGGTATTGAGAAATGTAGACCATCTTAAAAGAAAGGCAAGTCTTTGAGTCTAGTGCATTCAAATGTAGAATAATAGTGAAAAAAGCAGTTTGGCTTGTAAAGTCTAAAGCCATACTCAATTTTCATACTTCACGTCTGTAGTTTCTAAGGAATTTTTTTAAAGAAACATTATGATAGATTCTTTAGATTTTATTTTTTTCTCGTCGGTACTTAGATTATTTTCTTTACTCTCACAAATTACATCAAATAATGCAAAGCTTTTAAAATAAAGTGAAGCAAATAATGAAATTTAACTATTGTACCATTTTTATTTATAACGTGCACATTACTGAGGATCTGTATAAAACAATGGTTATTTATGACTAGGAATGAATTTGTTTTTTTTCTAGCTGAAAATTAACTTCCATATGACATTTTCTATAAACACATCGACCTTCCTCAAACGTATTTCATTGATTCTCTTTAATATATTATCTACTGTATGATAAGGGCATTTTATCTGATTAATCGAATTTTTGGAACACATCAGAAAACAGAAAGACGACACAGTCGAAAAGTCCAACAAGGTACAGAACACCGCAGAAGCACCAATAGAGGACGGGTGGCCCCAAACATCAAATCCCGCGTGTGCTCAAGGACGACGGTCCTCATCCGGCAGCCAGGCCGGACGTCCCATTACCGCCAGCCCTTGGAGATGGGACGGAGGGAAACGACTCCACCGCGCTGCCGGCCACGACGAGTTCGGGGCGAGGCGGGGCGGGGTGGGGCAGGGCGGGGTGAGCGCAGGCCCGAGGGAGAGCGAATCCGTCCGTCCAGCCGTCCGGCCGCCCTGCCGCCAGGCAGCTTCGTTGTCGGCGCGAGAAACCAGACCGAGGCCATCTGCTCGAGGGCGGCGCGTTCGTTACAGGACGTCGTTGCCCCAGCGTGACCATCCCCGCCACCCTACCGCCCTTTCCGCCGCCCCAACAAGTCTCGCTGCTCCAACACCCTTCACCACTTCGCTCTCCGACACCACCTTTGCCGCCAATGTAACAGTACTCGAAAGCGCAAAATCTATGCCGTTGCGGAGAAGTTTCTCTTGATAGAAGCGTTGCCGCTGGAGGCGTCGCTTACCATCGCCGCCGCAACCGCCCACACCGCCACCGCCTGCTCCGACACCAGTACTGGAGGTTGGCCGGAAGGCGACCGCCCTTCGCGTAACGCAATTACGTATCTCGTCGGGAGGGCCACGGCCGGACCGCGGCGGTCCAGATGCCCCGGCCGCCGTCGTCGACGTCGCCGCCGGCCGCCTTCCCTGCCTGCCCGCGTCGTCGCGGTCCCCGCCGCCCCTCATCTCGGGATATGTGTCCGCCGAGCCCCGTCCAATTAGCTCTGCCCCCAAGAAAACCGGCCCTCTCTCCCCGCCACCCCGCTTTCCCTCGTGCGCGCGCGCGCGAGGTTAACAAGCAAGAAAAAGAGAATCGCGACGAAAAACGGTGGAAGCGAGAGAAGCGCATGAGAGAGGAGAGGGGGAGCGAGAGAAGAGCGAAAAAATAGACGAGCAAATTGAATTTAAGGCTCGAGTAGTTTCAAGTATAATGACATCAGGGACACAGTCCCAGACACTGTCGGAGCACGAACAAATATAGAGAGTATTAAAGCCTCCTCTGTCGTTTTAAAATTATTTACCCACTTGGAGTAAAAAATGTAGGGCGCACATGCTTACATCTGCAAAAACGAAGGGCACAATTCGAAGGACCGAAGTGACGATTTCGAATTTCTCAGAGCTAAAATTTCCTTGAAGAATTAATTGAGCAGAAATTTGTAATATTTCTGGTCAATTTCGTGTCGAATTTTCTGGCAAACTTCATCCTCCCGTGTCTTCTTTTGTACCTCAATATGGTCGCTCTATAATTCGAAAGAATAAAAGAACGTTTTGATATTAAAATAATATTCAGCAAACAACTTATTTACATTAATAAGCGAGAGACCAATCCATAACTAGGCCCTTATCTCTCTTTTCACTTTCGCTTGAATCATAAAGATTAACAGCTGCTACAAATGGCCATAATATGGCGAATCAGTCAATTATAACGGTACGATATCATCACATCAATTTATGTTTCAATCTACCCCTTGATATCCAATCAGCTTTTCATGCAATTATTACGGATCAATCATGGTTGGACGAATTGTTACGAAAACGTCATGTTCCACTTTCACTTAATGAACGCAAAATAACGGGACAATCTAATCTTCCTCAATAATTCCAAGTTGTAGACATTTTTTTTCTTTCGATTATCGTCTACCCTCCTTCAAAACAATGTTAAACCAAATAATGAAGTTAGTAGCAGCATGCAATAAAAACAGCTAAAATGGTATTAAAATTAACATGGAATGAACATTACGACGAAAAACACAATTCAATATTTCACGAGCATTCAAAACTATTGAAATTCATGTTTCTTCGATCATCAGTAGTTCTTCAAAGCAAAACACAATTAAATAACGTGAAAGGAAGCAATGATGAAATGGAATAACGACTAACAAGAATTATTAAAAACAATTACAATTATTCTGAATGTACTATGAAAGAAGACGATCCAAGTATTCTGAAAACGTTCGATATACTTGGAAATTTTTTCCTCCACGGACATAGGACATACAGCCCATTCTCTCCTGCAGATGGTGCGTCGGCGTGACGTGGCGTGGCGTGGCGTCGCGTCGCGTCGGCTGGCGGGGTGCTTCAGGGAATAAAAAGGAGCGCTGCGCGGCCTCCCGCCGACCGCGGCCGCGGCCGCCACCCCTGGCAGGCATCGCGTGCGGCCCCCGGGGGTAATCTCCGAGGTACATCACCCTTCGCTTTGTTTCATGACGTAATTCAAGTTGTAGCCTGTGATTGGCTGGCGCGATAGTCCGAACACGGCATCGGCGCTGCCAAGTCCGTCCCACGTATTAGCTAATCCGAAGCGCCATCGGGCCATCAAAGCCGTGTCAACATTCGCGCCGCTGTCGCCACCGTCCGCTGCACGCTCCCGCCCCCTCACCCTGGTGACGCTCCGGCCGGCCGGCGCTGCGTGGTAGCGCGAACGTCAGCAGAATCCGCTCCCTGGTGAGCGAGGGGGCATGTGTGCGTGGAGAAGTACACACGGTCGCTTAGCAATTAATGAGTAATTCGTTCCCGAAATTACAAACATGCAAAAATTGCACGCGTGTTAATGACCACAGGGTAAACGTTTCTTGCATAGTAAAAGTTATGACAATTAGTTTAGCCAGTGTTTCATCTCTAGTAAGAGAAAATGTTAATACGCAAATCAATGAGTCCAAATCTCTGCAATGTTTTTTAAACATTTGCTGTTGATTTTTTCTATAGTTATTCAATATATTAGATGCGGATCACTGTAGAAATATATTAAAGGTACCTCTTGTGTTTTTATTTGCCCAATATTTTTACATAAAAATAATACGCACACACTTCAAATTCAAGAATGTATTACACAATACAATGACATATATGTATCACAAAAGAAACAATTGGTTCCTATCTTAAATGTTTATTACCATACTGAATAGACGCACTTTAGTTTCTCTCTGTAAATTACAAATAATAATTACATTTTCTCATTTTAGTTCTGAAACTCATCTAAATTTTAGCATACAGCAATGATGTAGTAGATGCGTTCATAATTCTGGCACAACGTGTCTGTCGCGATTCTCAGGGATCTCCGTACAAAACTCTCATTTTCCGCATTTCACTCTGAATGATTATATGAAAGTATAATATCTCCAAGAAAACTTTGAAGATCATGTTCCCGTCTCACTTCTCCGCGAAAAAGTACGACATTCATACTTCGCGAACTTCTCGAGAGACATACCGCCGTAGAGGGATCCAGAAAGTCGCGACAAGAAGCCACCTTTGGGCTTGAGGTGTTCGCAACTGGGACACTACGGGAGAGGCGGTGGAAGTGGGACGAAGAATCTCGGAGAATGCCTGGCGCGGGAACAAGAAGAGAGGTGTGGAGGCTTAGCGCATGGAAGAAGACGCTTCTCAGTTGGAATGTATATACAGAAAGCGTGCATGAAATTATGTGAGAATAATAAAGAAAACAAAGTGCTGATAGGTATACACTACGAACTTCAAGGCCAAACGAAACATCACGGAAAATCTATTGTGGAAGGCTGTGTTGTTTGAGAAAATGGAGCAACATTGAAAGGCGGAGGCGATGAAATAGAAAGCGAGGCATAAAAGCGAGGGAAATTATAAAATAATAGAAATTTAATTGTTAAGACTATGACGCAGGTTATCAAGTAAGCGGTAAAGAGCAAAGATTATGAGAAGTATGACTGAAACTCTGAAGTATTGAGCTGACTCCAAATCAAGTGGTATGATACCGAAAGAAAAAGGTAGAAATTGGTAGAGCATGGAGAACCGGACGACGAGGCGGCATCCGCAACTGCATGCGCGTCGGCGGATCTCAGAATAATAACGCCAGCCCGGCAGAAGGACTGGCGAAGGACATCACCGAGGTAGCGCGAGAAGCGGGTCTGCGACGAAATGTGACCGGCGACGAGGCGGGGCAGGGCGGGGCTGGACGCGGAGCAAAGCGAGCGGGGAGGGGAGATCCGGTGGCTGACTGGCCGGCCGCGGCTGCGCCAGACACATTTCAACTACATACATCAAACGGCGCAGCCAGCAAGCGCCTCGCCTCACGCGCCTTCCTGCGCCCCTCCCCCTCCCCCGCGTACCCCGCTCCGATATTTATGAAGTTCCGTAAGACGCGAGAATACTTTTGAAAAACTACGCTGGGGCTTCTTTTGAAGATTCTTCCTTCCAAATGTCTTTGCATTTCATGAATCATTCATCGTATACCGTTAATGCTCATGTTTGGGGAAAAGGTCAGTATCCCAAAGAGGGCACCGCTGCGGAAATGGCGGGACAAATTCGTTCTGTGTTCGTGGCCCACGAAGGGAATGTACATAATTGAATATTATGCATGGAAATTTTTTCTGGCGAGGCTTTTCTACTTTACCGTGTGTGTCAGTTTTTTTTATCTTCTTGTCATCTAGATGAGACACTCATGAATGAAGGAGAAACCATTTACCAGTCGGAGAGAATAAAAAGTCTAGTTTCTCACGATTTTCACTACATAAAGATTTCAATCAACTCTTACAAAAAGAGAGCTGCCTTTCAAAAATTACATCAGAATACTTTCTTTGTAATAATTTACTAGACTATCAATGTCTGACGTATGACGTTAAAAATATGGAAATATTCCGATATTTTGTTTGTTCCTTTATTTTGATGAATCTTAGAACACAGATATGTGTCTTTTCAACTCACTTTCAACGCAGTCATAATATTTATAGTTATTTTTGTAAATCTGCAAGAATATATTATTCTTCTTCTAATTTTGTTGTTTTCAGATAAACCGCGATAAGGTGTAATTTATTGTTAATGAATTAGTTCCGAGATCGGTTTCGCTTAATTTCAGATACAATGTCACCAAGTCAATAATATTAGGGTCATTATGACCACAATTGCCTATTCATAGCTTCCCAAGATTTATTGCAGATTCCTGTCCAAAATAACCTAAAACTTAATACGTTTTATATTAAATTGTATCACATCATATCTGGAATTAATCTGAAACTCATTTTGTTTTATTTAGCTGACACAATTATGTAGTGAAACGCAATCATTTCTCTGCATAAGAACTTTGAACCATTTAGAACCTAGTGATGTTTACAGACGAACAGACAAAGAGACTATGAGACAGGCAGACAATTGGAGAGATAGACGTTAAAATAAAACATGTCACTTTGTCAAACTCTCTAAATTGATTTATTGCATAATTACATGAACTTTTTTACAGTATGTATTCAATAAAGTAAAAAGTAACGCTTTGTTAATACACATTGTTAGCAAAGGAAAAAATCATGACTATTTCCAATATAATTCAGGAGTTCATTGACCAAATATAAGGAAACGAGACGTAATAATTAACTTGAAGACCCAAGTACTCTCCTGTTTTCACATAGAGCGCTTCGTACCAAGTGAAGAGCACCGCAGATGCAGCAATCGGCACGCGAGCTCACCCCCACGAAATTTCCGGAGGCGAAAGGAGGGGGGGGGGCAGGCGACCCGAAAATGCCGCTCGAGCCGAGGCCCGTCCTCGAGAGGACGGGCGAACATGCAACGCCATGCAAATCTTAGGTCGCCGCGCCGTCCTCACTTTAATTAACGGTCGAGCAGGCGCGCTTTCAACGAAAGGTCATTGCTCATGGCTTACTAGAATTTGGCGCAATCTGGCGCTGGAAAATAAAATCCAGGATAAATCCCGGATCAAGAGAATAAAACAGGAATAGAAGTTACTTCATGTCGGAATGTGTAACTGTGTAACGTTTTACTTATGCATGTAATATTTATGAGATAGTAAGTCAACTTTTGTTTATTTTGCGTCCTTAACTTTTTGAACAAGTATACAAATTAACACCATACTGAATGTGTAACAAAGTTTATAACTTGCGACTTCATTGTGATTGTCAATTTGACATAAACGTGATTGAGGAGTAGAGCAAGCATTTCTTTACACTCTTATAGTTTCAATCTTATGAAAATAAACACACGAGTTTCTATTTCAAAACCATCCATTAGTAAATAAACTCAATTACACAATTAACAATACACCTATTTAATACAAAATTCACCTTTCAGGAAACAACATTTTTCACAAACAAGCATTTTTATAACGGACTGAAGATAATGAATTGATTCATAATGCAGGTCAAATTTAATTAAATTTGAAATAATTGTTAAATCAAGACATTGAAGCACAGTAAGATCGCAGTAGTTGCTATCATTAAATGATATAAAAATACATAACGAAGAAAACACGACATTCGAGGAAATTAGTTTCGTAACCTGAGAGAAAAAGAACACCGAGGAACTTCTCCGATAGTCTAGGAATAAATCTGTCCCGAAAGAGCCAACCAGGCGAAATATCTGGAGCTCGCCTCCAGCCACATCCCAGTTCACGACCTCGCCCTCCACTTGGTTGAGTCAGCTAAGATAGAAGAGATTATAGAAAATTAATTGAAAGAGTTCGCTCCTTAATTGCAGACCAAGTTTATTAATCTGAATTTTTAATCGAAGAGGCGCACCTGAAGAAAAACCACAAAGGACGCATAAATATGAGTTTCATTTAATTACCATAAAAATTTCACGATTTCAGGGAGAACAACGAAAACGTGGCAAGCAGGCCGTAATTATGCCCCAAGAGATTATTAAACGCTGGACGTTAACCTTAATACAAGGAGGAACATAGCCATAATACAGAAACTCGCTACTACGAGGGAAGGATTCAAAGTTAAGGGAAGAACTGGAGAAACAAGAGGCTGCTCAAGAACGCAACGTATCGTGAAGAATGTTGGCCAACTCAAAACTCCGTCGGAAGCTGGAGGAGGGGGCAACGGAGGAGGGAAAGTTTCTCAGATGGAGGGAGGGGTGGGAGGGGAGAAAGGAGAAAAAGGACGGGCGGGGAGGGGAGGGGGCCGGAACGGCCGTCTTCCCCACGCTGCGCTATCCCAACAAAATTAAACCGCCGTTTCCGAGCGGGACCGTGCGTGTCCCGTGACAGACACGGCGCGGCTTTAAACAGACAGGCTAACTCGCGCACCCTCATAACGGCGCATTCCGACGCCGCCGCCGCCTCCCGCCCACGCTGCCCTTGCCATCATCCTGCATCACCCCCCCCCCGTCTGCGTCGCCTTCGCGGAGTGATGCGCCCGCCCATCCACCCTCTTCACCCACCCCTTCGCTCCTTCTTGGCGTAATTTAATAAAACGGAGATAGGCCGCTCCCGCTCGAGGAATTCATGTTTCAATCTGGCGGCTTCCGTCCCGACTGCCGCCTCCGTCGGCCTCGCGCTTCCACCGCCTCCCGCCTGGCGCGCTGCGTTAACGCTTGCATCGCGCGCTCGCGCCTGCGTTTGGTAATCGCCCAGGTTTGCGAGGATAAGTGGAATCGTCGCTGGGAACAGGCTTCTCCGTTCCGCTGAGACTCTGCGACTTACGTGGCGCCGGGTATAGGGAAACATTGCCACTTTGTAGTGAAACGGTCGACGCGGGTACACTAGGTTTTGGGAGTAGTACTTTGCTGAAGTTTATCATAAGTGCATTTGCTGACCAGCAAGTAACACAAGTCAGAGGTTCACTATTTCTGCTTTAATAATATATTTGTATTTGAGCATTCATTCTGACTATTAAAATTATTTATTCCGTGGAAAGAACGATGCAAATGATATGAAAATATCTCTTTCAAAATCAATCATTGCAACCATTTATTGCAAAACTTAAAAAAAATGAACTATTTTTCACTTCCAATTCTTGACTGTAAAATGTAATATTGTACTAAATACTGTGCATAACGCTATGCATATTGAATGTGTAATCATTGCATTTAAATGTCAAATATGCCTTAAAACAATTATTGATCTTGCACATTCTAATATAAATATCTAGATTGGAGATAATGCTCTATTTTAACGTTTAGAGTCTATGAAAATCGACTTAATTTTTTTGTAAATTTGTATAATTATCTTTAAATTGTGCTCTTTATAACTATTTCATGAAAAATATCCGCTGGTCACTTCAAAAAGTACCCAACAATAAATAAGTTGAAACAAAACTGGCATAAAATTTGCTAGGGCTTTCATCGATAGAAAACCTCTTCTTGATACTCGGTGAGGAGGGGCGCCGCGAGGTGGGAAATTCGAATTTTATAGCAAGCCTCATTCACATAATCCTTCGACGCATCCCGTCAGAATGCTCTTCTTTCACTACTGTAATTTTCGTAAAGTTGAGCATTCTCATGAGAACTACAATGAAATTGATTTTATGCTGCTTAAAAACAACAACGCCTCAAAAATGTTGATATATTATGAGTATATTTGTTTACGGAGAACTGTTTTCTTGCTTTATAAATGCACTAAAGGTAAATTCAAATATTCAATACTTTTGTAAGCTTATTGAGGATTTTTCACACATATTCTTTACAAGTAAGACGCTTATCTATCTTTATCATTACAGGAAATTAGTGTCTCTTGCTTTTCTATTTTCACCTTTTATTACCTAAATTTTCAAGCTCAAGCTTCAAGCTTCATTTTATTATTCTAAGAGAAGTTTCCAATATAACACTTCTCTAACAACCTTAACAGAACTACTCTTATTCAGAATATACATCTTACATTGAAAAACGAGTTTTGCATACTTATGACACAATCTAAGTGTAAAATAAACGAAAATAAATATTTTTATCAAAAATAAACCTTTTCATACATTTCATGGCATCAGGAGGATCCCTTATCCTGGTTCCTCACAAAGGAGGTCAGCGTGAGGCCTGCACTCTCCCAGCCTGAGAAAACCGTCTGCTGCGGAAGGAAGCGCAGTGTTAGCACGAGGTAATTGACCGTAAGTGTCGACGGAAGGGAGTTAAACCGCGAGACCGTATCCCCCGGTAAAATACGCGCCTGACGTTCTCTTCACGGGGTGGGGGTGGGGGCAACTCTCCATGGCCAAGGGCGGCAGCGAACAGACCCTCCCGGGATTCGCGCGGAGGAGCAGCGGAGATAAGAAAGGTGGAGACGCGTGGGGTGGAGAGAGAGAGAGAGAGAGAGAGAGAGAGAGAGAGAGAGAGGAAACGATGGGGGCCGCTAGAGCAGCTTCGATTCTAACAAGTACGAGATAAGAGTGATCGGGAAGGAATAGACTAGAAGTGGTCTGCATGTAGGAAAAAATTAATTGATCATGAATATAGGAGAAGGGAGAAGTAGAGACGGTCGAGAAGTGGAAGTTGGCGGAAGGAAGCTGCCGCGAGGAGAGGGTGGAGCATGGTGAGAAGAAGAAGGCCATTAAGGACAAAAGTAAATGAGAGATAAGGGGAAAATGCGGCGGCAAAATGGCCCAAAAACCTTACATGATTCGTAAGCATCGCGTGCTGTACCTATTATCCTTTACTTATTTCTTCTTGGTGCATTTTGAATCTTGCATTCATGTCATGAATATTTATTTTCTGAAACTGATTTTATTAATCTTTTAAATAAATTTAAAATGTCTTCCGTCAAACTTACATATTGTGCTGACATAGAACTCCTTATTATTTATTTGAGTGAGTTTATTTGCTCACTCTTTCTATCTCACTCTTTCTTTTCAGGGTATTTTTCTGTCTGTCTTCTCGCAATGAAACACGTACTGATAGAGTAATGCTAAAATTTGACTCTTATTTCATTCCAAAGATCAAGAGCAAGGATGTTACTGATGATTAAGTTTCTTTTAAGAACTAATTGCAAAGATAAAGGAAAACTTTTCGAATACTTGCTGTGTACACAGCCACCTTCGAATATGGCGCGCGCGCGCGGGCAGGCGCGCACTCTTTTCCGAAGCAGCGAAGCAACAAAGTGGCAGCCGCGCCAGCGGACCAGCGAGCCAGGAGCGCGAGTCTGCGCCAGCGGCCTTATAACGGGCGGCCCGGCTCTGGGTCGAGCAGAGTGCAATGAGGAGAGAGCCGAGCAACTAGACTGCGTGAGAGTGACGTGTTACTGCGACGAAGTGCTGCAACGGACTGGCGCCGGATTTGGTACATCTCCCGGAGATTTGGTGACACTGCTACGACTTTGGACTCTTCTCTTGGACCACGGAATTTTGTATGGGCAAGAAAACCCAATCTGTATTTCTGTTGTATAATAAACTGTCTAGTTTAGACTCTGCCTCTTTTTCATATATTTCAATACTCATAAATGTTTCGAATTATAATCACTTGATGAACAGTTATTGTATCTCTTGTGTTAATTATTAATTCTTTATATTAGAATTTATTCTTGAATATTAGAAATAAGAAATAGCGTACTTAAAATAAAAACAATAAAAAAGACAATTGTACAATGTCATGCCTGTAATAAAATGTAACATAAGAACGATAACGTGAATAACATGCATAGGAAGTCATGGTGTGATCACATCAGCACATCCCTTCCTGCAGAGAAATTTTCCGCAACTACGCAATGGTGACAAATGCAACGAAGTGCAGGAGCCCCGCGCGGACGCGACCTTTGGCAAGCGGGTCCCAAGCGCCGCACGTGACGCGGCCGCGCGGAGCAGTTACGCGAAGGCAGGCGGTTGCCGCCATGCATCACCTTGCGCCGTGATGAATCTGAACGCGGGTCCGACGCGGCCCTGGGGGGACCGCGCGACAGCTCCGACGGCGGCATTGCCAACATGGGCGGCAAAAAGGCACCGGTCCCTGCTGCAGCCGCCCCACCTCACGACGCTCTCTGTTAGCACCGAGGGACCACTGACCAGGCGCTCGTAGTGGAATCTTTCTAGTTTGCTTCTCGGGAGTTTGTGTGTTGGAATTTTTTATTTTTATTGAATTATCCTTCCCATTACATGTCGTTAAAGTAGTTTATTTGTTTGTTAATCCCCAGGTTCTTGAAGATTGAATCATCCCCCACCCACATGATCTGAAAATCGTCGATTTTTTTAAATGTATCCTATTAGCTCACAGATTTGCTAATATATTTCGACGCTTAAGTGTTCAGGTCAAGGAGCATCAAAACAACGGTTACGATAAAATTGATTCATAACTGTGAATGTACCGCATCTAAGTTTCTGAAGATCTGATTAAAACGCACGTTGTCGGAGGAATTAATTTTGACAGGCATTTCGTCAGTTTTGTATTCCGCAAGTTCGATATGGCCACTGTAAATTTTCTCTCCATTCGAAAAATCCACGCACCTTGCTTAGAATAGAGCCTGAACTGTTGGTCGAGAGGACGATAGCAAAACTAACACACTCACTAAGTAAGTATTGTTGAAAGGCGATTATCTTCAACACCACCGACACTTTTACCACCATCGTCGTTTTGTCGGCGAAGTAGTCATTACCGTAATCAAAATTGTCGATACCAAATTCCTATTTCAATAATAAATTTCAACAATATATGAATCTCAATTAATAGCATGAAAATCGTCGTCTAGAATTTTCAATATCCACTATATGACTCATTCAATATGAAATGAATAGAACTGCTTTTAGGCTACAGACATTTCAGAATGACACAAGGAAGCAGATTGTGCCTCTAATAATGCAGTCAATTTTAAGTTTTGTGTATCAAGTGAATCCTTAAAACCATACTCATAGTATAATTCTAAAAATATGAATTGTTCTCTCTAAAACGCTAACACTTATTTCTACACAAAAGAGTGCTCTGTGTCTCTTCTGTTGTTCCATTACGTCACACTTGCGCCACACCGTACCCTCCTTACCCTCATCACTCACTTCTGCGCATACTGCTACCCGTATCTACACACACACACACACACACACTTCTCATCATCACCATGTCCACCGCCGCCCCCTACCCTCCAGACGCAACCTCCCCCGCGCACCAGGTGCGGGAATTTGTCAGCGCTAACAGCCGCCGGGAATATTATTGTGTCTCGCCAGAGGAGTTCCTGCGCAGAATGCGCCGTTGTCGGCGTCGTTTTTCGCGCTCCGCCCCGGCTCGCCACTGTCCGCCCCCACGGCCCGCTTTTTTCCCTCTGACACCCCCTTTCCTTCCCGCGCCCCGCCCGCTCGCCACCCACTCTCCGTCCGCATGTAGCGCGAAAGTTGCGCCCTCCTGCAGAGGAAGAACGACTGAATCCACGCCCGCTGTACAAGGATTAGTTCGTCGTGCGCGCCCACCGCGGGGAGAAGTTAATTTGTCCGCGTGCGCTGACCGCTGGCGCCGGCGCCAAATGGCCTTTCTTCCGTCACATGAATTTGTATTATCTTCCCTTATGGCGTGCGTGCGTGCGTGCAAGCGCAGGGGAGGGGACGCCAGAGGGACGCGGCGCTTCTTCAACTGTTCACCTGAGCTTTTGCTGTAAACCTCCGCGCTTTAGACAAGTTCATGCATAGACGTGCTTTTGAATCTCTTATCTGACGCGGTGCGAGTAAAAATACTAAGCGCATCAACCTTGACAGTCAATATCTTAAATACACACGCTGAACAAGTGTAGGGAACAGCAAAGTGTTTTTTTTATTCTTCTGGAATTGAGCAACCAATGCAATAGTTTGATTGCTTAATTGTGGGCTATAACCCTTAGTTAACAAGCTTGTCCTTTACAAAAATATAATTCATATCGCTGATAAGTAAACATCTCAAAGAAAAGAAATCGACAAAATAATGTAATGAAATAAAATTGATTTAAATACGTGATCTCTTTGGCAATTTCTTAGAATTATTCGACAGGACGAAATCTTATCGGTTCTGATAGAAATATTTTTCACGACGAAAACTAGAGTTAAAGAAAAAAATATAAATCTTCACAATTACGTAAATGTTAAATGAAACAAACAGCTCAAATAAAACAATGACCGTTATACAACAATTACACAGATTAATGATCGGATGATCTCATGACGTCTTCTACTCGTGTTCGTCATGAATATACACGAATTGAATTTGCTCTGGTTCCATTCCACACTTCTAACACTATTCTGTGGCCATAAAATGTCTTAACAGCAGTGTCGGGAACGTTATTCACAAAAAGCGAGCAGAAAGAGTGACGAGCAGAAAGCGAGCAGGCACAAACTAAGGTATGTCAGCCAAAATATTTTCAACAACTTGGTGAGGGCCATGGGGAGACCAACAACTGTAATTGTCACCATCAAGTGATAATTTTCTAGATATGACGCAGATAAAGGAAGTGAACTTATCATAGTAGCAGAAAGAGATGCTAATTTGGAACAATGGCAATTACGAGGCTTCGGCAAGAACGAATCGCAATGGGCTGCATTAGAAGTTTGCAGCAATCACGAAAAATCCAACCTGCAATTTCTTCAGAGTAGTGAGATAACCTTTCAGTCCCTACGAATGCTATTACAACACAGAAGAGATTTTCAATGTAAATAGGTCAATATCGCTCGATCTGTGCAGAGGTAGAATTAACACTCTTTGGGTGGAAAGTGAACAATCAGGGGCGACGAGAGTTTAAGTTTAAGATAATAAATAGAATGATTGCGAATGTAGAAGAATCAATGAAGAAAATTAAAAATAAATCAATTATAAGTGGAAGGTGTTTCTGCAAGTTTAGAAAAAGGCATTAAATATGTGGACTGAGAAAATGAATAGGGTAACGAGGAGGATTTCGCGGAGATGCGGTGTAAACTAGAGTGGAAAGATCACACAGAAAAGTCAGAGTACGGATTGAGAGGTCAGACATGGTGATGGTGATGATGATGATGGTGTTGGTGTTGGTGGTGATGGTGGTGGTAGAGGTGGATGTGGTGGTAGCAATTGCGGTGATGGTGACGGTTGCAATGCCTGTGACTGGTGTCGGAGTCAGTGACCGGGTCAGTGATCTAGGAGGCGGTAGTGGTAACGGAGGAGAATGTGGAGGTTATAATAGGACGGCAAAGGAGGCAAACACGGAATTGGTAGAATGACGAGAGTGAACCGAAAGCACACGTTTCTTCAGTAGTAGATTCATTCATGTCCTGGCATAGAGTGGAATGTAAAGTACGCATGTAACGTGGATGGTGGAGAATGCATTTCCTGCATATTCCTGTACCCTAATGGCAGACAGATGAACCAGAAAACATAGAAGGAGAGAGGAAGCAAGTCGAGAAGAATGAAAAACGCGCGAGCTAAGGGAGGTTTAGAGCTTTTGCGAGACGCCAGGATTGATGTGTAGGAAGAAAATAGGACAGAATGAACGATTGATGCAAGAAAGAGGAGGAGACTGCTCTGAAGATGGGTTGCAGAGATAAAACTAAACGCATTCGGCAGCAGGGATGTCCAAATCTAGAGAGAACATCTCTACGTTCAATGGTAGCGTTGAGTATATTACACAAAGGGTGTAGTTCGAGAGAAGAGGGATAAAAAAAGAGGCACGTAAAGTTGCTTGTGATATGGGCTTGATATAAAGAGTTATATGGTGTTAAGTGAAGAAACCCATAAAAAGAGGGTTTTAGGTTAATAAATACCGTCTAAATATAAAAAGACAAGAAAAAATAATTTCAATTATCAGCAAAAACAACCCATTCACTAATAATAGATGAGACTGGAAGTTTCTAGGTTCGAGTCCCGACTGTGGCACGATTTTCGACATTAGTTTGTCAGCTAGGTCGAATTCAGTCTGTCTGGAGGAGAATTCTAGCGGTCGGCTGCTCTGGTCGGTGTTTTTCTATGACTTCTCCAATCGACACCAGGAAATTATCGAGGCTAACAAACGAGCGACGAACCGCGCGCGATCTTTCCTTCCCATTCCTTGACATTTCCTTACCCCTTACTTAAACATACACTAACATGCACTACACTACCACACATACCGGGAGATCAGTCGAGGATTAGAGCTTTTCCCGGCTGGGGCAGTGCCCCGCAAATGGGAGATACCTGGTTGAAAAAAAACGCTAGTCGACGGTAGGTCGGCGCCGAATCTCCCTATCCAGCGGGGAAGATCATCACCACGACGACGACGACGATGACGACGACGCCACCGCCGCCGCCGCCGCCGCCGCCGCCGCCGCCGCGAGAAAAAACATGCACTACACTTACGGAACTAACGACTTTAGCAGTTGACTCGCCCAGAATCACTAACAATCAATCAACACTACAAGAAAGATAAAACACTATTCTGAAGTTATAATAATTGTAGATAACGACTGGTATGTATTAAGTTGAAAAATGCTTTATAAAAGTTGTTTAAAAATATAAAATCTACCAACTTATTTTGGAAACAAAATTTTGAACAGTTATAAAGTAGGTGGTGGAAAGCGTGATAAGCGAGCAAAACACCCACAAGTGCTGCACGGTGGAAAATGGTTCCAGAACGGCGAGCTCAAGAGGCGAAATGCGAAAAGGCGATACAGCACTAAAGTAGCGGATGGAAGGAAAAAAGGCATGAACAGGGACGGGATTTGAGTGAAGGAGGGGATGCAGCGATGGTTCTCCGCTCCAGTTCCGACAGACACCGTCTCTTGCTTCGCGAAGGGGATTCGCTTGGGAGGTCGAGGAGGTAAGTTCGTCACGTGCAGACGTAATAGAAGATTCCGCAACGTTGCACAGAATCAAAATCTTTGGAAAAGTTCTCTTCGCAGACAAACAGGTGCTAGAAGTTCGAAAGGATTCTTCATATACGAGTAAATGATACAGAAGAGTTTAGCATGAGAACTTCATCACTCTTCGTGTTCTGAATATTAGAAGTACTAAAATGAGCGCGTTGAAAGGGAGACTGTGCAGTCAACACAATGATTTATCTTTAATCTGATATTTGATATTTAAATGTTATAAATGCACGTAAAAATATGTCTAGCAATGTGTAAATCATTGTTATAAATTAGTGGTGGTGTTCATTAATTCTTCAACTACCGAGGTATTTTGCACACGTCGAATACCAAGGGGGGGGGGGTAACGAAGGGAAAATTCAATGTACTTTTAAAATGTTTACCGTAAATGTCGTAACATGTTTTCGTTATGCAGATTAAAAAAATTTATATAGAAATAAATATTTAGGGATTTAAACAATATATTTTACATGCAGGTCTTCGTTCATGACGAAGACGTCTCGAATGCCAAACCCTGCCCTTTTAAAACACATTGCACTATTCGTAATGTCCATTTCACTTGATTCTCTTCAACAGTTTCTGAACAGATGTATCCGTCATTATTCACGTTTTCCGTATCTTCAGCACTAATACTATCGTCAACTTAATTATAACCTTTACATTACCTTCATCACTCTCACAAAACAATCTGTACACTTCACGATCTTCTTCACATAAATCTTCAGGATTTTGAATACTTAATAACTTTTCAAAACCATCAAGACTAGTAATTCTTCGACACGTTCACATACTAACTCACCAGCACTACAATAACACTTCGTTCACAACACCCTCTCCCGCTAATAACATAACCTTCAAAATACGGTATTAAATCCCGAATGTCCAATACTAACGGGAGTAAGATAGTAACCCCAGATATAAATTGAATAACTAACGACTACAGGCCAAAAATGCTAAGTTTTTACAACTAGATATTTTAGATTAATACGTAAAAAACAACTACACAAGATATCAGAAGTGTAAAAAATTGTAACATGATAAAAAAATAATAAAATATGCTTTGGGGTAACTCAGTTACCCCCTCGGTAGCAGAAAGGTTAATATCTTTCTTTGGAAGTTATTGTCTAAGAAATCTGCCAGTATTTCTGTTAGACTGAGAGATGCATTCTGTTAGCTGCAATCTAAAAATTGAGAATACGAAAAATATAATGTAAATGAAATTGTTCTACACGATAAAAACTGATGTTGTTTGAGAGCTCTTGAAAATAAAACAGAAACTCTGATTAAGAAGCAATAGTCATTCTTCTTTAAAATTAAATTATATCTTATTTTTTAACATTCAATTTTAATTGTGAAATCTAACACACTATTTTTTTACAAGAAAATATATTTCCAGCAAGTTGTATACAAAATATTTGACTATTTTGCCTTTCACAGCTTTACCTCATTTTCGTGGCAGATGCTCGTATTTTTGCCCTACAGAATCCTTTATATCCTATAACATTCGGATAAGTGTATTGGGGGGTTAGCAAGCAACCCCCGTAAGAGAAAAATAAAATATTTCATGATTTTTGCTGTATATCTGTTATACCTTTATTAGACAATAGCTAAAGAAAGGTTTGCCTATTATTCTGTTTATTTAAATTTTTGAAATGGACGGTTGCAAGAACGATAGCAATATTGTTCCCTAAAGATCGAGTACGGTCTCGCACGTCCCGTTTTTACATATCGTGGCAAACACAATGTGAGCAGACCTTCCTTCGCTCCGCTCCTGCCTAATAACAAAAGCGGCAGCAAGGCGAAATGCCGATTGCCGCTGCGTTGGCGGGCCCGCGAGCAGAGACAACGCGTCCAGGCCCTCCGGTGGCGGCGACCAGGCGTCGTCGTCGGTGGCGAGCTGCGCGCGGGGCAGGGGGCGGAGCCCAGGGGGCGGCCCGTACACTGCAGTCATCGTGAATATTGCAGCTGGCAACGGCGCGGGGCGGCGCGGCGCGGCGCGGCGCGGCTCGGCTGCACGCTGGGGCCCGCGGAGGCGGCCGCCCGCCCGCGCGCCCCACGCGATGGACGGAGCCCGGCACGGGCCGCCTCGCCTCGCCTCGCCTCGCCTCGCCTGCCTGGGCCTGGGCCACCCCGCGACGCACACACTATTACTTCACATGGGGAACGTATTTCACAAACTCAAACTTGTAATGCACGATGATAAGAGCAAATTGCATTTCTACTTGATTTTATGCGTATTCCATTTGGTAAACATCTTACGATCATTAACTACTTTTAAATTATATATTAATGTCTCCAACACACTGAGAAATATTCTAATGACTGCGATATTGCTTAATCTATTTTGATACAAAGGATGTTTTATAAACATTGCCTTTCGATTCCTTTGTCAGAGAGGAGGAAAAGAAGAAGAGATGTTAGTGTGAAGTGAAAAGTAACAGTAAGTAAGAGAAATGCATTTCCAAGAAACCGGGATTAAAATGTACATCAGTTTGTACTGGTGAAGCTTAAAAACCAGGAGGGAAAGAATCTTGAGGAAAAATCATTGATTCAGCACAGACCCAGACCATTGTTACATTTTTTTTAAACAACGCATTTATTTAAAGTGTTCGCAGATTATTTTCGAGTATTTCAGCTTCATATATTTCTCTATTTCCTTAATGCAAATACTTATCGCTAATGAATAGCAAGTATCACACAAATGATAAGAATAAAACACATACCTTTTATTGAATAAATACTATGTATTAATTATACAGTACTTTAAAATTATGATTAGACCATACTTATCAAAACGGTTCAAAACTATTATGTTAAAATTGTAAATATATTAATATATTATTTGTACCTCAAAATATTTATAATAAAGTTTTCGACTTTTGAATTTTATGTTGAAGTTGTGGAATATATGCCAAAATACTTATTTGCTTTATCTCTAAATATATGTAATAATGCTTTGCCGTTGAGAGAAACGAATCTCACGCGATGTAAAGTATTTCAGTGCCTTGTTATACTCCTACAACAAACGGATTATTTCTAAAAGCAGTGTTATTCGATTCTTAAAGGTTAATTTTGCCCCTTTTTCTCAAAAGGAGAGTACTCACATTTCCTAACAAAATGAGAGAGTGCAAAATTTCTGAGAACTAACATGTCGATAGAAAAGGTTTGTTTTTAAATTGCAACTCTTGTCAACTGCATGGAACATTTCTCAGAATGATGCCTTTAAACATTTAATCTATTTTCGTATGTCTTGTTTTATTAAGTTATTCCACATGACGAAATTAGTTTCATTATTAGGTGTGCTCAAAACAAAGATAATGTAATTCTAAGCCGAACATAATTATAACCGAAATTAATATAAGAAGAAATAACTGATATTTTATCTAAAATGTAGATCTTAATCGTGATCAAAATACATCTTTAAAATATCTTTAAATTTAGTTATATTCTTAAACACTTTAGCGGGCAATGTGCAAGAGTGTGTGAAATGGATGCAAGGGCTGTCCTGAAGAATGAAGGGCTGAAGAGGAGCCCGAGACGTGGCAGGGAGGGAAGGGCCTGCCAAACGCCGAGCTGTCGTTGTGAGGCGCCAGACTGCCCGGCGCTTCGGCCCAGCGCACAAATATTGGCTCTCGCCCGCCCGAAAAATGTATTTGAATAGCGCGTTATTGGAAGAGGCGGCGCCAATACACTGTAATACGCAGACGCCGTTTTATGCTTGTTTTTCAAGAGTTTGTAGCGCATCAAAGCACTACAATTGGAGGAGTCGCCTGACAAAAAAATTTAAGCAACACATTTGATTTCATCCAGAAATTCCTTTTATATGCCCAATGACTTGAGGGAAATGTTAATTGTGTCAAGTAATGAGTTGTTTTTCTTCAAGTACTAGATTTTAATTTAGAAAGATTATGATTCATGGCGAACTAATGAGAAACATTACCTGGAAACCGTAAATGAATCGTTTTCATTATTTTATAATAAGTTAACAATACAATAAGGAACTTGTCAAGCGAACCTTCTCTAAAATGAATTATGCTCCAAACTAAGAATAATAATATATTCTTTGTTATTAAAAACGGTCTTTTATGACAATTTTTACAGTATTGTAGATTAGAGAAGCCATGCTGGAGCGCACATAAAGTATTTGTTTTACGGCACAGCGTAACATTCACACTCACTCTGTCGTTTAAAGAACATGAAGTTTATCTTTGACAACCAATGGGTTAAGTAACAATGTTTAGTACATGCACTGTACACAACTGAACATACTGCATAAAGTCGCGCGTTTTAGTCTGACAAATTATCAGTAGGCCTAGATTTACTTATTATATAATTATAAATATCGCAATAGTCACATTATGAATACATCGTGTGTTAAATAACTGTCTTAATATTTTACTGAAAATAAAGTTTCAAACACGAAGATCTTCGAAACTAATCATGGTATTAAACCATACAGGGAATTCAAATACTCGTACATAAATGTATTGCTTGTGATGTGTTGGAGATACCAACAACAAATAATATTACTTGTGCTACGCTGGTTGCAGATATTAACCGAGCTCTGCCAAATTGTGGGAAAGGGGGATAAGACAATTGCTTCCATTTTCTTACTTCCCGCCATTGCACTGAGTGCAACTTTGAATATTCATTATTTTATGTCATGTTACTTACTGGTGGAAATACTCACATGTTTCTCTAAAGCCAAGGGAATAATTACGAGAGTTACGAAGGTGTTGGTTCCCCCCTCCCCTAAAAAAGGAGTCATAGAAAAATTTCCTATGCAATACGTGTGTGGTCTTGGAGAGTATAGAACTCGCAAAGATCAGTGCACACGTTTTTTGGATTATATTATCATTTACACGATCTGTAATAACTTATTTTGCGCACTTACCACGTATATAAGTTTTTAGATTGAATGAAACATAAAACAGGAATAAAACAATTATAGATTAACAAAACGGCGCTACCACCTTGTGCAGTTTCGAATAAAACTCGTGTATCTGTTGGTCATACGAAACTTGCTGGGATGCATGCTTTAAGTATCATCAGACGTTGTGCGCTCTTGCCCCTCTGCCGGAGATCTGCGACGCTCCACACGTCTGCACTAACCTCGGCCGTCCGCCGGGCGACGGGCCGTGACGGGCGGGCGCGAGGCGCCGCCGGCGGCCCGCTTTCATCCATACGAAGAAGGCGCGCGCCCCATACAAGAATTGGAGCGCGCAGCCGCGGCGCTGCAGCACTTGCGCCGGCCCGGCCGTGCGCGCAGCCCTTCGATGAGCTCATGACAAAGTCATGCCAGAGCACACGACGCAGCGCCTGTCTCCACCTACGCGGTCGACCTCGCGTGTCTCCGCTCACTACCCTCGCTACCCTGCACCTCATTCTCATGCTGCCACTCCCCTGTTCTTCTTGAGTGTTCGCTTTTGAATCTTTCCCACTCACTCTCTCCTAGCTCACCTACGATCCTTCCTCTTCTTTATTCTCTCCTCATTATTTGCGCTAGACCGCTATTTCCTGTCGAACACTACCTTCCGCCCGGACTACCTCTCCCTGTCCTCACTCTTAGATATGCTTTGATCAACCTAACCACCATATTTTGCCATCCCACCCTCCTCTTATAGACAAATATCATCTCCTTCCACTGTAAACCACCCCACCACTCCAAATTCACCCCAGACAACGCCCCCCAGAACTCGGTTTCCCTCCGCAATGCCTCACATGTCCGTGGCATCGCCGGCGCCGCGACGACCTTCAAGACTGATGGAACTCATAATAAAATCATACAAGGGTGCTCGCGGGCGGCCTGGCTCCGCGCCGAGGCGAGGAGAGGCAAGGCCGCCACTCGCCAGTGATCGGGGAACCGCATTAGGGAGAATCCGGTGAGGAGTGGGGCGGCGATCGCAACGCGGGGAATGACGTGATGGAGAAGACTTAGGGTAGGACAGGGGTAAAGTGATCACAGAAATATGTGTTCTAACTGTGAAGTAGTCACAGCGATCTGTCATCTAAAGAAAGGCAAAGAAAACATGCAAAGATTTACAGTTAGCTAGATGGAAGGGAGGAAATTTTAAAAGAAGTGCCATTACCCTCACATTTACAAACAAATGTGTACAAAATAACAAATCAAGAATGTTTCAATGGGGAAGTTTTTCTTCTGAATTCAAGAGAGAAACCAGAGGAGAAGAAAGTTAAATTAAAGATAAGTTAGTAATAGTACGTTAAGTAACGAATGCGTCAGTCATCTCGCGCACGTGAGGTGTGAACTATTTTTAAACACGCTGTATGTCAAAGATGCTTCGCGCACGCTTCGCTATGGTTTCCACCATACTAGTTAAAAAGAAAACAATAACTCGTTTTGCACAAGGGAAACAAGCACAAGAGACCGTGTTTCGCGCATGTCAGTAAAGGGAAAAATATAATTACTTATAAAAATGTGTAGTAAGAAAATAACAGTATTAAAATTATACTAAAAAGATAGAAAACATACGTAGAAGAAATATATGTATTTCTAAATCATATTGTAAGAAAACAACAATTTAGTAGAAAAATACGAAAAAAAACAATAATATAAAATATTGAGTTGTTTTGAAGTAAATGTTTAGTTTTAGTTATTAGATGCAAGAATGATAGAATTTTACTCCAAAGATCATTAGTACATTTCTCATTAAACAAAATGAACAGTTATTCTTTGATAGAGATTGATAGAGGGTCTTTGGCCCGAGGGCATTTTGTCGCCTGAGGTTATTAGAACCAATTAACGCCCGTGATACATACATAATTTTATTCTTTTACCTCTACTTTTATTGATTTAGATTTACTTATTTACTAATTACCTATATGTTAACTTGACTCTTGACGTTTTTTCATATTTCTTTCCCATAATTCCCTCTCACAATTCCCTCCTTAAGGGAACATGGAGCATCATTCAACTGTTGTCATATTTCTCTTGTACCCACGGTGCTCTCGATCCAGGTAAGTCATACAGCTTATATAGAACTCCGTATCGAATGGCAATAACAAGCTATAATGTATCAATAAAAAATAATTTTATTTTTAGTTTTGCTATCAATAATAACTCTAATACTAGCTAATTTTTGAAAAACGCAGATAACATCAATCTTCACAACTGAAGTGCTGCCGTGGCCTGGTTTGTTGGTGAGTGGGCTGATCTCGAGGGGCAGGGGGCGGGCAGGGTGTTGCGGGGTGCGGCGCGGCGTGGGCGCAGGCGGTCGCGAGTTGCGTCGGAATGGATCGGCGGTGGGATTGACGCGTGATGTAGCTCATGGTAAAGTCATGGACCGGGGCGGCGTCCGTGCCTCCCGCACCTCCGGCGTCCGCCCAGCCTCCATCTCCTCCCCGTGGTCGGGTGGCGGACGCGCCCCGTTGCTATGCGTCAGCCACGCATCGGACGCGCGATTGGCTTTCCCCAAACCCGCTGCGTTCCAATTTCATTGCCTAGTTCACTGACGCGCGCGTCTCTGAGAGGAATTTGAACACTAGTCGGCTCTCTGAAAAGGGCTTTCAGACGCTGATGATACTTCGTACCTGATACTTCGTACAGGAGGGGTTAAGAAACAAATTCAAAACTTATATATTTTGTGAATGTGAATTGCAAATCTTTTTCAAACTATCATTTCATTATTGAACACTCTAGTAAAACATTATTTGTTAATTTGTAAACATATAAGATATAACGGCAAATTTCATAAACATTACACACAAAACAAAGGCATGAATGTAGCTAAGAAGACTTACTTGGGAACAAATTAACTTACAATGTGGTAAACATAAATTGGTTGATTTTTTTAACTCTCCTAAGAAATGAACATCTTTTGTCATTCGCAATAACTCTAATGTAGATGAGACAATTAGAAATCTTGTTTTAAGAATATTAATACAACTTTAAAACTTTTAAGCAACAATGCTATTAAAATGATTAATATTATTAAATTTTCTATTAAATCAATTCTTTGTAGAGGAAACATGACAAAGAAAGTTAAAGAAGGAAATGTGAAATAAGTAATTAATGACCTGCTTCTGCACACATCTACGTACATAACCAAGTCGTTCTTTTTGACCCTTTCATGTAATGAGTTGACTAATATTCACCAAAATACACTCATGATATCTAACTACCATTAGATTAAGTTATCTCAAAAAGTTATCCGACTTTCTCTCCATTCATGAGAATTCTCCAAGGCGGAATAAGGTTACGTCGATACAAAGAGGCACTCCAATGTTGGCATTATCTAGACCAAACTGTCGGCCACGTGTCAGTCGTAAATTAAACATATCTCCTTTTCTTCAAAGCCATTTCCTCAGTCCCACAAACGAGTAAGGACTCGCAATGTCATCTCCGGGATGATACCCACACGGGTTAACAGCTGACGACGTGCGGATAAGGCTGCCCCCCGCGGTCGCCTCGTGGGCCGGCCATTCTCTTAGGGCGGCGGCGGAGGCCCGCGCTCGAGTTTCGGCCTTTGATGGATCACGGGCGACGGGCAGGCACGCGAGGCGCGGGCGGGCGGGCGGGCGCACGCTAGGAAGCAGCGGCCGATAACCGCGATAACGTCGCCCGCCATCCCGCCCGTCCGCCAGCACCTCCGACTGCGCTCTCAACCGAGGGGAAGCCGGAAAGGCGAGGAGACTCAGGGGTAAAGAAACAAAAGGACAAGGAGATCGAAGGACAAGAGGAGTGAAATGAAGGAGATTGAGGGACCAGAAGATTGATTGAAGAGCAGGAAACAGAAGGTCGGGGAGGATGGAAAAGGCGGAGATAAGTCAGAGGCGAGGATGTTGATATGGTGAGGAGACTGATGTAGTGAAGAAAATGCAATGACGAGGAGAATGATATGACGAGGTGAATGAGATGGCGAGGAGAATGATATGGCGACGAGACTGATTTGGCGCGGAGACTAATGTATGGAGGACACTGATAAAGCGACGAGACTTCTGAGTGAGGAGACTGAAGTATCAGTGGATTCAATGTACTTGAGTGCAAATACACCTAGCCAATGAGTCATCGAGGCCGACTGGAAATAGAAGGAAGAGGGTTGAAAGGAAATCCATGGTGATTTGGAGACGTTTAACATGCCAGAACAGAAACCAAACATCAATGCCTAAAGCGGGATTTGAGCCTGGGACCCTTCGAACCGAGGCTACTAAGGTTACCCAGGTCAATACCTCTTTCAAGTGGTACACATACCTTCATATATCATAGCCCTAGAATGTCTTACATTTTTATTATATTCATCTTGATCCAAGATGTGGATTTTTTTCTAATAATCATCAACTTCCTTTTGGAATTCCATCAAAATTGTGATTTTGAAAGAGAATTGAGACAATGCAAACGAAACTCAAGTCGTCAGATGATCAACATGAATATTTCCAAGAACAGTCAGTTCCCCGAAGTATAGGGCATGTCTTAGCTCCTTCCACAAAACAATACGCATGGAAAGTAGTAGCAGATTTTCATTTTTCAATGACGAGCTGGAATATTTCTGGAAAAATAATTTTGTAGAAGGAAAATCTTCTTTAAGCAGCCGTTTTTCAGGGGTGCTAGAGACTAAAATCAACAAATCATCCGATTCGCCGAGTGAGAATTGGACGGAATCCTCTAATGGTATTGGTGTTACAACACCTGTGATCATTTAATCCTCTAACGGTTTCTAAATATTCACAGGGCTTCTATCTTACATACGGAAAGAAATTGCTCCAAATTTAAAGGTTACGTGAATATTGGAACTTGCGACAGCTCATATTCACTTGTAGGTTGGGTTCTCTTATAACGGGAATTTTGTATTAAAAAACGGGGATGTACAATAAAACAAACATGGAATTTATTTAAATAAAAATGTAATTATTTATGTATTTCCAGATATTTCTTGAGCTTGAAGGTTTCTTGTTATCAACCGTCATGAACTTCTTTACGTCAGGATGGGAAATATGCCACTTTATCTTTCAAATATCAACATAAATTAATTAATTAATTCACTATTTATTGGTTATGTAAGTAAAAATGAGAATATATGAAATGCGCAGTTACGTGTCATGAATTTCAAATGGGACTAAAAAGTTTAATATCCCTCCTTCAAATCATTTATTATAAAAAAACATTTTTCACTAGAAAATTCAGAGGATTTCTGAAAAGATAATTAATTCATACGTCCGTGACTGGTGGTGGGATCTTTGCAGGCTTTTGAAAAGGTAATATTGGAAGTCCAATAGACGTAAGTAAACAATGCATGGCCGTATGACGACGTGGACAGGGCCTCGGCTCTTATTAACAGTAATAAGGAGAACCTCAAGGCCCCAGCATTTGGCCTTTCCTGCACGTTTGCCCGTCCTTCCAGCAGAGCTGCGAATGAATCGGGGAGGCTTTCTATCGTCAATTTTGCACGAATTTCATCGCAGGGCGTCGGAAACAGAGTACATTCCCGTGTCGTCACAAAGTGGATGTCATTAAAATTGAATTACCTCGCTCCCGGGGACGCGTCCCCTCCGCCCCCTTCGCCGCCGCCCCCGCCCCCGCGCTACGCTCATTCCTGTCGCCTTCACGTGTCTCCGTGTCCACGCTCCGTTCGTCCACCCCATGCCCCTCCCCTTCGCGCAGCCCCTGTTCCCTTGCCGCATCGACGACCATTGTCACCTGTGCGAAACTTCCTTTCTCTTGAGATCACTAGTCTGAACTCGGATGAGCGCCACACGATCGTCACGAGATATCAAAATGTCCTCTTGTCAGAAACAAAGAGCACTGTCTTGTTGGATATAAATGAATTCTTCAAATTGGATATAAAAATGGGTGATACGTCATTTCCTTCCTCTTCTGATATCTATTATTAATCCCATAGATATCTCGATAAATAAAGAAAAAAATTAAAAATCCACAATGAATTTCCTGGGAATTACAACATACAATTATTTTTGTCTTGCCTCAAATTTCGTATTAATTTAAAATCATTTTAATATATTTCAATTGACATAACTTATGGAGTACTTCCGATGAATACCAATACATACAGTACTCTTCGCAAGGAGACATGGAACAATACTCTACGAACTTTCGCAATGCCTACAGCGCGTGTCCAGAGAGTAGGCGGGCGTTTATAGAATCTCTTTTCTCGCAGAGCGGCCGGCCTGTGCGCAGGCGATGCTCATGCGCCCACGCAATAAGAGTGGGTTAAAAATACCTCTGGAAATAGGTTAAGTGCGGGCGCGCTCTTAGTGCCTTCAAGTGGACCGCTCTACTGCGCGCTCGCCGCGAGCCAGCTGCAGCTGCGGCTGCCGCTGCAGAGAGCCGCGCCTCTGTTAACTGGCCGCCACCAAGTTAGCTCCCATCTTCCTTCCTCTCCACTTCTAATTCCAGACAGGCCGCCAAGGTAGTTTCGACATTAAAGAATCCACTATTGATACTTTACCAGTTTTTGAATTGGTATTTTATTTTCTAGTCGATCTCCGCTACTAATTCAGACTGTCTAATTGCATGTAAGAACTATTCAAAATATTTCCTGCAATATATTGGTCGCTCGAATCACTCTGAATGGTTTCATTTTTCTTTAGACACAAAATCGGGAAACTGATTCGTTGTTAGTGTTCTCACTTGTATAACTCACGTTTACACAATTTCGTCTCTTCTTTTGTAATTTCAAACCAAAACGTCAGCACTGAGCATTCGGTTGGATAGATGCTAATTTGATGTATGTACTTTTTAATGTCTTCAACTCATAAATGAATATCATTTTTCGAATATCATGTTATATTGCTTCCGAGAATAACAGTACATGCTAATTGAATGTTTGTTTACTTCGTTCCGTTGAACATCCACTGTAAAGCAATTTTCAGGAAATTATTTTTCGAACTTAAATCTTCGAAAATTCCTTGTATGTGTGTTTAATGCTGAATAAACAATGTAATCGTTTATAATAGGTCAAAAGTAAACAAGTCTTATTTTAGGAACAAATTTAGTTTCCTGGAGATTTAAGACTTCATCGCACCACCTTCCGATGAACTCTATGTAATTTATCTACTCTCTATTGTACTGTCTTTGTAAATATATTGTGGAAAGTCTCTGAAGTTCCGGAAATCTTACTTGTCTATCAGTACTTACTGTTTCACTATCCATAGTAAGAGTATATATTTGAACATTATAAGACAAGTATTGAGAAAATTGGTCGTTTGTCGTTTGATACACTTTAATGCTGCGAACCATTGTGATCCACATAGCACCTTTTCTAAATCATATCCATCATATTTAGATTCGAATGGCAAGAAAGGACATGCACGCCCCCTGTGACTGGCGCAGCCTCAGCGGAAGAGGCCCTCGACGGAAGCTCTGCGGGTCGCAGGAGGAAGGTAGTCGTCACAGAAGAGGCCGGAAGAAGGGCAAGTACAGCACGGAGAATGGGCGGCAGACGACGCAAAGAGGATCAAAGCTTCCGCCCTCCTGGATCCGAGCGTTCCCTCTCATCGCCCCCGACCACCCTCCTTGAGCCTCAGTGCCTCAACTGCTACCCTCCCCAACGATTACCTATACAGATGATTGGTGGTGGTGCGTACAATGTGCACTGAAAGACCGCTTTTACATACTGAAAATTGCTTGGCTGATTTCAATTCACGTTCACGTTGTAAGTACGGTTGTGTAACTCTGTACATTAAGTTAGATTTCGAGACTTTTAAATAAGTGATTATAAAAGAGATTGATTGATGTTTCCTGACACGTCAATTTCTAAGGTCGATGTAGTGGATGTTATACCTCGGTTCCCGCTGAAGCTTGAGATCCGGCACTGAGTTATACGTCAACTAGCGGTGTTTTCCTCTCCAGGCATCTCGACAGCAGCACAGTCCGAGTCGGAACGAAGCTCTAACTTCCCGTCTGGTCTCCCGGACATTTGTGGTAGTACGGTGCGTGTATATGTGAGTACGTGTGTAAGGTGATAGGAGGGTGACAAGGATGAGAAAAGAAAGATCGCGCGGACCCCATAGATCGTTCCGTAATGAACTGATATCAGGTATTTGATATCGATTCGAGCAACCAAGAAAAACTACCCACCTGAGCAGCCGGTCGCTAGAATTCCCACCCATACAGAGGCTGTTATAGCGCTTAGTTAGAATCGAAAATCCGGAACTGTCGGGACTCGAACACTACAAGTAGACATCCCGGTCAGAATCGCTGGAGAGACTGCGGGAATGCTGCATCTGAGTTAAATCATTTGGTAAAAGTGTATGAGAAGTTATATTTACGTAAAAAGGCTAAACCTCGAAGTATAAGGATGTTGGTTACAACGCAAAAAATGTTAAAACACAAATGTAATGCAGAGACTGCAACAGTACAAATGATTAGAAATCCAAAACGGAGAAAGAATCATTTAAAAATTGTCAATAATATTTCATACGTTTACAATCTCAATATTAAGTGCCACTCACACATCATTTTCCCTGCTATTTCTTCTTTATTTCTTCCATCAATTAAGATCAATGAAAACTGAGATTCATGTAATTTATAAGATCCATTATTAGTAAATCGTATTTTTCTGCATTCTTTTCTTTCAGCTACTTTTACCATATAATCCTGTATTAATTATTTTTTATACTTACTTGAAGGATGATTGTGAATCACCGTAAATCACAAATAAATTGACAGATCACATTGCGCATTCATTTATTTCTATTTTCTATTAATATATTTGCTCTAGATTCAAGAGTAAGACAATTTTTTTGGATTCATATCCCATGAATTCGCTAATGAACTAAATAAACGATATGAACCCAAAGCAAGTAAAACGCTCTTGTGCCCTTAACACTTCGCTTGCTGTTGTGTGCCCTCTAGCGGAACCCGACGTCTCCGGAACACCGTCACATCCTGCATCTTGACGTGTCCTGCACTGCCGGCTCCTCCGCCTCTCACTCTTCTCCTCCTCATCCTTCGACCGGGCCAAGTGCTCTCTTTGAGCCGGGGCTATTCCAGGAACGGTTTAGAATAACCCTTTCGCCAAGTTGCGTCTTTTGCGAACAGCCGCCGCCGCCGCCGCCGCCGCTCCGTGCTCGCGCGGAATGCCGATGGATTTCCGGCGAGCGGCGCGGAATTAAATTCTCCTTCTCCAAACGGCGCTTGGAGCTGTTCGGGATTATTTTCGAGCGAATCGAATCGGGAATCGCCCAGGCGCCGCCGCCGCCAGTGCCGCCGGAGACGCCCTAATTGTTTGAAATTGGGGCGCGTAACGTCGTGCTAACGCCAGTGGGGCGGCGCGAGTGCTCCATCTGCTTTACTAACAGTCGACGATGGCGCCCTCGCATTCCAAGAAAACAAATAACGGCCGTGCGAGTGTGTGTGCACTTGGCATACCCGTGTTTATGGGCGTCGTAATAGTTGCGAGCACGCTTGTTTAGGTGTTTCGGGGCTCGCTGATCCCATGTATTGGATTCGTTGTTGTTTTTGTTTTTTATTTTCTTATAGAACACGCAGAGAAATGTTCTGGTTACTTCCGAACTGTTGAAATGTATATATTGATTTCATAAATAAATTATTCTGGTAGATTATAATTTGAAGTCAGTGGCGTCTCCATCTAAGTACCTAAGGAGAACATAAATCTGTCTCAAGATCTTGAATGTATGTGACAATACGTAATAATTATATGTTTAAAGTAATAATGGAAATTTTATTTTTGTTTTGAATTACTTTAATTCGTACGAACTGAAAACATATTTTCTTTCATTATCGGAAGTTAGTTTACACCTCGTTCAAAGAACTGTCTATCTTTGCCCAGCCCTTGATTTCTGCGGCACCAAATGAACCGACACTTTAAGTCTAAAATTTGGAGGCATTGTCTGTTAAAACAGATATTTGAGAGGCAGTACACATTCATTGTGAGTTGCGTTAAAATATTTAAAATAATGTTTATCAAAAGCAGTTGCTCTCGTTTCTTCGAAACGACGCTTCTGAGCGTCCAAACACTGCGATGGAGTTGCTCGGCGCCGGAATCTTGGGCTCATCGACGGCGCGGTGTGAAGAAGCCCCGAGGCGCCGCGGCGCGGCGAATGGTCGGCGCCTGCCGCCGTCCCGCCGCAAAGGGAGCAGAAATTTCACGGCAACGACGCACTTGTGCAGCCTCTCAACGCTATCGCCCAAACGATTCGACGAAACGCTTTACCTTCGCCGCTTGTAACGTCCCTTTTAACGGGGGTTGATTTTCGTCGCTTCACTATTAAGTATTCAGAGCAAGTAGGATACGCCCATTAATTCTTATTCCGTTCCTTAAACCGCGGTGATTCACTAATTGTCTCGCTCGCTGTCATTACCCAGGCAGAGAGCCGCCAATTAGCCCAATAATTACAAGCTACGACACTGCGCGCGCTGTCTCCGCGCTGGAGGCGATGCGGCGGGCCCGCGGCGAACCGCTTGTTCCCCCCACCCCCGTTCGCCAGGAGCGCCCCTCCCTCTTCGCCGTTCGCGGCTCGTGCGTCTCACCGCTCGAGTGGCTCCCAGTTGCATTGCTCACAAGACCGAGAGCAACGTTCACTGCACCGGCTGCACTGCGTATTTTAGTCAGCATGGGGCCGCACAATTTTAGTTTATTTTAAATTCGCTATTTTGATCTTTAAGTGTATCAATCAATTGCGATTTCGTGAAAGTGATGTAAGAGTGGTGAGATATGACTCACTGTTAGAGATAAGTCATTATGGTTTTCTACTTTTGGACGTACCTGCTTCGTCCTCTTTTGCCGTGTCGCTTCGGTGCCACACTTTGAGATGCGGTGTCTCGTCTCTCTTTGCAAATGCTTCCTACAGAAATGTCGTAATTGGCGATTTTGCTAGGTCTCTTGAGTATTTTAGTCCGTACTGCATATACAACAACGTTCTCTGACCATGGGAGTATTTCTGTACTCACAACACATGACTGGTCAACGATGATGCTCGTTTTCATCAGGTTATTGCAATTGATTTCCATAGAAAATACTACAATAGTACCAGACAGTGTAAATGAATCAGTGCTTCATTTTACTGTATTTAAAGTAAGAGATTAAAAACGTTAATGTCAGATGATAAGTGACTTATCACGATGAAACAATCATAATCTACGCACTACGCAAATCCCTAGACTAACTTAAAAGAGGACAGCTTCCAAGAAAAAACAAGATCTTCTTGACTCATTCAAAGTTTAATAACATTCTATCTTGTCTAGTACAATAATATCATTGTCATAAGAATACGGTGAAGTACATCGGGACTTTATTCTGAGAGCATACTACAAGAGAAACAAGTGAAATTCTTTGACCCGTCTTTTAAAACATATGTTGCAATGCAATTCATAGAAATTCTTCCCACAATAATACCTGTCTGAATCATATTACGTCAAAACCATTTACGAAAACCTCCGCCCCTCTCAGTCGAATGGCATTCCCAGAGGAGATGTCGGGCGCCTCTGTGCTTCGGGCTTCTGCAGCCCATTGCGTAAATAAATAATTGGATTAATATTACACGGCCATTGATTATCGTGACCCTAATTGTCACAATCAATTCTCCCCATCAAGCAATTTCCTTTTCCCTGTAGTTTATGAATTACACATTGCGCAGAAGACAGCTCCAACGCGGTCTTTGGAATAAATAATGGCGTGGCAGTAAGGCCGCACGATTATCTATGTTATATCGGCCCAAGACTAAAGCGAATGTCGTGACAACAGTTCCACGAAAATTCATGATTTTAGTGTAAAGCATGAAATATTTCTGTTTTTGCTAAATGTTTCATTTTTTCTATTTTAATATTTTTAATAAATGTTAGTGCACAATTTAATAAGTAAATAAAAAGATGCAATAGAAGTATAGAAAAAATAGAGAACTGTATTTTTAAAACTTAAAAAAATAGTTTTCTCAACACAGAGGCATCAAATTATAAATAGGAAACGAGTAGGAAATAGTTCTTACGTTGTAAAGAAAATAAATCTAAACTAACATTTTTATTTTTGAACTTTTATTTTTACATAATATACAAGGACTAAACTCCAATGTCCTATGATATAGGAGGCAAACGCTTCCAATGAATGGAACAAATTGAAGTTGTTATATTTTATTCTCGAAGCAGTCTCTTGACTTCGCCATCAACATTGATGCTGGAAAAACGTATTTGTATGTACATCGAAATTAATGGCTTAAAGTGAATATTAAGGCATTGGCGTCACTAAACTCGAACGATTCGATACAATTGTTCACATGCTACTACACCGCGTCCCACCAAAGAAAAAAGTAGCCATCGCACACACTTCCCGCGCACGCGTATTTATCTCGCTCTCGTGCTACATTAATAATGACCTGCCAAAGCCCAAACATTTATAACGCTCAAACTGGATGCGACAGAACGCCCGAACGTTTTCGTAACGTTTAAAATCCATCAAAAACGCAAAAGGTTAACAATGGAACGGCGGTCAGGTCGCGGGAATCGCCGCATCGCCACGTCCTCGCTCCCGCGCCACCGCTCACCGCGCCGCGCCGCGCCGCGCCCACCCGCCCTCTCTTTATAGATGGCCGCGTCATTTTCACTGAACCCCAACCCACACCGAGCCCCGCCCCCGCGCAGAGCCTCTCCCCCAACCCTGCGCTTCTGCCCCCACCCCCACTCCCACCCGGGCGGTACCGCCGACAGCGCCGCGCGGCGCCGGGATGGGATGGGAGCTTAATGCATGCTCTTTGACTTTTGAACCGCAGGCCCGCTGCGCGCACGCAGTGCTGCCAACCCCCGCAGCCTCGATTGCCATTAAACCGGCTGGCATGACGAGCCCCGAGACGGGTGTGGGAACATGACGGAGGATGGTTGGAAGGGGAAAATGAGGAGGGGCGTTACCTCGAACAAGGGACTAACAATGACATGGTGTTATGAAGATTAGGGCGATGCCTTGCAAGCATTATTAGGTGACTTGAAAAAAAGGTGACGGTAGCAAATATTGATAATGATCTATACGGTTTATGGAATGTTAATAACTCTTTACGTAATATTTCTATCCAGTTACCTTCAGCATGAACATTTTAAATGAGCTCTAAAAAGAACGGAGCGTTGGATCATGCACATGACGAAGCATGCGCCTTTCTCTACAAAGAACTTGCGTTGAACGCGATAAAAGAGAATATGAAAATCATATATGAAGGCACGAGGGCTTTAGGGCGCCACTGCAGAAAGAACAAAGCAGAGTGCCGACGAATGCAGAGTGAGTGAATGTATGTATGAAAGATGGAAAAGCAAAAAAAGAACACTCACAAAAACACTTCGCTGGGGAGCAAAGAAACCAACTAGCAGAATACGTTTAAAGCAGCTTTACCTGCTAAAGTATGAGTGAGAGTTTTTAAACTAAAGATAGAAGATCCAACGAAACTAAGACCCTAATAATTACAATTTTATGACCATAAAATTGTTTCTGACAATATACCGTATGCTCACTTGATTGATCTTCAGCGGCAAAACTCATAACATTCATCGTAGAATTATCTTAAGTTTTACATCCGAAATACTTTAGATGCATGTAAAATCGTGAATGTTTGAAAGGACTTTCGGTTTATATTGATTAATTAACAAGTTATATGAAATGGTATTGTCATGTCATACAAAATCATCACTGACATGGTGTTATGACGTCTGATGCAGAAACACATGTCAAATTGACAGGTTATTTAAACAAACATCCGCGCAAATAGATTCAATTATATTTTATATGATTCCGCAGTCTGGCAATTACATGTATCTCCATACCTTCACGCATTTTCATATCGTAATTACCTTCCATATCTCGCTTTTTGGAATATCCCTTTGAGTAAATATGTTTTAATAAGGACATATATGTGTTAAAACACCAAAGTAATTATTAAAACCCCCCAACTGCTATAATGTTATGGTGGTAAAAAAGGGAGTTAGAAAAATATAACTTTTTTTACTTTCAGGTGTACACATACCTTTTTGCAATTCCCTTAACTATTTTAGTAGTAAATTATCGTTAATGTTCAAGTGTACTTGATTTCATAAATTTAACTCATGTTGAATATTTTCATTAGAATTAGTGTTGATGATTTCGAGTGGCCAGTGTAACATCTACCTTGACATCTGCCTTGATATCCACCAACGTTTGATTTATTACGAAAATATTCATCGACACAGCTTAATGAAGTGTGGTCAAGAATCAGGAATATCTGTGAAAGCATGACCGTATATTCGACACAAAGATGTGAATTTAACTTTCAAATTTCAAAACAAATTTTATTTAAATAAATTAGTTTTCGAAAAAAAGTAAATGCCTAAATGCTCTCTGCAGGGGAAATGTTTGCGTAAGTATGTAATGACGTAAGCGGTGTCGAGGGCGGCGAAGACGGCGAGGGCGGCGAGGGCGGCGAGGGCGGCGAGGGCGGCGAGGGCGGCGAGGGCGGCGAGGGCGGCGAGGGCGGCGAGGGCGGCGAGGCGGCGAGGGCGGCGAGGGCGGCGAGGGCGGCGAGGGCGGCGAGGGCGGCGAGGGCGGCGAGGGCGGCGAGGGCGGCGAAGGCGGCGAGGGCGACGAGGGCTGTGAAGCGGAGAAGGCAGCGAAGGGCGGAGCCGTGAGAACGGCAGTGTGGCAGTGGCAGTGAAGGCAGGGGAGTGCGGTAATTGCACAGCAATACGCGCCGTGCGCACGAACAAGGGACCAATTACACATACGCGAGTTCATAAACTCGGGCTCGCGCCTTTGCCACTCAGCAAACTGGCCCAGTAGCAAAAGCGCACAAAGATTTTCCGTGAAAGTGCTCGCTTATCGATGGATGTGATGTATTTCTCTTGGTAGTGTTGATGAAAGGTAAGGGTAAGGTGGTAAGGGCGGAGAATGAACACAGAAGTTAATCAGGCATTTTGTACAATAACAAATATTTCATTGTAAAGTCCTGTGTATCATGCGATAAAAAAAGACTGTGGTTAATTTTGGGAATGATTGGACTTTAAAAAAGAAATATTTTGTTATGTATACTCGAAATTGTTTTTAAATTTTCATAAGTATACGCAAAAATATTTCAGTTGCGTCTCATCACAACGGCATTTATTTTCTGGAATGTAATAATCAATTATTGATTACTAATAAATAAAATCAATTATTGATTTTACAAGCAGCTTCACCTTTATCTCTTCATTCATTTCATTATTTTTTAATTTATTTTTTGTAGTGATACATTCAATAAATTTGTTTCCATCAAATATGTATTTTTGATTTGATTCCATCAAATACGTATTTCCTCTTCAGTTGATTTTAATAAAAATTAAGAAATAAAATTTACTCTTAGTCAGGATTAATTCGGGTAATATTTTTTGCAAGTTTTCGTGGTACTCTCCAATTAGTTAGAGCATATCGCTTTACGCACCAGAGAGCAATAACATGCCAAGCTAGCGGATAACGTAACCTTGACGAAATCTCGAATTTGCAAACTCAGAACCTTTTCCCAGCTACAAAGAAAAAGTAATTTTCACTAGAAATGCGCTACCTTTCTTTCGACCTTTTTTTTTCTTTTTCTCCAGAACCGTTCTTCACACAGCTTCTTTTCATCCATATGAGTCCACGTCTTTGCCCCAGCGGGCAGCCAGCATTAGCGTGCGGTCGGCCGAGAATAGCCGGCACGAGACCGGTGGATTAGGAGCTCGCTCACCGCGCGCTATTTTTATCCTTTGCGGAAGTGGGAACTGCGCAGGGAGGGGCGTGGCGGGGCGTGGCGGGGAACGAGTGGTCAAGGGGGCGACTCAGATGTTGCCGCAGAGCGAGCACCGGGGCGCAAGAGGCGAAGACGAGAAGGGCTCGATTATCACGTTCGAGGTATTGCTCGTGTGTGACAGTATGGACAGAATGTGGATAATGAATGACAAAATTTGAAGGTAGGCGAGAACGGATTTTTTTAATTTATAATTTAGTTTGAACTTTTCGTGTAATGAAAGCGTAGTCTTCCGCAGCCGGAGTCATTGTCTATTTGGCTGTCCAGGAGGAGCCGCGCTTTAGGCACAGATACCAAAGTTTTGGATGACATTGAAGCTCTCAATAGTAGACCCATGTTCTTAATTTCACGGCTGAGTGGTGACGATGGATGAACAATAGAAGTAAAATTGGGTATCTAAATAAACTAAATCCACTCTATGAATTCTCTTCACCCGTAAATTTATGGCTGACCCCCTTTCTTTCTCTTATGCTTAAGCTGCTTCTGGAAATATAATCTCTTTTGAATGTCAGGCATCCGGGAACAAGGATTTTATGAAACTTTCCTCATCATAAACATGGTACTTATTGAAGATGAGGAATCGAAAAATACAATTATTTCTTCACAGCATACGGAGAAGGACCGCAAACTGTTAATTATTTAGAATTATTTTTAAAACTTAGCAGGGAAGTCGAGGTGTAATTACGGATATGACGTTTCGTAAACCCTGATGAATATTTGTGAAGAGGTCTGAGAAGCTATTTGTTAATATCTTAATTGTGTTTTTCAACCGAAAATATCCTTAAATTTGTTGAATTCGTTTTTTAATTTCCCGTGAACTATTAGTATGGTTACACATAGTGGAAAAAAAGTACTGCAATGCTTTAGAATCAATGTCGACATTTTAACGGAAATTCCATTTTTTTATATTTCAATTTACTAATAACCATGATACCCCCAAACTGTTTTGTTTTTTAATGTCAATCTGCTCGTCTATTCGTCGGTCTTGTTAGCAAACGACTGCTGGGCATAAACAGCAAAGCAAGAGTTTCGTCAAAGTGGATATAAACTTATCCTTTTGGTCGCAGTGGAGACCCTAATATTTTGAGATTGATGTGTTCAAAATATCAAAGGACAGCACGCAAACTTAACAATGCTTTATTGAAATCACCATAAACCATTGTTGAACACATTTATAATCATAAAATATTGGAGTTGCTCTACTCCCGATGAAGTGTGCGTCAGGCACGACTCTCTCCCGCGTGTCGCTTGACACGACACTCGTCCGGCGCGTCTCCACGGCGCGGCTGCACCACGAGCAACCACTGGCCCGTTTCCCCTCTGATGCGCGACTGGCAGGGCTGCTGATCACACGACCTCCTGAGTGCGACGTCGACGGTCGGGCTGGGCTCCCGAACCTCTCTCCCGGTGACTGTGTCGGCGCTGTCTCTCCCGTCTCTGCTGCCTGGCCGGCGCTCGCTCCCGCTTAAGTAGGGGAGGCGCGGCCCATGATAGCCTCGCCTCGAGGCTCTCCGTCTCGCTGGCCAGCTTTCCGCGCCAGCGAGCTCCGAGGCGTGCGGTGTATTACCAGGCGCGCAACAGCTTCAAAAATGGTGACCTCAGCAGAGATAATATTTTAATTTTGGGGAGAACTATCTATGGAGTCCCTAGAGCATAAAAAAATATCAGAAATGGCTTTATATATTTTCTTTAAATTCTTTTCTCGGATAGAGAATAGAGTGCTTATAAATCGGTACAGTTCCAATTGTCATTATAATTCCTGAAATTTTAAAAATCGCTCAATGTAATGTTTTTGAACTTCCTCATCTTTCTTCTCTAACAACTTATTGAAGAAATATTTTTTGTAATGAAGTCTGTTTTTCAAACTTATCTCGTCAAACGGTGTTATCAACAAATTTCCTAAAACATGAGCAGTTTTTGCATACTAATTTTGGGCCATATTCTAAGTTTTAAAAAAATACCTAAATAAGATTTTTTCAGATTTTCTCCTTAATATTTTTCACAATTAAAGCACAGTGTGGTTATGGAAATGTTAGAAATCCGATTTTCTTTAACAGCTCCAAACTTCGAAGTACTGAACCTGTCCTACGGCTTCAGTACTAAAGACAGATTTTCTTTCTAAAAGAATATATTTCTTATATTGTATCTTTTAATAATTATACGTAGTTGTTTTGAAAGTAGTGTTTTTTTTGAAAATAGATTATTGCTTTTGTGTAATTTTCCTCTGAAATTATGACAATGTATTGTAAAAAACATTTTTTCCGACATGGACATGTTAATATCTACATTACAGGTAATTTGGTAACAGGTATGATCTTGCCCTGCAGAAGTGAAGACCGTGATTCTATCCACAGGATGGATAATATTCATCTTCAATGTTTTTGCAGGACAACAGGAAAGTGGACTATTGAATAAGGGTTAACACCGATATTCATTGAAACCCCTGAAATTTTGCAAATTACAAATTCAAATCTCCTAATCTTAAAAAAAATTGCAGGTTACATTATTATAATATTAAGTACCATTACAACTATTACGAGCAGTATGTACACCTCTCGTTTAAGTATATCTTAAGAATGTCAATAAACTCGGTAAATAGTGTTCGATGAAAAGAGTTGATATGTCTGAAGATACGTCTAAAATAGTCCTTAGTGAACAACTGCAATGCAAGTTTTACTTTACGAAACCTTTGAAAAATACAAGAAAGTTTGTGTCACGTAACACCAATGAATTATACAATCACAGTTCTCCTTCGGCCCCTCACACTCTACCCTCAGCCTACCCCTAGCCGCAGGGACCAAGTCGCCTCAGTACGTTTGCTTTCACAGCCACCCATCACCATTCTTCCCGACGGTGCGACATTCGCCTTTGCTGCCACCTCCACGCCCTCTTCAACCGTCGTCGCTGCCGCCGCACGGGCTGCAAGATTCACAGCGCACGACCCGAAGAATGTCCAAACGGCCGACTTTACAGCGGGGATGAGCGCGGACCCCGGCGGCGGCGACAGCCTCGGTACCGAGGGGGAGCTTCTGGAGACTGGCAGGTGGCGGAAGCGGATGCAGAGACGGCGGCGGGGACAGAAGCGACGGCAGAGGTGTGGGCACCGACGAGGCATAGGAGAAAGGGGCGCAGAGGCACGGCAGCGAGTGGGGGCAGGGCAGATCCAGGGATGAGGCGTTGGCCAAAGGTAGGCGACGGGGGCGTGGACGGTGACGGCGGCGGCGGCGGCAGCACGGAAGGGGGGGTGGGATTGGGCCGAGGCGCAGTCCAGGCACAGGGCGTCAGCGCTCGAGCAGCAAAGCGCGCTCACGCGTGCGCGACGGCGTCACCGCGGGCCCAGCGCCCGGCGATGAAAGATTCACGCTGGCAAATCCGCGAGCCCCCCGGCCCGGCCTGCCGGCCCCCGCGCCCGCCCGCCGTGCCAACGGGCCGCTCCGCATACGATATGCAAACGGAGCTGCGCGGGCGCCCCTGACCTTTCTGGACAACCCCACGTACACGGACGCAGGGCCGCCGCGCAGAGATTAGCATGGCCGAGGGGGGCTCCGGCAGGCGCCGCTGGGGAATTCTTGTCGATGTAGTTCTGACATTTCTATTTTTACTCAGGGTAATTGAATAATATGGCTACATCAAATTTGTATGACTTTCGTAAGTTTTTCAGTTGATTTCGAAAATGACAGTCTATGTACGTGCCAATTTATTAATATAAAATTATTTATAACATAGTTTTCAATTGAATGATTTCAAGTATTTTCTTTTCTTTACACATTACTGGGAAATATTTATTTTCTTGAAGATAAGTACTAAACTGTCAAACAAGGTTCAAATTACACCAATACCAAATAGGCATACATACAAAAATACGCATTTTATAGTTTTAATTCGCAACAGAATGATCGGCAATGTTGAAATGGACGAATCATTTACTAATACGGATACTACGCGAATAAAATTACAAATCACAACACGCAACAAATTAACTTCCTAAAACTCTTAACTCACGGATTTATTGTGACTATTCCTGAAACTATTGTAGATTCATCAATGCTATATTACTTCAAATCATAAAACTTAACATTAAATAAGTATTACTGCTGTATACATTCCAAAGTTTAAATGAAGAGCGCTTGCCGCATTTGTCTTTCCAAAGGTAACGACGATAGCATGGCGCACTCCGCCGGTAACGCGGCTGTGAAGTAGAACCGGAATCTGGTCTCTGCACCCGTTTTGGTTATAGCACACGTAAGACGCTGGTTTCCAACGATTGAGGGCCAGGACAACGCCGAATGAAGTCAGTCAGGTGCTTGATTCGGCCGTGCTATCAAATGGTGACAGACACAACTAGCTGGAACGCTGACACGTCAACGCCTAACAAAAGTCAGAACTACTGGGTGCGCAGGCTGCAAGCGTCTCGAGTTGTGGCTTCACAGCGTTTGTTTACAATATTCAAAGTGAATATAGAACATTCTTGATATAGAAACTGATTGTGAGGCTCAGTTTGTGAGATAAAGGGACAAACGACATGCGAAGAGAAATGCGGAAATATGTTCGAAAGAAATTCTTGTGTAAATTCACAAGTAAACATCTAGATAACCTCAAATATATTTTTAAGTAAAGTTACAGTTAAAGTTAAAGTTACAGTGGATGAAATATTAATTAATTAAATCACTATAAACTAAATGGAAATATGTTTTCAGAACCATGTGCCAATTATACTGGAGGCACACAAGTGGATGATAATATAATTTAAGAAAAATATCTCTCATTTTTGATATATTGGACTATCGTTTTGTACATTGCCTTGTAACGTTATGCGAATCCAAATGAAAGACGCTATTGAGAGGACTTTCAAATTCTTATTTATCAATAAAAGTGTTTGTAAACCCATACGCAATTTACAATTCTTTCTTGTAAATTATCGTCAACCTGTACACTTTTGATTAAAATATGTATTTTTAATGTTCCAGAAAAAGCATTCAGTAACATCCTTATTCTCTGGTCACACACTTTGATTTTCTTTTTTTCGCACAAGGAAGTGCATTTTCTTATTGTCTGACACTGGAAATAATTTCGATAACGCACTGGCTAGCAGTTCGCACTCTACCTCACACACGCGTGGATGTGTGTAATACAAAGCACCGCTAGATCTCGGAAAATGTCGACTCGGCGTGCTCCGTGTTCTCTCTAGTTAAATGAGCTGCGCTGGTTATTAGCAGCGGATGCGAGCGTCATCATGCCTGCGTTCTAAGAGCGCGTACTTTAAGGTCCGGTTCACGCAAGCTTCATTTGGACGGAGTGGCGCCTTTTGCCGCGGGGGACGCAATGTTCTTGCACCGTTCACACATAGCGTCAAGGCGTCATTTTTAAGGAGCTCCACCCTGTCACAACACCCTACGTCGATGCCTCACGTCAGATTCGGGGCCACATTCCGAATGTAACGCGTACTTGGATGCAAGAGCCGTAAGCACCACCAGAGGGTTGGAAGCGGACACGTCGCAGTTACGAGAGCTCCACTTCGCCACAACACACGACCTCAGGGACACACGAGGTGTAATTGTGCCAATAGCCTAAAATTACACTTTTTGTAAGTAAAAAATGGTTTAGTGCCGGCCTAGATAGCCGAGGTCGCTGAGGCTAAAGGGCCGCAACTGTCTCGGATCGAAGGGTCACGGTTTCGAATGCCGCCTCTGGCATGGGTGTTTGTGCGTGTTCGTATTGTCCTTAAGTGTTCTTCCTACAGTTACTCCTACAGTTAAATCAATCACAGTGTTCGCTATATGACCAAGTCGTTAATAAAGCGACCTAACTATAAAATATTTAAGGAATGTTATGAAGTGCATGAATCTTTGCATCACTTTGAGAAGGATATAAATCTTACGCTATGTGGAACCAAAGTAAACACGATAATAACGAAATTATGATGCAACGAATTAATAAAGTTCTTCGTAAGAGGCTTTTTCATTTTATGGCACACTCCGTTGTGGAACGGGTGTAAGAAAACAAGACACGATCGATCCTTTACAATTACATGTAAGTCAAGAATAAAAGGTCATCTCGGTGAATCTGTAATAAAGTGAAGAAATTTCCCATAAAACATGCGCACTTTATTTTAAGTGAGAAGGTCAGGGACTAACTTGTTTTTTCAGGAAAATGCTCTTTTAGAAAGGATTAGAAATCTACCATTACGGAGTTCTGGTGTATTAAAGATTCAAAGATACAATCTTCCATGAATTACATGAATGCCAACGTGAGTATCACGTCGCAACAGAATTACTGCCAAACTTAGTAGAAAAATGCGTACTTTAATTTAATGAAGCGTTTTACATGCAACGTTTATGATAGGCATCTCCGTTGCTTCAAATTTACCTAAGTACAAAAATTTTGTTACCCTATTCTCAGTATCAAAATGAGAATCTACGTGGTTTTGTGGATATCCACTTTTCTGAATTATGCATGCGTATCTCCAAATTATGGCTCTGTACTTCTTAGTTCACATGATAGTTGAGTGGGAAACAGAATAAAGAAGTCGAAACAGGTATTAATTCATCGAAACAACCAAGCCGAACACGGAAAATTTAAACATAAAATCTTAATTTTCTCCCCTGTTCGCTAGCACACCAATATGACTTTCAATTCGTTCTATTTTGATTTACATTACCGTTATATGATCATAATTCTCGTAGCATAGAGATCATGAAAACTAAAGAAAATCTCAATTTCCATTTTAGAACCCATCAAAATTTCCAATCTTCTTTTTAATTTATTTTATTACGTCAATATGGCAAAGATTATTCTTAATAATATTAATTTGATTTCATAGCCTCTTTTTTAAATACAAAGATATTATAACTAGCTTCTAAGATAACATAGAGGGTGCTGAATTCTTTGATGTTATTTGCGAGACAATTGGTTGTAAATAAAAATGAGAAATTTCATTCACAAAAATATCCGTTTAATACTTTATCTAGAATGTGTCACATGCATTATAAGGAAATGCATTATAAGGAAATTAATGAAATATTCCATTTTTACCAGTCAGGCAATATTTACCCGCCATAATACTTCTACAAATTTCTAATTTCTTTGTCACAACCTATCGGTCACGACTAAGAATTATCGTATGACATTAATTGTCACATCACCAACTCTTCCGGTAAGTCGTGTTTCAGTAATCACATCGCCAAATTCACGTTAATGTATGTGTAAATCCTTGTCCGTACCTACCATCTCCAACACTCAACAATAACTAGGTGTTGGGGCCGAAAATTTGCATTCATTATGGATCACTCACCACTCACAGCGTCACTAAACGTACCCTTTTTACTGTAATCACAATCTGTATCTGCTGGACCAAAAAGCAAACAACCCACATTACACGTCAAAGTGCAATAATCGCTAGTCAGTGGTACTCTTGTCACAGAAGCTGCGCTGTCCTAGAGTGGTGAAGAGCACACGTACACACGTGTCGGTCTCGACTAGGCGAGATTCATTTGCGTAAGGGTGACCGGATGTCCTGTCTTCGTGTGGCCAAGATAAACATTACACTCGCATCCTGGCGCTGCCGTGCGATTTGATCACGTGATTGACTATGCGTTAGCGTGTGGCACGCGAAAGACCAGCGTGCCCGCCAGGGGCCTGCAGGGGGAGGTCCGCAGGGGCGGAAGGGAGGCAGCGGGAGGCAGCGGAGGGCAGCGGGAGGCGAGCACGTTGCGATCAGCTGAGGGGCGCCGCGCCGCACGATCCCCGAGCAGGGCTCCACGACAACTGTCAAGGTCGCCATTCCTTATTGACTGTTTCGGAAGGAATGGTTATAATGGAGGAATAATTATTAAAACTAAAATTCACTTGCGTGCTGATGCGAAAATCTATAACATGTAATTTTGTGTTTTACGGAATTTGTCCAATGACACTTTCACGGACAAAACACTTGATCACCCGAGTGTCTTGCGCATTTTTTGAGTAAATATTCAGATGCAGAACGAAAAAATAATATAATAGTAGGAAGGGATCACACGATTTATAATTTTAGACACAAAGCCACTAGTTCATAATTCACCAATATTTATGATTATTATTTGTACTATTAGTATTAGTAGTAGTACTATTATATTAGTAGTAGTACTATTATTTTTATTATTATTATTATTATTATTATTATTATTATTATTATCTCGGTATCTCAAGTGGTTAAAGTAACTGGGTGAATCTCGGGAGATCCGGCTTTGATTCCCGGCTGTCAAAAAGTAATTATAACAATTATATCAAGCTTAGTAGGTATAAGATTGCGAAACTTATACCTATACGATAATAAATGTATTAATAATAATAATAATAATAATAATAATAATAATAATAATATAATAATAATAATAATCCGGGATAGATGGCTCAGTGCATCACCCTGATGTCACTGCAGTCCCTCTGACCGGGAGGTCCTAGGTTCGAGTCCCGACGGCGGCAGGATTTTCGACACTAGCTTGTCAGCTAGGTCGAATTCAGGCGCTGTCTGGAGGAGAATTCTAGCGGCCAGCTGCTCTGATCGGTAGTTTTCTGTGGTTTCTCCGATCAACACCACGGCGAATGCCGGAGCAGTACCCTAACAAACGGGCCACGGACCGCGCGCTATCTTTCCTTCCTCTTCCTTGTCCTACCCTCTCCTCTTACACACACACTTACACTAACATAACACGACACTACCACACATGCCGGGAGACCGGTCGGGAGCTTACAGCTTGTCCGGCTGGGGTGGTGCCCCGCTGGTGGGAGATACCTGGTTGAGGAGAAAACCCCGCTAGTCGACGGTAGGTCGGCGCCAGATCTCGCCATCCAGCGGGGAAAAAGATCATCGCCACCTCCCGAGGAAAAAACATACACTACACTTACGGGACTAATGACCTGTTTAGTTGACGCGCCGGAAACACGAATCAATCAATCAATAATAATAATAATAACAATAAATATTATAACAATATATTTCTTGTCAAATTTAAGGACTTGGAACAAATCTGTTAGATGATTGTTCGACTCCTTGAAAGCTTTTTTACACTAACTGTAGTCTCAGTGCGCAATGAAAGTGACGAATCTCAAAATTCACCTTTTTTGAGTTACATGATATATGTTTAAAAAAGAGTGTTTTACTAGTAAAAATGTCATAAAAATAGTTCAGATAGGGAGACGGTATATGCAATAAAATACTATATTTGCCCGAGAAAGAAACAGCTTCGATCAGGAGAAATGTTTTTTCTTGCAAAATGAGTTTTTAGATTATCACTTTTCTTGTGCCCCAACAGTATTAATGAGATGATAACAACAAACCCAGTTTCCAAGCAACCAGTGTGATCATAAACCGTTTCCCTATTTGCCACATTTTCGTTTATTGCTTTTGAGCAAAGAGTAATATATTACAGCTAAATACACGCGATTGACGATGCCGATCGCAACTTTCATATTTGGATTCTTCCATTAGAAACCGACGTCCTACACTATCTTACAAACTTTGTAAACGGCAAGTATTGGTCAGTGCGAGACATTTAAGGCAAAGTAACGATATCATTTTACTAACTTTCTTATTGTTAAGGAGGAAAAACATTGTTATACATGAAATTAGTCTCGTAAATTTATGAAGTTTCCTACTATAAATTATATTTGAAACTCACTTTGAAGATAGGCATTTCAGTGATTGTTTCTTACCCGAAAAAGATCAAATATAGCTTTATGTGATCAATATTTATCGAATATATCTGTCAAAAATTGAAATTAACTTGTTAACTTTGTACTACAAGAATTTATAAATTCCAGGCTGACATTTATTTACATTTGAAAACATACACACTGCTCTTACTATTCCTGTCTACTCACCCATTATGTTGAATCATTGTTGAAATGATTATGGTTCATATGGACAAAGAAATAAGTAGATCTGATGAATTGTTTATTTACCAAAGCATTTTCCACGTTTCTCCCATTCTTCTAACTTTTTTATATTACCAACCTGAGCGATGATAAACCGAATGAATGTTGACAGTAGACGGCAGCTCGACACCCCCACATCGCCGGTGCACCAGCCCTCCCGCAAACGTCATTCAAAAAACGTCGATGGCTGTTGCGTGCGGACACGAGTTAGCGTACCCCGTCATTTCCACTCGTTTCTACTTTGCAGGCATTTCCCCGGCGATGAAAAATTATGTCGATACCAAGGTCGCCAGGCATGTGTGCAGAGAGCGGCGCATGTTGATGACCATCTGATGGGCTCTCGAAGTGAATAATTGAGAAGACACTTCGTCAATGACTTTGTCTTAGGGAATATTACTACTGCTTATGTCTCCTCCAAGTTTTCCACGGCTCTGAATACTTTTTGTTCATTTCTGCGTTATTTATAAAATAAAAATTGTCACGCAAATAATAGTTCTATTTATTTATAACCAGGTACTACGTTAGTAGAGTGAAAATTATGATGCGTTTCGAATGTTTTATTTCATCGTAGTCTAAATGACAAAGTAAGGATAATTTTCGCTCAACAGAAACTTTCTTTATAGCACTCAGACATTTGGTAAAGAAGGTAATATTGTAGGAGATTTTATCATCCATCGTATATTGCATGGGCTGAATGAATATTTAAAGATAAGAAAATGTATACGAACCTACAGCATTTACTAATTAATAAGTAAAATTTTACTTTAGACAATTGTACGTAGCAGAAACGTATGGGTGAACAATTCTAATATATTTTTCACAAATAAAAGTAGTATTAGCATCACACAATCATCACCAGATAACACGATTTGAATTCCAAAATAGTGATTTTTCATTAAGGCTATTTGAAATAATAACAATGAGGATGTAACATCTTCTGACAGGATACTGGATTTTCTGGAAAACGTTTCTGATGAAAACAATGTAAAAATCAATATCGTGCAGAGGAAACTTGGGCCTAAGTGGTGAGCATTTTTGGAAAGAAATTACAGTATTTTAATGAAGTAAGTAATGTCAATTCTTAGAATGATTCTTTGGCTACATTAACAAATCAGAGGAACACATTACCTTATTAAACTAAAATAAAGGGAAAAAAACACTTTCAAACATTCGGAATTAAAGTTGGCATTTCTTGAATAGGATTTTAAAATAAAAATATAACTAAATTATATATAAAACAACGCTTTTTACAAACAGTAGATGTACTTACAAGATTTTTTATATTGACGTTTCTACGATGTAATAAAAATAATCATACTTCGAATTATTTTCCTTCCTGTAAAAAGTTCTTTTTTTAATTCTTCATATTTTCTGCGGTAAATTTGATTATTTAAAAAATGGAAAGATGGAAAGATAACGTTCTATTAATATCTTTCAATATTTTGTCACATAGAATTAAACATACGCAATTTTTTTTAAAAAAGCAGGATTTAATAGTGAGTTATTTATTATTTATTCAGAGTGAGTTTCTTGTTCTGGACGTTAGTGTTCACAGAATGCTCAAGTTGCCGAATGTTCCCACCATCGTCCCAAACAGGAGCAGGCATTTTTTTTCTTTCTCTCGACTCTTGCTAGAACCAATCCACACGCCCTTTCCTCGAGAGACTGGTGGTCCATCACTAAGCGCACACACGTCACTCCCCTCCTGCGCACCCCACCCCACCCCCACCCCCGCGCAGGGCCCCGCCTTCCTCTGCGGTCGCTCCTCGCGCGCGTTCCAATTACGCCCGTCACGAGGACGTAAAAATTCAATTATATTTATGATTGGCGCCGCGGGTGATTGACGTCACCGCCGTGCGCGCGACGGCTGCGCGCGCGCGCGAGATGATTGTGGTCTTATATTATTGAAGTGTAAATGAACAAATAAATTTGAGTCGCGGGATAGACGCGCTTGTATCGCTGACAGGACTAATGACGCGCGTATCAATTGTGCGCGAGCACTCGCGGCGCAGGCGGCGGCTGTGGTGCTGGTAGCGGCGGCGGCAGAGATGAGGGGTTGCGAGGGAAGGAGGCGCGCTTCCAATGCACGAAAAGGCTGCAGAAACAATGGTGACAAGAGGAGCAACAGAATATGGGCAGTGAAAATGAACGATGTCATGTGTTACGTAAAAATGGGAGTGCAGATGCTTGTTTAGATTTATATATTTAGTGTAATAACAGAGGTAGATTATAGGAATAGATATGAAGGATCAGGAAATAACAATAGTAATAAAATTCCAGACGACCGTGCATCGTAGTATAATAGTAATATTTACGGAACTGTGAAAATGTTCCAAGGTGGTAATAGTGCAGTATAATAATGCTTTCGGAGACCGCAGGGGAATTTTTGGTGGATTCCGAGAGCCAATAGTAAAAAAATAAAAACGAAAATGATATGTAGTGAGAAAAATAGAAGCCTGAGTTTGTGCAAGATAAAGGTGACGCGACACACCATAGCAGCACGGATCGCAGGTATGAGATGAGTAATACATTAAGGAATGATAAGAATATTAGGAAGGTGGTTAAAAGATTAAGGGAGATAATAAAGAGTGAAGTAGAGTAGCAAATGATGATAGAAGATGGCGAATAGTAGAGGTTACATGAACAGTGTTACATAGTGAGAAGGTTGTATGATTCCATGAGCAACAATAAACTAATTGTTTGCAGAGAGCACGTAGGACGAGGAAGTAGCAAACAATAGCACTTGAAATAAATAAAATAAAATAAACTGATATAAAAGATTTTTCCGTATTGTGACCTATTCAAGGTTGTTAACTGGGAAATCCTAGGGTTCAATTCCAAACAATGGCAGATTTTGAACACCAGTAGAGAGCTGGGACGAAATCACATTCTGAAGGAGAATTCTACCGACCCTGAGTACCCTGAGCTACCCTGAGCCATAAATTTCCGTGGTTTCTCCGATCTACAACAGGCGAATGCCGGAGAAGTATCCTCAACAAATAGACCACGAACCGCGAGCGATCTTTCATAATCTTTTCCCCTCCTGACACCCTCTACAGCCTCCTACACACACTTTACACGAACTACAGCACCACAAATATCGAGAGCATAGAATTTGCAAGGGATGGAGAGGCGCCCCGTCAGAACAGATGCCTGAAGGGGAGAAAACTCGCTACTCGACGTGAAGTTCGGCGCCGGATCTCGCGTTCCAGCGGGGAAGGGTCACCGCCACTTCTCACAGTACACTTGGGGGAGTCAGCAGTTTACGCGTTCGGAACCAGTCGTTAGTCGCTTGCCCGGACGTTTGCCCGGAGGACAGACGCAGAAGCCCTGAGATCGCGCACAGAGGACGGAGAGAGTGAAGAGGAGATGCAACGCGAGCGAGTCACGTCTTCAGCGGCGCGAATGAGCGCGCGCTTTCGCCGCGGCCCTTCCGCCCCCTCCCCCGCGAATCGCGAGCGTTGTTTTTACCCTGGCGCGGCCCATGGAATGCGCGCCGCGTCGCGCGCCGAACAATGTCGATAAATGACCAGACGCTTATTTTTCTCTGTTGACGAATGAGTTTGGGCATCGAAGAGACTGCTGCTGGCTTTCCCTACGCGTTGGTCGGTCTGCATTGGATGCCGAATATTTCACATGTAAGTAATTTCTTGTTTCTCATCAATTCATTTATACTCCTACAATACTTTCACGTTTGATGTAAAAGCTATAAATACTTGTGGTAAAAGAAAAATGTAAAATAAACTATTGAAAAAAGATTTTTCCAAAAATAGCAAAATTAGTTAAACAACTTGTAATACAAGTGCCACTTACATTTCTCTTAAAAGTATTGTTTACAGAAACTGTGATTCCAGAAATAAAACGAAAGAGCAAATATTTGAAAATGAAAAGAAAATTTCCATATTACAGTTCACGTGTGTAATGCAACATATTACATGAAATTGTAACATGAAATATGTGACATGCGAAATATTATGACTGGCTAATTAAATATTTGTTTTCCTTATTTGTAAGAAATTACAAAGCATAAGAATTCAGTCACAAGCCCAAGAGCGCCTTCTCGCTTTGTACACTTTGTGTAAACCCGAATGTAAACGGCAGCGTTGCTGGGATGGCGTGATATTTCCAAAGGGTTCTCGGCAAGTCGACGAAGATACCGCTTGAGTGGTCCCCGCTCTTTGGCTAATGCCAAGCCTCGCGGCGCGAGTGCGCGAACACCACACATTATTCCGCGGGGAATTTCGGGCGGCGGTCGCGCTAGGCCCCGCCACCCCTGCCAAAGGCTCCCAAATTACACCTGCGCGCGGCCATGCAAATTTCCAAGTGGGGAAGACGGGCCCCTCGGGCACCGCGCGCTCTGTAATTTCGGAGAATCAAATCTCCCGCCTTCTTTTGCATTTCCGCTTGAATGTTGATGGAGCGCTCTCGAGATGACGGTTAAATTTTGGACGCAAATTTTACCAAATCCTCGATTGATTCATCCAAAATTGGCTTTAATACACTTTGTCTAAACTAATGCAGAGGGAACTTTGGTTTTCACACAGTCATTGTTGTCAGGAAATAAACCATTTGCTGTGTGTTCCACCTTTCTGTTCTTTGTTTTCTTCAACGTACGTATATATTTGGCCTTTCTAGTTTTTTTCTTCAAAATGGTTGATACTGATGCATTTTCTATGGGTTTGTTATAAATATTCTGTTTATGTCTCTGAAAGCACCTTAAAATGTATTAACAATGTTTTAATTTGTTATAATACGAAAGATTAAATAAAAAGAAAATATGTAGGCATAGTATAATAAGTACATATAAGAAGAAATATAAAGAAAGGTCTGCTATAAATTGAAATTTAATGTGTGAGAAACAAATTAAAATATTTGTCACTCATTTTTGCATACGTTATAAAAAGGAAAATCAATGACCGACACACAGCATATTAAAACTGATATAATCTTTAAAACGTGTGATAATACATAACGTCACCCGCGAATGAATCGGGCTGCAAATAACTTACGTAAACACTTGCTCCTCCTTCGACATTCTCCGCCACACTTTGCAAAATGAAAGGCATCGGCTGCAAGAGGGGATCTGGTTACCCAATAAAAAATTTCCCGAAAGCCTCAATTCCCCACGGGCCGGAGACGCGCAGACGCTGCGTCCCAGCGGCTCAGCGGCGCGTATTCTACGCACGGAGGCTGCGGCGGCGACGGCGCCGGCGGCGGGGGCTAGGGCGAAGGGTGCGGGGAAGGCGGGGGGCGGGGATGAGGACGGGACGGGCGCGTCTGAAGGCGAAGCGACTGCCAAAACCGCTCCGAGTGCTGACGACGCCCCACAGAGGCGCGCGGGAGGGACGGGGCGGGGCGGGGCGAGCGGAGACGGGCGGCGCGAGGGCTGCGGCGTGGGGGCGGAGGCGCGGGCCGGACATGACTGATCGAGCCCCCACTGGCGTGTCCGCCCCGGCCCGCCGAGTCCCGTGCCCCGCCCAGCCCCGGCCCTCCTAGACCCCCTCCTGCCCCGCCGCCCCCGAAGCTGTTTGCGCGGACCTCATTTTGTTATTTTCATCACTTCTTATCACTCCATTTATCACCAACCAGCGCCTGGTTCTTGCGGAGGGTCTCTACCTCCCCCCTCGCTCGAAATTGTGCCAAGATATGCGCGGATAAAGCGGCTGAATAATGGAGATGGCACAGATTAAGAAGAAGGAGGAGATAGACGGGTTGATTGATCGTGCCGTTCGCCATTCAAATTCGCGTTTCGGCGTGGCGGGTGCAGGGGCGGCGGTGGCGGTGGGACAGCGCGGCGTGGTTCGCAGCTGCCGCGGACTCCGGCGCCCGACCGCAGTATCTGATAGCTGAGTCCAGAACGCCCATAGCGCCACCTAATGCACTGAGATGCTGCATGGTAGACGAGGTGAGTGAATATGTGAGATCCCGCTTTGGATGTGAGCAAGCATGAAGACGCGCGCGGTGAACTCCACTAATCGACAGCTGCGGTATCCATATAAGTCCTTCCTACATTGAATCCACTTTCAGTCGACAATGAATTGAGAATCATATAATACAGAGATAACGGAAACGAAAGTTACAAGAGTAATGCGGGAAAGAAAATTCCAAGTGGAAAAGAAAAGCACATCAAGAATTACCTCCTTTCAAGTAATGTAATATTACAGAATATTTCTCTACAAATTGCAGGCGTGTTTGATTTCCATTGAGAATTTCCGTAGCTCACTTCGTGACTTGTTCTCTTCAGTCATAAACTTTACAAATGCAAATATCTAAACAGTCCTCACGAAACTATATTTCTTTAGTGCTAACTTTTTCATTTTAGTTCTAATTTGCATAACCTAATATAAATTGTCCAAAAACAGAAAAAAATACTAACCAAATAACTTTAGTGATTAAAAGTTCCCCAAGAATCAAGCAGCAGTCGTTTTGTTACTTTGTTACTTAATTGTAAGACTGCAAACTAAATTGATATCACAAATGCATATGAAGCGTCTTTGTGTATATTAATTTCACGAACAAATTGTGACAACTGAAATCATGAAGTTAAATTTGTTCACTTATTTTCTTCTCACTCCTCATTTCACTCATATTATTAATGCTTGATGCAACAATACTCAATGATTTTCTCACAGCCATAAAAATGTGACAGTGTGTGAGGTTAAATTACTTACTCATTCGGTATATAATTGAAACAAACTTATTTCTCTCACATCTGTACATTTAAAACACAAAGGGTTTTCGTTTAGAAAGAAATGTGAACTTTCATCTCAAACAAATTTCGTTAGTTTTGCTTTAAAGGAAAGGTAGTGAGTCTTATATGTGTTATCACTTACTCTTATTAACTGATTTTGTTGTAAGCACAAATTTAATAATATTTTAAAATTAATAGAATAAACATTTATCTGGCGTCATTTCTTCATTAAGTTATTTTCAAGATCAAATACAATACAATTGATCTTTGAAGGATCTTGTAGCGTAATGGGGTTATAATTGGCCGAGCAAAGATACCGAGCTTTTTAAGTTAGAAAATAGGCTGTGTTTCAATTGAAAGTTTAGTGAGTGTGTATAAATGAAATGCTCGGCAATCATCTGACACCGGTGTCCGTTTGCCAAAAAAAATGTAGATGTCTTAATTATATGTGACGAATTACCTTTCTAAGTTATGGTGAATTGCATAATATCCCGCAACGTCGACTACAACATGCATGTACAGATCTTGGTATATATGATAAATACAAAACATTTGAATATTATTTTCAGAAACCCTCTGTTGACAATGAATTCTGACTGTATTTTTGCAGAATTTATGAACCTCCCTCATTTCTTTAGTTTTGAAGAATAATAACTGAACGACATGAACAATATTTTTGGAGTATTGGATTTTCCCTAGAGTGCATATGTAGTTCTTTTCTGTAGTACAGCTGTTTCTATAACCCTTCTGTGCGAAGTAATCACTGGGGTTCAGATATTAATGTTTATATAAAGTTCTTTACGTTGTTTCATTTAAAATAATGTCGTTACGGTTACTTTAACAATGGCAGTTACAATGGAGACCCTCTTTAAAAGATTTGCAAATAGAAGCAGGGTTTTTTCACAACGGTTCATGTGCTTCAAAAATAGTTAAAACTACTAAGAGATATTATTCAGTTTTCAACAAATGATGTGTATTAAACTAGTTCGTTGGGTTTTGTGATTTATTCTCCAATAATTAAAGCAAATCCTTTAGCGTTTCTGTACAATAAATATCATACAAAAACCTTTGTACCATTCAGAAAACACTATCCACACTTTTGACTCACTTCTGAATTCGAATTCGTCGACTCACTTCTGAATACATGGCAAGCCGTGTAATGTATTTACGCCATACTTTAAAAATATATTCTGAATAATTTACTCATCCAATATAGTTCGTAATAACATAGACACATATTCGATTGATTGGGTCTATATAATAATTTTTTTATCATCCGCTTAGAATGCAAATCTCTTCTCCGTTTTACGCAAATGCTGAACACATTTGTTCACACTGCGGCGAATAACTCCTGCTTACGATTCTATCGCCAAGACCCTCGCGGGCATAAACAACTCACGTAACAATACTGCAGACGCGCAACACATTTCTCGGCGCCGAAACTATTCATAAGCCGACCTCGCGCCTTGCCCGCACAAGCCCGCCCTTCTCCTCCACCCCCCGCCCACCCCGCGCGGAGCCAACCTCAACACGCCGAGGAAGATCCCCCGCGCACCCGCGGGAAGAGACTCAAAACGATAATCAATATGAGGAGTAGCCAACTTCGGAACATTATTATTAACGACTTCTTTCCGGGAGATCCGGCGCCTGATACTGCGAAGCATTAGTGAGAGGGGCGGCGGTGGGGGCGGCGCCACACGTCCGGCCAGTATATCCCCGACCGCGAGCCCCGCCAAATAATTCCCGCGCTCACTTCTCGAATTCTCGCTGGCTGCTGCTTCAAGTATTTATACTTCCAATTCAGGGGCGAGTGGGAAGCGTGCATTTTTCACGCGTGCACCGCCATAATTCATAACGCCGATAAGTGCTGATCCGGCATCCATCATGGCGCTTTCTCTCGCTTCTCACTTCTCCCTCAACCCGCTCCGTCGCCGCCCCCTCCTCCTCCTACTACACTACTTCTTCATCCGCCACCCCGTCCTTTCCCGCCTTCCCCCGGCACGACCAGTGAAACGCGGGGAGCGCTAATGCTCGGAGCCCAAGCTGCAAAGAGGAAGCAATGGGAGTGGTCACAGAGATACCTCACAGATACAGGAGAAACAAAGAAGAAAAAAAAGGATTTGCAAAGAAAAGGGGAGTAGAGTCAGTGGTGAAAGGGTAGATTCGGGTGACAATGAGAAAAGTAACTGGAAATTTGAATTCGTTATGCAGAAGGCAGGGACAAGAATACGTGTTGTGGAAAGAACAAGAAGGGAAGAGATAGATACTCAGGAAAAAATGTTTAGTGAAATCGATCTGAGATGAAGATAAGTGAAAGACAGTGAGAGGTGTCTGAAAAGAGTAACAGACGGACACAATAAAAATTACCAATATAATGCCAGTCATTAACCGCAATTTTGCGATTTCGAGACATCAATGTGATAATACGATGGATAGGAGAGGGATTTCAACACTGGAAAATGAAACATGATGGTAATGCTGATGACAGAGTATCAGAAATACGCTTGCACAAGGACAAGCCAGTGGCGACGGTATCGGGCACTGCGCTTGCATCTAACGCTTCGCACCGAAAAGGAAAACGAGAGTTTGAGAGCTGGCGAGGCGCAGGTGGGGGCGCGCAGTGTGGTCGAATGCGCCCACCAACGCGTGCGGAAACGTAGATTTCTCCTCCCTCGAACGTCACGTGATTGAATTTGATGCGTTTACTGCGTTCATCGTTTAGCGCCTGTAACCGGAACGTGCGCCATGGCTAAATTGCCGCGTGCGCCGAGCTGCCACGGCCTGCATTGTGAAAGCAGAGAAGAACGAGGCAACGACAAATAAAGGAAGATGAAGGGTTCTTATAATTAACCTTTCTTTCAAGGGTTATTAATGAGCGCTCAATTACCACATCACGATGGATGAATTCATTCATAAATTTCCGTGAAAAATTAAAGTCAGAAGATACAGCAAATTTGCTTGGAGTAGAGACGTGCTTTTTCATTAACGTACGAAGTTATCCAAACTGTCTTCATTCACATCTTAGACAGATTCGAAATATTATAGTCATCTGTGGCAATTACCACTAACGGTCTTTCTGTAAGTTCCTTGGTTGTGTATTTGTGAAGTATTCGATCTCGTAAACGATTACGTAAACTTCTGGCACTTCAAGGAAATATAACAATAAATATAATATTCACACAACTAAAACATGTCCAAAATGCATTGTGAAACGCTACGCACCGTTCTTGGTTATTAGTGACAGGGCAATAAAAAAACAGCTTAAATTAAGCACGACAATACTTTTAGTATCTGGATATTTGCACAATAATTACATAGATCATTCAACAGGTAAATTAAAAAATATTCGATCTTCACCAGTGTTCAGCCCGGGAGACAATTCTTAGAATTCTTCAGGGCCTTCTCAAATATTATCAATACCTTAGATTCTCTGCGCTTAGGAAAATAATATTTCAACCACGATCATGAATTAAAGAAATATTTATGAACGACCACTGTGCTATAAAAATGAACACAAAATTTTCAAAAATGCATAATTCTACTCATTATTAATAACTCAAAAATATTTAGCCGTAGTGGGAAAGAAAATCCTCAACTTTCCTTCACTCCAAAAACGGAACGCTCATTTAAATGAATGTCCAACCCTCAAGCAAATACCATCTGTGTGCGTATGAATGCCGCCGGCTTCTGCGTCGAGGGCAGCGCCAGGAGGAGCACAGGTCGGCTGCGGGGAGACGCGGGGCGAGGTGGGAGTGGCCGGGAGCCGGGCGGGAGGGGGTGAGACGCCCGCTGCTCCACCTAACGAACGTGTCGGGGGCTCCCCTCCGCGCGGCGTTAATTAGCCAAGCGGGTCACGTGACAGCTGCTTGCACAGCCGCGTCACGTCACGGTGTCGCAGGGCCGGCAACCGCGCGAAATTAAAACCCATCTTCCGCACCTTGGGTCCCGTCGTCGCCGCGCCGCGCCGCGCCGACGACGTCGCCGAGGCGGAGGTGGAAGGGGAGGGGACGGTGGCTCTGCCGCGGGCTAACGAGAGCGCCGACCACGTGGCGACCGAATACAAATGCAGCCAAGGCTCCTGCCTGCCGCCCACACATTTTCTCGAAACTGGACTGCGTCATACGTCAGCCCTGACTTTGGGCTGCGAGATGAGCACTAGGTAAAGAGACAGATATCTTGAGAATGTTGTCGAATGACTTTTGGATCATTCGGATTACTCGTGCGATTATCTTACCCTTGTAGCTCGTGCACTGTTCAAATTACAATGAGCGGGCCCGATTCGATTTTGATGTGGGAAGAAGGAAACTACTTCTAAGAAAGCCATGTATTAGAGTTGTTGGAGATTCTATTGTCACTTTATAATTATTGCGACTGTCTTATTGTTTTAATACACATTAAGGACTTGGAGCTGTAACGATGCAACACTTGCAAGCCACAGCAAGCCTCCCGCTGTTCATAAATATTAATATCTATATTTTTATGAAAATATGGTTTATATTGTTACTATTTGTTGCATTTATTTGGACGAAAGAGCTGGGACAGTAAGAAAATGAGACTTTGAAGATAATAGATAAAGATATGTTTATGTAGGTCGGTTCTACAACTTGTCTTATTAGCGACAAGGATAATAGATATAGTAACATTTTCGAATAACGCAAGGTTGAGCATATCTGTCGCAAGCACTTCCACCATATAATCCGTCAATAAATGTACAACGTATGGAGAATGTATTCTATTTCGAAGATTTAAATAGATTATTTTGTTTCTCTTATTATTTGTTTCCCATTTCGCGTTTGTCTCTCATGTTCTTGAATTCGCCTTCAATTAACTGGTTGTTGCTAAATGCAAGAGACTTTTAAAACGACCAAGCATATTTACTGGAACTGAATAGCATTGTCCGCAGTAAACAGAGTTACTTGTGATAATCAATGTTCATTCAAATGTATATCATCAGCCATTTATGTCCAGTTTTCTCATCAAAAGTATGGATATTATCAAACCGTTCAAAAGTTATAATCGAACCAGTTACAAATCCTCAGACTCCACTCATGGTGGGATGGATTATTAGAAAATGCACCTATTTTTGAATCAATGTAAGGCAATCGACAGGCATGTTATGTTGTTCAACTGACCTTCATGCGACGTTCACATAATCAGTGCAATTCTTTAAGATGTCTCATTGGCATTGGCATCAACCTCGTATGCCTCCATTATGACCACTTTTTTTCTTAATTTCGCCTCTTTCTGCCCGACGTTCTCTTCTGCACGATCAATTTTCACTCATATGTAAACTACAAAAGATGTTCAAAACTAATTCTTAACAGTCGCATACCAAAAGAGAGGGGTCAACAACGATGGATGCCAACGTGTTTTTCTTTTCAGTGTCTTTCTTTTGGTAAGGAGATACATTAATTTTTGGAACTTTTATTATTAGTTTTTTAAACCTCTTATAATAGTTTTGTCCTTCAACGTTCAACGGATTTAAAAAAAGAAAATTTAAAAAATTGAAGCCCTTGTCTTGCGTAATCTCTTCGTGGAAACGTCGTCAGATTGCCAAATCTTTACGTTAAACTTGTCACGTTAAAATTTTATTTTACTGTCTGATCATGTAGAGAATACTTGTGCAATTGGAGCAACGTAGTGAATGTTTAACTAGTTCTTCAAACAAAGGATCTGGGCTCATGTGGATAGGACCACAAGAACAGAAAATGTTCAAAATATTCATGAACTTCCCCTATCTCAAAAAATGAAAATATTTTAATATGAACACGCAGAAAATAATTGTAACACAATAATAAATACATTAAACTTTACTGTTTTTAAAATTTAGATCAATTACAATGCAATGTATTCTGGTTCCCTTCCCCGATTGGTTTTTTTGAGATTCCGAAACCGCGTTGGTATGTGATTGTTAAATACATTATTAATTTTTACTGGATACAGGGTCAATACTGCCGTTTGTTAAAATAAAGGCATTGTAAGGGTAAAAAAACAATCAGAATTCCAATCTATCTTTTGAAACTTAAGTTCAGTCTTCTTTGTATGTAGTGCATTCGATGCTTAAAAAACTGTATACACAATTTTTTGTAGAAAATTTATTTAGACGATACTTATTTTTCAAATAGGACTTTAAATTTTCTTTTCCAAAAAAATTAAACCTTGTAAGCTATAAAAGAAATGTTCTGTGACAGTTCAAAGTGTGTAAACATTTTTTAAACGCTCTTAATTTAGCTTTCACATTTTTGTTGAAAATTGTGAAGCAAATTTGCACGTAAAATTGATTCAAACAACTAATAGGACGTAATATTGCCTTTGAAGAGTAAGTATGCTAGTGTGAACCGTGCAAACATTTTGCACTTTTTAATTCATTATTTGAACGTAAAAAGAGCCTCATATAGAAACCCAACTTTGAAATTGCAAGCCCTGAATTACGTCACATCAACCAAGTCTGACACTACGTTTAGATAAATATTCTAATATTCTTAAAATTTGTATTAAATAATTTTAAACTTCTAGAACATTTTAACTCATAAATATACAACTTATACTGGACATTCCAACATCACACAGTTCACTTTACAAGTTTCATGTCTTGAAATGAGTCCATTACACTAATTTCATTTCAAGCAATGTTGAATCATTGCATTATATTGATGATCAAAAAGAAATATTAAGTAGAAGAAAATATACATCAATGAAATGGGTAATATAATAACCGTTGATGGTCAATCTGTTACAAATATTAAGTAGAATTAATCTGCATTACATGAAATTACTTAATCGTACATTAAATTAATCCCCTTGAGAACTACATTACCTTATGATAAATCATTTACTGTAGATAAGGCAAATGTTTGAATAAATTAAAAATGAATTCATCGTAATAAAAACAAAACTATTTAGAAACCATGCGAGATGTATGAAGGACCTTTGAGGAATACTTCTTCTCCGGCACTGGCACATTTGTAGGCTTGTGTGTCGATGAAGTCCTGCAAATGGGTTAAACTCTTGATTGAGCGCGCATCAAAATTTTTGCGACATGTCCAAATTCGATTTTTGTCATCATAAAACATATTTTACATTCAAAAACTACTTAATTTAGTACTTCTAAAATTGTACCTTATTTTAGTATTTCAGCAGCAAATTGTATACGAGTATAAAGAAAATGAAACAGTTGAATACAATTCCACCCACTCAACGGAAAAATAGGAAAAAAACAGCTTTGAAAACACACATCGAAGGATCATGTTCGCATCAGATCTTGAATTCGTTCACCAAAACATCCTTAGTTGTTAACTTACAAATGTGACACAAGGCAACACCTCAACGAGTTATTCACCGTTCAAATACGAACAAAACATGGTCGTACACATATCCTCGACAATTTCCTCCTCTACCCCTTTCTCAAAAGTGTACTCAAAAGGCACTCAAAAGTATCAATTATTAGTACACTTGATTTTCAAGAATCACACTCTACAACATTAGACAGGTTTCGTCAACATCCAGACATCATGAGCACTCTTTGATGTTTACTGAATCAGAATCACTGTTCCCCGAGTTGTCACTGAAAAACACTGTCGGTTTCGCAACATACGTCACCATCACTTTCTCCATGTACACCACCACTACCACTGTCGCCACAGGTAACCTGGCCCCGCAAATACACCGAGGCAAACAGCGCTGTGGCGTCTGCGGCGGCCAACGACGTTACCGCTAATGAAGCTGCGACCCACGTAATGAAATCACAGGAGCCCGAGACCCAATCAGAGGCCAAGAATGAGCTTGAGCACGCGGCAGAGGGCGCGATCGAGCTGCAGGACGTCCAGTGGGGCGATTGGTCGCGCACCGGTAAGTTCCCCGACGCTGACAAGTTTCTTCAAGCAAACAGCGAGGGAGAGGTATACTGGAGATTTAGGAGTTTCCTTCCATCAATGTTCCAAATCTGTTGTTTGTATTCTCACATTCTACCACAAATTGTACCAACTGTTTCAGCACGCTACAATGAATGGAAACTTTGTCGTGAGGCACTGCCCAAGTATTTCCCCTTAGAGCTGAAACTGGTGACCGATTCCCCGCTCGTTTCACAGCACTAACTACTATACGTGACATGAAATAGTGAAGGATGGAACAATGAGGAATGATAAAAACCATTGGTAACAAAAGCTCAGAAAATAATTCAAAGAGCTTATTTTTGTCCTATATTAAACTGAATATAAAATTAGTATCCAAAGGCAGGTGCTCTTGGAATAAAGATTAAATTGCAAAATAGTATATAAAAGTGACAATACTGCGCAGTATCTCGTATAAATTCTATGCTTTTATGTTTCGACATCCTGAAGAAATTTCAGAAACCTAAAGTTTCTGAAACATCGTTTGATAACTGAAGACATAAAAATTAATTATAGGCAGATATTATGATCTTTCGTAATTCATGAAGACTGTATTTACATTATTTGCTACTCTCCTGACTAAAAGCGTAAGCAAAATGAATAATTACTTCTAAGAAATAGATATGCCAAGTAATTCGTCTGGCTACTTTTCGATTATATTTCAGCATATCATTTGTTAACTATCAAATAATTTAAATTGATATACAAAGGACATTAGAACGTAATATTTTACGCACTATAGAACCCCATAATACAATTAAAAAGTTTTTTTAAAATAAATATTTATCGTGAAATTTCTAAAAGGGAATTAATGTGTTCCAAACGTGTAGGTTTACTTGAAATTTCAACTAATTGCGAAAATTCTTGCACTGAAACTTCACTACGTAATCCTTATATTAAGTGAAAAGCCACACTCTATCTAAAGTCAGATATGTGACCTTCCAAAACGTCAGATATAACGGGTCTCCGAGAGGGCCATGCGGGACAATATAATAACGTGCTTACGACAGTCACACCAAGCCGTGACACTTCCACTTTAAGCTGTCGCTATTAATGGTATGGAAATGCGTTTCCCCGTTGTATTATGTGTCTCCGCATCGTATCAACAATCAATAAACAGCGCAAACATCGTACATTAAAATATTAATTCGGCAAACATATTCCCAAGCTCATATAGCACCATAATTCATTCGAGAGGACATGAATCTGGTATGACGTCAACGTGTCCTCCCAGATTAATATTTTCCGTAAAATATTCAATTTGTGAGTCGATGAACTCAGAGCGACACTGTAAGGATTACGTAGCAATATAAGTACTGAAATATGCTTTTGTATTTTTACTAATCAAAGTGCACATTACTTTTTGAAAGTTCAAAAATCAATAACCTTTAAAGCTATAACTATAAAATTGTAATTTGTAAACTATAAAAACATTAAAAAACGAATTCAATACAGATTTCTATGCAATTATAAGTGTTCGTCTGGGGAGAACAAATAAATAATATTGGCTTGATGACTATTTGCTGATTTGCACAGATGTATGTAGCGTTACGGATGTTTACATAACAAATTTGTACTTGTTAGTACCCAAGGCAAAATCTCCAAAAGATTTTAATAACTTAACTGACACGTTTTTTCGTAACAATGTTCTACAGTCATTAGTGGCGTCGACAGGGGAGTAATCCTTCGTTAAGCTAGTCAGTCATTGCCTTTTATTCCTTCGGGTAGGGTCTCAGCGTCGTTAGATCATCGGTGTTCCCAGACGATCATCTATCCAGGATCTCGCGGCATCTCGAGATGCATAACGTCCGTGAATTCATGAAGCGTGGCTGAGCCCTTCGGTCACCGATGTCGGTAATCTAATCCCATCATTCGAACAATGTACCGTCTTGAGTTATTATTATACAAGGAATTTGCAGTTCTAAATGTTAATGGAAAGTATTTGAAATGTACAATAACATGGTAACGTTTAGTTCGTTTGTGCTATAAATGCTTCTTTGTTCTTTCTTTCTTTACATAGTGTCGAGAACATACTTTTAACAATTATATATGAACCAAAACTGCTATATTACATTAATAAGTTAAATTGCTACATTCATACTTCGGAAAACCACTATTCTCCGTTAATAATGCAATACAAACAATTCTCAGCCATCATTTTTAAAACTTATAACCAATTGTAACACATGAGGTGTGAGAACTATTTCATTAACCTAATACATCAACACATATTCAAAGCAAAACTACGTTTCATACAGCGAGAAACATAACCCGACAATGAGAAATAATTGTTGAATTTGAATCTGCCTATGGCGGTGTTAACATTGGCATACTGTATCCTGATCTCTCACGGAAGACACATTTTAAAAAAGAACGTCCAGAAATTCGAATTTTAAATTACGCACAGATTACAGATTAGCAAAAGTCCGTGAAGCTACTCTTAATCAAAAGCTTCTACATGGTCTTACTGAAAAATTTAATTTTGAAGAACGCATATTAAATAAAAAGTCTTTATCATCAATTGTAGTTTCGCAACGTTAATGTTTTGCAAATTTCGCAAATACAGATAGTTCATCTAAAATGGATCTTGCACCATTTTTATAAGCGTGGTTTTCTCTATTCGACAAGAAAAATAAGAACACAATTTGGTTATTCAGAAAATATTTTTTTCTTAACTCCCTTCACTTCAAACAAAACGTACGAAAAAACTAGTCGTTTTTCAAAAATGTGCACTGTACCTTATGTAAAAATCGATTTTTTGGAACAGAATTTATTAAGAAAAACACTTTGTCTCGCGTATTGTAGTTTTGCAATGTTAGTTTTTGGAATTTTCGAAAATTCAGAGTTAATCGACAAGTTCATTATGCTACGCGTTCAGAATTCTTTCAAATTCCGTCAGCCTTCGTACTGCTCCTTGTGTATATTTTGCGAATGTTCATTCCCGCCTGAGATATGTCATAATATTCTGGAGAAACACATCTTATAGCTTCCAGACTTTCAGATTACAAAAAAGAATTGTACGAATAATACGCAAATCCCACCCACGTGATTCTTGTAAGTCTCTCTTTAATAATCTAGGAATTTTACCATTACCTTGTCTCCTGATTTACGAATCAGTAGTTTTTGTCAAAAATGACTTACTCAAGGGCGGGAATATATTTTCAGTAAACTCTGATGTCTATAAGTATAACACACAACGTAGTAATCGTATTCATTGGGTATCAACAGCTCACTACACAAAATTCATATACAATTAATGTACATTACTCTACAACACTTTGCCAGATGACATTAAACGATTAAATTTGATAGAAAAGTTTAAGTCCCAAGTAGAATCTTTTCTGCTGCATAACTGTTTCTACACAACTCGAGACTATACCGAGCATCAAAAGGAAAGTAACACTAATTTTGACAATGATAGTAAATGTAATTATTTATCATTTGGACTGTATAATTCTAAAGAACCTGTAACAAGTATTGTACCACAGTTTCTGGGTTGATGGCCCCCATCTTGATCAGGTTTTTTGTCCAGTTTCCCTGATCCTTTGAGCAAATGCTGAGATTGTCCCTTGTTTTGCTTCTGGACATAAATTTATCTTCATTCTTTGTGCATGTCTTCTGAATTTCAGTGGGAAATATAGTTATTCAATTATGGTTTTCCATATTGTCGCGGAAAAAAGTATTATTCTTTCATGAAGAACATGATGATGGTTAAGGGCACAAATTTACTTTTGAAAATATATTTTATTATATAGGAGCGAATATTTTTTCAACAAAACTTGAAAAAAAAACTCGCTCTTTTTATGTATTCAAAATTCGATTCGAATATGGTTTAGCATAGAGATCGCAGAATTATGAAAACGTGCACAAATTTCTCTTCTCCCCATAGCTCGTCACACAGTTTTAAACTGTCTTTGACGTAAATAAATAAGTACATCCTTACACATAGCTGGAAACACATAGCTGGAAACAAATCCTTACACATAGCTGGGTTTACAAATAGCTGGAAATGTGCATACTACAGGTGTAAGAGATTTTTCAAAAAAATTACATTTGTATAGTTTCTGAAAAAAACAATACCCCAAAATGAACTTTACGCCATATTATGGAGTGCAATTAGCTATCCGTTTGAAAAGCGTAAAGAAAAAAATCGGAGCCTTTTATGACAAAATAGCGTTTGACCGTTTCTGAAAATGGGGAAATTTGAGCTCGTTTTCACAGAAAACGATTGAGTTTTCGAGAAATTTTATATGACATTATTTAAAGCACAGGCACTCTCAATATAACAATGTGAATGAATTTCCGCTAATGTTAATACTAGCGACGCGAGAGACAAGTAAAAAAATACATTTTTGAAAAAAACAAAAGAATAGAGCAAATTGATTATGTCATAGAGTGCATTTAGCACTATCTCTACCAAAAGTTAAAAAAAATACAGAGCCATTTTGAGAAAATATTGCTTTTGTAATTTTTTAAAATTGCACAGATTGCCAGCAATATTGCACGAAAAGTATCAAAATTTTCAAAAAAATGTTCATGACCTAAATTAAAGAACTCACTATGATGAACAAATTTTATTTGAAGGAAAATTCTCTAGCTATAATTTTGTAGTTTAAGGAAGACGCCGAAAAAAATCAAAATTTTACAATTTTTGAAAATTCAGATTCAACGGTGAAAATCGGACGTATGCCACCTTAATAAGTGGATTTTATTCTATTCTTTAAAGAAATTTAAAGCAAGAATTTGGAGCTGCTTTTGAAAAAAAATTGAAAATGTAAAAGGCTTCATGTAAAGTACGCTCAAATTTTCAGGAATATTTTTCAAAATCTCAAAGCTTCGACTCGAGTCAGATGGATAGGAGTTTTTTCAATTTGGACAAAAATCCTACGCATGGGTTAGGCGCTTGTGATGTTCACAGACGGACAAACGGACGTTTTGCTGTCAATTGTTTGTTCGGTAATAAGGGCCCACAAAACAGGGGTTCTGGCTATACCACATGTTAGAGGATTTTTTCTTACTTTAGCAACTGGATTTACTCACTTTTTTGTTATCAGGGTCCGGCAATGAATTTTTTTCTTCCGAGAATCCGCCGTTTTTTTCGCGCAGCAATACATAACTTTCCCTATACTACGTATATTATTTTGTATATACGTATGTATACGGGAAAGTAAAAAGATAGGTCACAAAGACATTTATATAATAAACTGAAAACTAAGACATTATAAGTTAAAACAAAGAACCAGGGGCATGCAACAGGATGAGAATATTTGCTGTAAATATTAGTATAGTTTCTTGTTTTGTCGTTAATTTTATTCTTCGTGTAAATAAGTGAATAATACAAGCTTCATTTGTTCAGTCCAGAAGCTTATAATACTTATTTCTTTAAGAATAGTAACTTTATTTGATTATATTAAACATTCTTTCACAAATCGTCCGATGTTTTCCGTATGGAAACATTCTAAAGTGCAGATCCGTGTCCCGAGAATTGGTGAATAAAGAAACCATTTATTGTGCTGATGTATCGTGAATAATTCGGGCATATTTGGAAGATACTATTTCGGTACGTCACACTATCATTTGTGTCTCGAACATCCCTCTCGCCGTCGTTGTCATTTCACCAGTGATTGTCTTTCTGGATACTTCTTTGAAAGTTCAGTTAGCGAGATCGAAAAATATCAATTTTGGAGAAAATTTTCTGAATGGTTTAGGTGCCAGAGTTGACCACGAACGGATGGAAGGCCAAACAGACAGAATATACCTACAGCCAGACAAATTTATGTTTTTCCATACACCAATTTTTTGGTACCAAAGACCTACAAAATGTGGATTATGACTACACACCGCGTTGGAGAAGTTGCTACCTAAATAGACACAAGAGTTATCCACTTTTCCGGAACCCGGGGCCTACAATGTGAGTTTTTTGTCAGAAATCGCCGTAGCATTTTACATACTCTATTCTACATTAGAAGTACGCTAGGAAGTAAAATGGAATAGCAGGTAAGAGGTGATAGAAGCAATAATGGATTTACTATGTTCAATCAATCGAACCTCGGGCCCTGACTGATAAGAGAATAGGTTGCTAAGGACGCCAAAGTGCAAGCTGGATGAAGGGACACAAAATGTCAAGAAACACTGGTGATATGACAACGGCGGTGAGAGGGATGTTCGAGAGACGAGTGATAGTGGGCGTTTCGCTATGTGGACAGCAGTGGAGCGCTGAGAGGAGGGCGGCCGTGGCCAGAGCCGTAAGTCAGCGAGTCTGCGGGCCGGAATCAAATTAGCGGCCACATTTCTGGTGAAAGTTGGTCAGCGGCCCGCGACCAGCTAGCGGGGAGAGGGCAGGGAGCGCCATGGCGCAGGCGGACTCAGAAAGCCGCAGACCGATAAGGAGAGGGGAGAGGCGGAGCTGGGGGGCGAGCGAGAGGGGTGTCGCGGGGCGCCCGGTCAACGTGATGGAAGAGGAACGGGCCCCCAAAGCAAGGACTTGGTAATGGATGCGGTGAATATTTGATTACTCCGAATATCGCGCGAATTTTGTTTACGACTAACCGCGGGCGCCGGCCTGGGAGAGTCGCCCACTGCACCCCTCTCGCCTCCGCCACCGACTCCACCACCGACGAGGCCACTGCCGGGTGACCTAACGATATTTGCAGGACGCGCAACTCTGAACAGGCAGGCGGGCCCTAGAGTAGCCGAATAAGTGGCAAAATTGGACAGCGTGCGCTCATAGTGAGCTGTTTCAGATATGTCTGGTAGTCTCTACTGGAACAGAGACAACTGCGGAAAATATTGAACGTATTTCGGGCGATTTGATTTTGAACATTTTGTTATTCCTTTGAAGCATCAAACAAAAGTGACATTTAAAATTGATGCTGGTTATTGAAACAGAATGTTTATGTACTTATTCAAGTTGGGTTCCGATAAATGTTTCTTATCTTTAAAAGTGTGTATTTCACCATCCGAAAAGGTGGAACGACATTTTCTTAAAAACAGCTCCAAGTTTTTCAACGAAAATGTCTCTAGTTGTAAGGTTTTACTCTTATATAAAATTATTAAAGAAATATTTCGGTTCTACCATTGGGAAAACAAAAACAATGAGAAATTTTCAAAAAATGTACTTTGGGCGGCCATAGCTGGCAATTGGATAAACGTTGAGGCAAGACCGAAAAGCCCAGACCAAAGAAATTAGAAAACTAACTAGTAGATGAAAGCCTATGCTATTTTGTAGCACCACTAGTTTGGAACATTAGAGCGTACTCGGTTGACTCCTTCAACCGTTGAGTTTCATCTTTTTAATATTTCGAAAAATGATTGTGACAAATCCTCAATTAACTAAAAATATATGCGTAAGAAAATGATTCGACGCAAAATTCTGAATCATTTACTTTTATATTTTTAACGAAGCACACATGAAACATTATGCAATATGACTAATGCAAATAATATAAAATCCAATTTTTAATTTGAGGAAATCATTTATATTATTACGCTTTTCGCAAATTATTTTGGATCTAGGGCATGTTTCTGATACATATTGTTAGCAAGCATTCCGAAAGTTTCAGATTTTATGATCTCTTTAGATCAGTTCGTTTTATTAATTACTACAAAATACGTTTTCGTAGTGTTCAGTTTCATTGTGTAATCCCATTTGATGACTCGATTTCAAGTCTTCCATTTCTTTCTTTTCAAGTCAGTATATATCATACGTCATTAATACATACAAGTTTATCATTTAAATCTGCCTTATACAAAAACTGAAACAAATTTAACATTTGGTGTACTAAGCCTGTTTTTTTCTACCTAAACCTCTGTGGTTGAACATAGAACTGCTTAAGTGGTCCAAGAACCATTCCTTAGATGGTGGTATACAATAATCTTCCCACTATGGTTTCAGCGAGGATCCCTGAATCCATCTCCTGAGATGACTCGAGGTTCGTTACATTTTGAAAATTTCAAAAGCTCAAATATTTTTTCAAGCATGTCATATACCTCCAATATGAAAGTTAGAAAGTTTCCCCTCAGTGAGATTTATCCTCAAATATAGATCTTTAAATAATATTATGTACTATTTTTTAACATGAGTAATTGCTGAGTAATAACACTAAGAGGGGGAAAGGTTCTTTATGCTTTCCCTCTAGTTTTAATCAGATGTATGTAACTCGCAATGCATATTAAGCATCTGACTTTCCCTGACATCGATCGTACTTAGGCAGGAAGTTGTTTTAGACCTTATAACCTTGTTTTGTTTCCTTTCAAAAGCCCATGACTTACTTCTTTAGGGCGTAATCTACAAATTGAAATTTTTTAGACCCATTCCATTTTTGAAATGTTATGTTCCTTTGGATATCCCAAATCCATAGCACGGGTGATAGAAAACGTGTAGAATTTCGGATTTTATAATTTGACTGTTTTATGTTCTATGTACCTGAATTGCGCGAGTCTCAATCTCTGAAACACACGCGTAGAAATATTAGAATTTTTACTAATGCACATTGCACACATTACCAAGGACATGATGTGACATAGTTCAGAGCTTGACTTTGCAAAATTATGCAAAGTGCACAATGTTCGGAAGGATTACGCAAGTTAACTAAATTGTTATAATAAACACCGATTGATATCAACTTCGAAGTAACCGCATTTTATTATTACAAACATTTCGTTTGTTGTTAAGCAACCTACCCGGAAGTTCACTTTTTGAACTATTTGCCGTATCGGTCGAACGTCAAAAATTAATACAGTCTGTTTTTTACATTACAACGCGAATAAATGAGAGCTCATTTCACGAGTTTTGCACATTTCTCTCTCAACATTGTATTAAAATGTACACGAAAGAGTGTTTGCTTTGTGCACATGAATTGTGCTGCATTATTTGACAATGAGCAAATAGCTAACGGTGCCAAGCAAAGTCAAGCACAAAAGTTCTCATATACTGAGCTTTAATTTCAATGAACAGCAGTTGTGCAAATCCGACTGTAATTAATTTGTTTCAGTATTTCCTTCCATTTGAAGTGAGTTTTCAACAAATTAGTCTTTTTGAAGAACGTGAATTACGGAACCCAAAGATTACAAGACATTTCTTTGATTCTGTTGTATCCATTTAGAAGTAGTAAATTTGATTTGAGATCGTTGCGTGAAAGACGGGAAACAGAAAATCCTGTATTCTAATTTTTTGTCGAAGAGACGGAGATGCTCATCAGTATTCGATTCATATCGCAAAGCAACTTTTCCTGAAGGCATCTCGCCGTCGTAGACAGGTCCATCGGAAACAGACTTTCTAGAGTTGCGGCTCGACCGAAACTCGCGAGTTAGTTCTGCAGAAAGCTGCTTAAATTTTCAGAGCAGAGAAGATCGCTGCTCCGCTACAATGTCGCACTTACACAGTCGTTACATCGTTGCTTTTTTTCGAAGAAAGGAAAATGACAGGCTAATCGTTAAAAGTTGCTAAATGTAATTATTGGTTATATCAACAAATGAATACGTTATCCAAATAATTTTATTCCTTGAATTTATGTATACTCTTTTTAAGTAAAAAGTAATCTAAAATATCTACGTGCGGGTGCTAGGTATTTTACTTCACAGTGATGATTTGGAAAATCCTAATTACATGTACTGTCTGGAATCGTTAATAAGAATAACAAGGAGTTACGAAAATCCTTATAAAATCGGTGACTAATGGTTTTATTTAGTACAATTCCTTACGTTATGATAATAGCATTTTATAACGAGTTTGTATGAAGTTAATTTAAGAACTAGGGAATAGTCACTAGAAAGGAAGAACGTGCTAGGTATGTGGCATGTTCTGTGATTTCCTTACTTGAGCTAGCAATATTATACGAATACACGGAATTCGTTTTAGTTCCTAATTCGAAATTTCCTGAAGACCATCGTGGGCACCGACCGAGACCGCTGTTCCAAACGAGCCTCTAGAGGATCCGAACATCTCTTAGTATTTCCAGAAAATTACCTCCCGTAAAAAGAGGTCCACTCTCCGAATAAGCTGCGGGCTTGTTCCTTGTTCCCGCACCGGCGGTCGCGGCACGAAACGCACTCCTTTGGAACGACAGTTTCCCTCGACCTCTGCCATCACTGCCGGTCCCATCTCTATCGTCCACTTCTCCAACTCGCCACCCACTTCCTTCCTTGCTCATTGCCTCTCTTCGTCATCTTTGTATGATTTCCATTCTTTTACGTTTCTACAAGTCATTTTCAACATTGATGTCCGAAGTCACTTGTTAATGCTGTCACCACTATCAAATGCCATCTCTAGTTATTTTAATTAGTTTTCTAGGAATCTTTCACCATCTCTTATTACTGTATATCCCGAACTTGCATAATCATCAGTTCACTATTTCCATTCATATCCATCCCATTTGCATCCAAATTAGCATTCATAGCCGTCACTTTTCATTCTTCTCTACCATTATCACCCTCAGTTATTGTCAACGAACGTCGTGTGATTTATTCTTAATAATCGTCAATACTTTTTGTCAGGAATAGAAATAAATTAATTTCTGATAGTATTCCTCAGTATAACGTTTTCTTCTCCTCTACTTTCATAATTTCACTTTAAATATCGCTAACTATGATTGTCCTTCCGCACTGACCATAGAACCTCTACAGCTTCGAGAACCTTCCGGGAGCAACTTGCAGCTGGGACGGGAGGGCACGTAACCGAATACAAGCGTCGCGGCGGGGACCAAGGCCGGCGCGGCGGGCGGCGGTAACTGGGGAAGCGGCGCGGCGCGGCGCCTTAGCATGCGGTAGGGTCATACCAAGGCCCTGCAGCAACGACGACCACCCGCTGCCGGTGGCCGAACAGTCGGCCTGCGGGTCGCCCAGCGTTAATGTTGCTTCGCAGGCGGCGGCGGCGGCGGGGCCGGCCCAGAGCGACCGAGCGCGGCACCATCGGCGCGAGACCGACATTACCGTTAACCAGCCGGGCCCTCAGGACAATTAGCCTGCACTTCATGAGAGGGAACCGAGTGAAACTGGAAGGGGAATAATTGTTTTCGAGAACACGATCTTACATGGCTCCGGCCGGCGCGCTAGTGCTCGCCCTCCACGCCATCTACGTAATTACGATTTTCATTTTTTCTCCTCCTTCCCTCCGTCGAAAAGCGTCTGCCCAGGTCCACGCGCCAGCGCCTTCGCCGGCTTCTGCATTTTCAGACAATACTCGGACTGCGACGACTGTAATTACTGGAAAGTATTCCATTCAGAAATTTCCAAAAGTCCAAATAGATAATGAAGCAGACGGTAAGGGTGGCGAGTTCTTCGAGTAAGAGGAGTGTTGTTACTCCCTCGCTCAGAAGAGAGCATTAGAAGTTCCCTCCTCCGTAACGAGACGGCTACGCTTTTAGGTCCCATTCAAACGAAAATGTCGAAATCTCCAGGGAGAGAAAGGAGCTATTCATAATTATTCTTAAAGACCGAAAGAAGTGTAGCTGAATTTCTTCTCCGGCCCGTCGTACGTTTCGCGCGCTTTCATGTCGGACCAGGAAAATAAAAGTGTTTATACATTTTTCTTGCGAGCCCGTCACTCGTTATCTCTGGGCGCTTCGGGGTTAATCCTTTCGTCGCGTGATTTTTTGAAAGAAGCGGCTGGGGCGCGCGCTGGCGTGCATTAACTTTAATTGCTTAATTCTCGCTGATGGAGGCATGCAAATGATGGAGCGTCCATGGGCGTTGTCGGTGATAAAAGATGGCGCCATATTCATATTCAGATGAGTCTGCTGTTTGAACATCGAAGTACGAGTCGACGGCGGTCACGACAGGATGGAGCCCTGCTAACGGAGTGATAAGGCCGCGCCGATGTTTGAAGGGGACGGTGCGGTCCGACACGAAGGCGGCGTCCGGGGCGTGGGCGGCACAGGGCGGGGGCGGGGGGCGGAGGTGCCGCCCGCGCCACATCCGTGACAGCGAAAAATTGTTAGGTCTCTCCTAAGCGGAGGGGCAATTGTTTGGATGCACGAAAGTGTTTAATTTGGACACAAAGTATACTGCGCATAACTAGTGTACTATTCGGGGTATTATGCTGAACAATGTTTCATTTTATTTTCTGATACTAGTAAACATTGCATATTACCATTATTATGAATTGAAAAATTAAAATATTATATATTTTTTAAATTTTAATTAAAAAATATTTATACTTGAAACACTTGAAGGGATTTCGTTTTGAAAGCAATTTGAGGTTTCTACTACTCCATATTTCGTGATTTTTTTTTAAATGCAAGCTATGATGTACACTAAAGCACACAAGCTAAACACTCAGATGTGTTATAGCTTGATATCTTTCACACGTTTTATGGTATAAAAATTAAATTTTAATAAAATAGTAAAATTAATAGTATGAACGTTTATCTTCCGATATTCATTCATTATATTGTTCTGCAAGTTGCAGTCAATTGAGGCGTCGAGGCGTAAAAAGGGCACATAAGCCTTTAGGCCCTTTTTACGCCTAATGGATATTCGTGTTCGCCATGTTCTTTAGTGGACGTGGTTGAAGTTTCATTTGTGTATCGTGAAAAATGACGACCGACCGTTTGTACCGACGTTTGAAAGCAGCTGTGCAGAGAACATGAGAAGAGGGTAGTTGCAAATGTGAAGGTATTATCGCTTTTTTGTTTAGTACGAAATGAATTATAATAGTGACAGAAATGATGTACGAGTTGGTCATGATCCTACGTCAAAAAATCCAATTCGTGTTGTAATGGAGAAGGATTTTGCTTCAAGAGTGACATAATTTTTTCTATGGAAAGCACATTTATAAAAGTAAACTCCATTCTCGATAATTAATTATGGCTCATAATATTCCTTATCAATGTATCTGTTCTGTGTTCTCGCACATACTCCAAACTTTCCAGCGTATACCTGGTGCACAAAGATTTGACATACTATTGGAAAATCTCTACGTCCAGATGTAAATCATATACAAGTTGCTTATGTAAAATGTTTATACCGGTTTCTTGTTGAAGAGGGTTGAAGTTAACTTATAGAAAATATGTAAAGTTCTTAGAAGAAGATTTAAATAATGAGCCTTTTTCATTCATGTTCTCGTACTTATCATTGCCAAGAAAATTGTCTTTGTTGCAAACAAAATATTTAAGCTTTTAGCGCAGAATGATCTAAAAGATATTACTCACTCTATTAAGATATTACTCCATTATTTGATGCTTTTATTCCATTTTATTGCGTAAAATTTGTTCTGCGTAAAAAGGGCACAAAATCCCATGCATGGAAATTATTGTTTTCAAACAAGGAATGACTTGTGCCTTTTCTTTTTTATGCGTATACCGAGTTAAATAACTACTTTTTATATTTCAGTTATTATTATCTCGTTATCAAAAGTCACAAACTTTATATACACAAACAAAACTGAACAGCTTTTTCTCAAAACAGCTTCTTTGCATATGTGCCCTTTTTACGTCGACCGCCTCAATTGCAGTTTCTTCTCGTGGCGCAGGCAGTCTGAGAGTGTGAGGGTAAAGATATGTTTACAAAGGTCATGACTGTACCAACCTGTATAATACAAAAGAAAACGGATATCTCATTCAGAACGAGGTTCATACTTTTTTAAATATCAGGTATCTGAGTCCATATACAGCTTTTCTACAAAATGTTTGCCTACAATATGAGTGAACAATTACGCTGCTTTTTTCTCTTACTGCTTCATTTGACCCAAGTGTATTTCACTGAAGATAATGCTTTTGAGGAATTGCTTCATTAACAGTTAAAATACTCAGGAGTCAATGTTCTGTTAAACAATTGTATTGAAAATAAAATAATTTTTATTTATCCTGAAATATATGTTTACCGTAATTATGTTTGGAGCAAGGATTATGAGCAATAGGAATTGGAAGACAAAGAAAACATTTAAAATTCTTGAGTTTACAAAATAGTCACATCTGTGAATTTCTTCTCAGTTACAGTCAAATTTTGCCAGGTTTTCACGAGAGTCATATTTGTAAAAAATGAGGTTTCAGAAAGAATATAAATAATGAGATATGGCTAATCCACTAATTCAAACTGATGTGTATTAATTTCGAAACATGTTTACATCAACTTCTTTTCATCAATCACAATTCTTTATGTAACAGTTGATGGGTATTAGTAACTACGAATTTTCAAAACGAAATGATCTCTAAGAGTTAAAAGAATACATTTTTGTCACGAAGATCCGAAAAATGTTCATCCTATGGAATCAATCATGAACTATTTCCCAACCCTGCAGAGTGAAAAAACCTTGCTAAGAAGAAGAAAAAGAAAAAAAAATCATTTGCCGCCTCCTAACTCATCCCACGCCAAGGGTACTCTTCAATTCGTGGAGTTGCCGACGCATAACATTTTAATTTATGGACCCTCCGGCGCGGCGTCTCGAGACGATGCCTATTTCGTAATAAGGAATTTGCCGACGCCGTCAGCGGAGCGCTTCGAGCGGCCGAACGCGGTAATTATGTCGACGTTAATGCTCCTGGGATACCTGCGAACGTCACGCAGCAAGGAGTGATCTTCGACTCGAAAAACGACGCTGCAACGCGAGGACTCACCCTCCTCGCCCGAAGTTTCCGGAGACATTTGCTAGTAAGTTTATTATCGATTTTTTAGTTCAAAATAATTCCGCTTACAGTTCATAATTATTATTGTTACCAATCACAGCTATTAAATTCCAATTAAATGGAAATAGCATTGCCTTGATTTTTAAGATCTACAAGCAATATTCGAAATGGGAAGGATATATATGAACTACAAAAATTTACTAGATCGTGGTACGTTAGTTTTATAGAGTAGACTTGCATTGTGGTCACCTCTGCTTAACGAAACCCGACACCTAACATTATTGCATGGTTTAAGAGGCTGTGTTATTATAGTATTCATCTGCCAATATAGAGAAATTAAACGTCCTAAATATATAACGAAGAGTAACACCTTCTCTAGTAATACTTATCTTTTTATATCTTTCAAACTTTTCTTATTAAATTATATACTCTTTCATTGGAACAATATAGATTTTTATTTGCTATCTCTTTAGAGCCATTCTTCAATTTTTGATTTCCCTCTTCTTTCACGGCCACATATATTTGCTGTCACATTTTACTTTTATTAATGCACTTGCTTGTAATACTTTTACGCGTTAAATTCATTATAATCCTATCAACTGTCCTCGAATTACTTTTTTAAATCCATACATTGTCGTTTCCAAATCTCTCATTTTACCGTTCCACCTGTCCCATTCTCTTGATTCTCTTAACTCCCCACTGTCAAAACGTACCCCTCCTTTCTTCCTTTCATACAGCACCCCACTCCTTTAGCGCCCCAGTATACGCCGCCCAGGCGATAAGGAGCCATTAAACGGGCACGGGCGAGCGGCCCGCCATCTGGCGCAGCGTCCACGCACAAATCATATTAACTCACACATTACACTACACAAACGGCTTGCCCCCCCTCTCACGCTCTGGCCGCCTCCGCCGCCACTATCGTCCCCGCTACCACCGCTGCTGCCGCCGCCGCCGCCGCGCCTGCCAGCGCCCGCCCAGACAAACTGAAAAACTTTTAAATTGTTTCGAACCCCTTCCTCAGTCCAGCGAAAACCGACGACGTTCTCCTTCTTCCCCCATTTATTTTTCTCTTTCAAAAACATTTTCTACGTTGTTAAAATCACATAAAATTTTATTCTTCTGGAAAAGTGAAGAGTTCTCTTTTTTCTTCCATTTTTTCTTACTTCCTCGTGCAAAAGGTTACTGGGTGTTTCTTCTATTAAGACATCGAAAAGTATTACCCTAGAATACGACCGCCGCCGTCTTCCCCGTTGGGAGTTTCGTCAAGCATGCTGCTCGCTGTCCGAAACGGGTCGCAAATGAGTTTGATGGTCGTCGTTCTCTGAATAATGAGCGAAGCTGGCAACGTCAAGAAACCGCTGATCTCACCCAATTTCGCATCGAGAGGGTGCTCCTCTGCCTCTTCTGTCCTTCGCTCTTTTCGAGAAGTCTTCTCTTTCTCTTTTCCTCTCCTCTTGGTTTTTAGACAATAATCTAGAAATATATTCTTTTTTCCGCGACATTTAACTACGAGAAGTTTGGAGCGGGGCGCTGTTCACTGGAGCGATGAAACCGGGGAGAAGGTTAGGATATGTATGAATGAATTCGACTTGGTTCGCTAAGTGCTACGCTAACAACTTCAAACAGTCACATTTTTTCCGAGGTCCTGCGCCTACATTATGCACTCCTGAGGGAAGGACACCACTACTTATTTTTTGTCCTTTTTCTCGCTGCCAGGTAAGGTTGTTTTGCTGCGATGATACAGTTATTTTTGGAATGATGTAAAAATAACTATCGCAGTTGCCAAGGTGCGGACTTTTTTGTACCTGCATTTGATTTAAAACGCTTTATATAAGGAATAATATACTTCTTGGAAATCACATTTAAAGATGGAGTGGGTAATATTGTGTGTGTGTGTGTGTGTGTGTGTGTGTGTGTGTGTGTGTGTGTGTGTGTGTGTGTGTGTGGTGTTTGTGTGAGCCTGTAAATCAGCCAAAGACAATAACAAAACTTGAATTGAAAATATCACATTATCTGAAACATAATGAAATGTAATATTTCGCAACACGTTTCTCCTAAAGTGAATATTGAAAGAATAAGAAGATTTTATTGTACCGCAAATGCAGTAATTTCAATTTGCATATTAAATGCAAAATCTACAGAGAAGAATTAAGAATAAAATGTTGTAATAAAATAATGTATATTAACAAAGGAACATATTAGTAGAAAGTGTATGATGTTCGTTTCGTCATCAAAGAAAGTCAACACGAAAGTAGCAGCACCTGCTTAAAAACAAGAGTCTAACTAAAACATTCGCTTCCACAACTCTGAAGTCTGCAACAGTTCGTAAAGAAACCTACTCCGTGGTCCGCCCCGTATCGGCGCGACTTAAGACATCACCGCGGTCGAACGCCATCGACGAGAGCGGCGTCGGAAAGAGGCGGGGCCGGCCGGCGCAGGGCGCGGGGGCGAGGGCTGCGGGGGCGGGGCGGGGGAGGGGAAGCTCCTTCGGAGGCGGAGCACGCCGCGGCGGCGCGCGGGGACCTCCGAAGCGGCGGGCGTGGGCGGGCGGGCGCGCGCGCGCGAGCGAGCCAACGACGGAGCGAACGCTCTCACCCAGGGATTCAATTACAGAGGCGAAAGCGACGAAGGCGGCGAGGCCTGGGCGGCGGAGCGGGACGGAGGCGGAGGGGCGAAGGCACGGGCAGGGGGAGGTGCGGGGGAGGGGGCGGGCGACGCGGCAAAAAGCGGCGCCCATCTCATTAGGCGCGCCGACGCTGGAGCCCCCGCCTCCTACGCCGCAGCCGTCATTAGCCTGTACGACACCCGGAGACACGCCGCCCTACACCTATCATCTCGTTGGGAGAAGTTCGCGCAGTCGCGAACACAGGCCGTTAGCGTCGCGGGTGCGCCGGCTGGCTGGCGGCGGATGTGGCAAGATCCGCCGGCGGGGGCGCTGGTGGTGGTGGTAGGAGCGACTGCGGCAACAGTGCGGTAGTGTGTTGGTAAAAGCTTCAGAGGTTGATGTAACGCCCATCGCAATTAACAGTTCGGAAAGCAGCTAAATAATTGGCAGCTACGGAGAATGTTATGTGGTAGTTGTGTAAGATGTGTATGTCAGATCTGAGAGTTTCAGAGATTTCTTTGGAAGTGAGTCGGTGTCATTAGTTCCTAAACAAATTTCTTGATATTATGTTTAGTTATAGGGCTGCAAAGGCAACGGAAGTACATAAGGTTATAGAAGCGGTGATAGACATTCAAAAATGTAGAGGTGCTGATGGAAAATGCCGTGGAGACGGCGGTGGCAGTAGCAGTGACGATACTAAAGGCGGAGGCTGGATACCCCAGATTTTCAACGACGCTTTCATTAGCCCAACTTCTGCTCCGAGCGCTCCCGCCGGCGCCGCCTGTGATTGCGTCGAGCGCACAGGGTGCGGAGACTGTTCATGCTGCCAGGGTATCATGTACTGAGGATACCAAGCGTCGTGGAGGTATTCGCAGATCAACCGAAGAATTACCGTAATGCAAGACTTCGCGAAGCGATGTCATAATAAACCAAATTTTAATAATGTCAAATGGAAAGAGAAGTTTAAAAGTTCATGAAGTGATAAGAATCAATAATATTATGACTACAACTTTTCATGTCATAAAAGGTCATGAAAATTCTTCTCATAACATTAGAAATGCATAAGTCGCATGAAGTCGCAGTCATCATTATTCTAGGAAACATATGTTCAAAAGGTATTATCTTTAGATTATTTGCAAGTTATTTCTCTTATTTTATTTTAAGGCTGTTTCCATAAATAAATTACGTACTCTCATAATAATGCAAAGATAAGATAAGAGACATTTCGTTTATTGATGTTTTCTTGCAACAACAATAGGTTTGAAAGAATATTCAGTGAATAATTATTTGAGTATTGGTTACAAAATCTGTATAATCTGAAATTAATAATACATAGAGTAAAAAACTGTAAGAACCGTTCGTATATAAAATGTTCATGTACGGCAACGCCACAAAATATTTTTATTTATTAGCAACCATCATTTTAAAATATTTTTCAGTATATTTAATTGTTCTAAAGCAACACATCAGGTATATCTTGTGATGCTACAGAATGGCGCAGACGTTCTCGTGCTAGATAGTTTTCTAATTTTGGTCTGGGCTAGCTTCTCGGTTAAACCCCATCCTCTTTCAAGCTGCCACCTAACCCAATGTTCGTATATTTGATTAAAAATTGTTTCAATTTTTCGGTTTCCTGATAGTATAACTGAAATATTACTTTAAGAATATCATAGAAGAACAAAATCTCGCTCTGTATAGACATTTCTGTTGGAAAATTTGGAACAGTTTTTAAGAAAATATCGTTTAACGTTCCTGTAAATGCGAAATGTGAAACTATTTTCCACAGCATACTTTTGAATTGTCAAAAAATCTCATTGGGAGTTATTTGACGCACGTTTACTAACAAATACACTACTGTATACAAATCATTAAAATGTGCATATCAATGGTATGTGCGATATTTAAAAAAATAAACATTTGCATAAGATTTGAAAAACCAAAATGAAACAGCAAAATGGCTTTTATGTAACCTTAAACGATGAACAAACTTCAAACTTTTGCACGTTTCGAAAAATCGAGTTACCCGTGAAAATCCGTCATAAGACACTCCCGTAAGTGTATTACACTCTATTTTTATCCAAGAAATTTAAAGAAAAATTTTGAGCCATTTTTGAGAAAATTTTTAAAATGTTGCCCAGGTTTCATGAAAAGTACCACCAAAATTTTTTTTTTCAAAATTGCAGAGTTTTGAGTCGAGCCAGATTGTCTGGGGAATATTCCTTTTGGAAAAAATTCCTACGAATAGTTTAGGCGCTAGTGTTCATAGATGGACAGACAGACAGACATACAGACAGACGAACGGACGGATGGACAGAGGGACGGACGGACGGACAGGCAGACAGAGGGACGGACAGACAGAGCGACAGACAGACAGAGGGACGGACAGACAGAGGGACGGACAAGACGGACAAACCGACAAACGGACAGACGGACGGACACAAGGACAGACGGACACACGGACACAAGGACAGACGGACAGACGGACACACGGGAACACGGTCTGACAGACGGACAGACGGACGGACAGACAGGCAGACGGACGGACAGATGGACGGACGGACGTTTGGAGACAATACTTTTTCGGTATCAGGGGACCCCAACGCGTATTTCCGTTGAAGTCTTGAAATCGATTTTCCACAGCTTTACGTAACATTCTCTAAACAACTCCGTATATAGATACGATAAAATAACAAGGGAGATGTAATATGTTAATGCTCCCTACAGGTAGATAACACGAACAAAGATAAGAATATAAACTTTCAGTAATTGAATTGTTTACAAACACGATTTATAATTCATGTCAGATAATAACATCGACACATCAACATTGACTCTGCGAAGGTAAATTAAAATAATTCAATTAAAGTTTAATCATCGTAAGAACCTATAGAGTAATACAATATATTCCTTTTATATAAATTTTTAACGTATCTGTTACCACTTCACTTTGCTTTTGCTATTACTTTCAATAGCGAGCTTGTCCCACCTTTGGGTCCCACCGTTGAGCCTCGAAGAAAGCAAGGGATTGTAGAAGGGGGACGTATCGTTTCCGGGGCACACACGTCCCGGGCGCAGCGGCGAATCCTTAGAAGGGCTCGGGCGGCGACCCCGCGATTAGCCGCTCGAGGGGACCGCCGACGGTCGCAGACGTCATAAACACGGCGCGGTGGCCTGCCGTAAACCGCCACGTCATCCCTCCGGCCGCCGGACACGGAACCCTCGGCCGCCGCCCCCGCACCCACCGCACCGCGCCGTGCCACGCAGCCCGAGCCTTACCGCCCCCGTACTGCCTCTTCCACACGCCCGCGCGCACGGGAGCCGACCCGTCACTACGCCCACCTGCCATCATGATCGGCCCCTTCTAGTTAACCTTGCGTTTACAGTCTATTCCATTGCGACTGTACTTAACTCTTTTTACTTTTTTGGTCGTGAATGGTCAGCTTTAGATATACACTTACTGTATATCATACTCTCTTTTCTCATTCAAATTTGTGTGGATTATCTATTTTTGTTATTTGATAGTTTATTTATAATAAATATTAAGTATTTTAAATGGCTATGCAAAGATATTTAAAACCTGATTCATTACGATAGCTTCATTCAAGTAAGTTAAACGGCTTGTAGCATTCACCTCTGACAGTCTCTCCATTACTTATCCTATTATCATTAATCCTATATTTCAAATTATCTGCTTTTTTGGACTCTAACAAAATTATCTTTTGCCACTATTCGAAATATGTATACATTTTTCCAGCTCTTCGGCAAGAAGGCAATCACTGGTTTGCCTCATCACCTATATTTGAGCTGTCACCCGAGCTGTCACCGCCACCGTCGCCGCGTCAGCCGGCTTCGTCTTCGCGCCGTGGCTGGCCGTCTCCGACTTCGGGGCGCCCTATCTTTACAGCGGCACACGGTGCAGCGTTTTGTCGCGCATTCACCGTCAGATACACGCGTGCATTATGGCCGTCCTCATTCTCCGCGATAGCTCTCCCCGGCGATGTAAAACGAAAACCTTGCGAATAAAAAAACGAGAGAAAGAGATGCCCAAAAGAAAAACAACCCGCCCAGGTTGCTAGATGGAAGATGCCAGAGCCGGCGCAGACGAAGAAAGCGCGTGCAGGCAGGGGGGAGGGCGGAGGGGACGACGGGGGAGAGGGGAGCGTGGCAGGTGGCAAAACGCCAAGACAAGGAGACGTGAGTATGCGACCTTAAACTGCATCTTAAGACTTCTGCGAGAGCATAAAGTATATTTTTCCCCCAGCGCCGCGGTCGCCCTGAATTGCGTAGCGAAAGAAGGCCGACGCTAGCTAAATTGCGCCCGCCAGCTCCGTCTCTCTCCGAGCACTCCCCCATTGGACGGGCGCTCGCCGTTATTAGTTTTATTTCCAGTCCATAATGAAATAGCGCCGAGATAGATCGGGCCCGTTCGCTCCCTTAACGACACAACGCGAGAAAGATACAGACGACGTCCGCGAGAAAGAAGCTCCATCCGAGAAGCGGCGGGGGTTCTGAATCGGAAATATTTCTGTGGCGAGGACCTATTGTGCGTTTCGACTAAGAACGGCATTTGAAGTCAAAACATGAAATATATTTTCATGTAACAGAATGATCTATAGCTTATCCAGCGCAACGCAGTACCACGTCTTTCTTAAATATCATATCATTATGTGTCTTTAATATTAATTTTTTATTTACTATAATTCTATTGACTATTAGTTTAATATTATTCTATTCAATATTAATTTTTCAGCCCCGATTTATTTCTTGAATTGATCAAATAATTTTTAATGGCTTCTTATAAAATGTTAGTAACAAAAACTGATTATAGTATATATATATATATATATATATATATATATATATATATATATGTGTGTGTGTGTGTGTGTGTGTGTGTGTGTGTGTGTGTGTGTGTGTGTGTGTAAAGTAGCCTACTGATTATAAAAAAATTATCACAATATTGATCAACTACATCAAAAAATATTTGAAAAATTTTAATAATAACCAGTATATAAAAGCAATGTTTGGAGGTCAGAATAAATGTTTGAAAATTCTTCTTGTTTCCCTCTGTACCTTTCAGCTTCGGGATAGCCATTTGACATATTCCTCCTTATTTCTTGCCTTGGATTTACTTCCCTTGTTAGTGCATTCCTATGACCAGGTATCTGCTATATAGAGTCTTCCAGGAAGTATTTTCCCCTCTGGTCTCGCCTCAAACACCTGCTTCGGATTCCTGACCTCTTTCTTTCTATTCACATGTCCGAATAATTTTAGCGCATTATTTTTAGTCGTTTTCATAAGCGGTGTGACTTTCAATTCATCCCTGATAGTACTATTTCTTATTCTGTCTCTTCTAGTTTAACTGCGTATAAAGTACTTTTCTGTAGCTGTTATTCTACTTTATGTTTTTGTATTGCATGGTAGACCTTCCGTAAATAAATGTTGGCTCATATACTGACTTGCACATTTGTAATTTGGTTTCAGTTCCGACTTTCATGCATAAGAAAATTTGTACTTATTTGACAAAAGACTTAATTTGCGTTCTTAACTTTGTTATTCATTTCATCCGTATACCTGCCGTCTTGTGATATAATTTACCGAGGTACTCATAACTCTGAACTTGTTCCAATTCTTCTTTCCCCCAGGTAATCAAACCCCTTTCTTTGATATCGATTGAAAATAACAAATATTCAGTCTGTGAATAAAATACTTATTTATAACACAATTTCTGTGAATAAAAGAAAGAGTATAATCAATCAACTACACGCTCATACAATAAAAGAATCCGTTGTAGCTGCATTATTAAAATAGACGGACTCTTTTTTGTTACTCACTAAAACTAACTTTAACAAAGTGATGTGAAGTGTGGTAAAGTGCTGTGAAGTACTGGTTAGTGTAATCCAATGCAAAACAGTGTTGTGCAGTGAAGTGAAATGTAGTGAACGTGATAAATGCCTTTTTTTCAATCTAATTTAGTCAATACCTATGTGGTTCATACTGATTTTTTATCACTGACATATAATTGTTGTATATCATAGTAGAGTTGAAATAATTGTCATAACACTTAATATTAGCGATAGTATGATTACTGCATCGTAATGTATTGTATCGTTTTGTATTGTACTTTTTTATTATCTTGTTATTATTATTGTAATTATTGTTAATCAACTGCCACCGGGCCATACCCAATTGCAGTTAAAATAAATGTAAAACTAGTTGCTCCAGGAACTATCAATTAGTATTTTCTTTTAGTACTGAAAACGATTGGTCTAATAGCCCATTTGTGGACAAAAGTCCTGTTACTCCCCCCCCTGCGCGTTTAGCACAAGCTCCACACGTAATTTAAAAATAAATTAATCACTACTACACTGATTTCCTGCTAAAATCTGATCCAGACCCCTTTTGTCTCAAAGCTCGCAATAACCATATGCTGAGTAACCGTGTCAAAGAATGCGTCTTCTTTACGCTTACGAACGTGTCCCGTGATCTCCAAAAATATTTCACTCTACATACAAAAGAGGATGAGGATTCACTTTTCTGCGTATCATTCCTCATAAAAAGGGTACCTTTAATAACAGAAAGAATTTTAAATGTGACAATTTAATTTGTGTTTATGCTCTAAATTATTAGTAAACTGTAGTAATGTCGGAAATATTTGCTTAGGAGTATGTTATTCTCTGCTGATATCAGTTCGCTCTCAGCCGCAGCTCTGCGTTACTTGGACGTTGGGCGGGTTGCATAAAAACACTGAAGGGCGAAACGTGCAAATGCATAATATGCAAAGACAAGATTGCTATAATAACAGGGAAAACATAATACCTGTACTTCCATTTATACGCAAACTCGAGTAAATTAATAACCACATGAAGTTAGCATCATGCAGCGAGTTTTAAAAATATCTTTAATAATTCTGAATATATCTCGCTCATACATCATTTCCACAATAAGTATTTTTAACAATGTGATAGAACACTAAAATAGAAAATATTTATAAATGTACGCCATTTGTATGTACAACTTAACATTCTCGTTTGGTTAGTTTTTGTTCTGAAATTGAAATTTACAAGGTGACTCAAAATTGTCTTCGGACCTCTTTCTGGCGAAATCGTAAGCACATTTCAGCAAGCGAATGACAGACTCCAAAATGGCAAAAATTCCTAAGCTTACTACCATAGTTTGGTGTTACAAAGCTACAACACATTTCCTCCGTACATCTTACTCTTACGAAAGCCATAACCATAGAAAAACAGCGAAAGCGACAGAGTGACCTGCATAGGCGGTGGCTTTGTGACAGTTTCATAATTTCATCAGCATTATCATGCCCTTGACTTCTAAGTGACACATTTTGTAACATACGCATACATCAACATGCATTAACATAATTTCAGCACGGTAATACGAATAATATATTTTGTAGCAAGAATAGTTCATACGCTTATTACTTTTCGTATTGTCAGTATAATCTTTCTTTAACAATTTTAAAAACACGACTATTTCCAAAATAGTTTTCGCAGAAATGTAATTGTAATCGATAACAGGAGTCCAAGCACGTGAGTCTATATATATTTTTGAATCGCTCCGTATAAAATAATAAAACTCATTGGGAAAATTATTTTTATAGTTCAAAACTCACTTTATTCTTGAGTTTATACAAAGATTTTATTACGGAAATTTTCTTGTTAATTTTAATTAAATGGCACTACAAATTTTTAAAACCTTTTGTGAGTCTAGATTAGTAGTTACTAATAAAAAGAATTCAATCCATCAAGCTTCATGTAGCACGACTTCAAATAACCGTTAAAATTCTGAAAAGTACGGAAGGGAGATGTAGGGAGTCGCAATTAATTCTACCATTCTGTCATTCAAGGACTTTAATAATAAGGGTTCATCATCTGGTGTGAGCAAACGCAAAATAATTTTATCACACTTAAATAATCTTGAAAGGATATCTGTCTCAGTTGACATAAATTTTTAGGCCAAATATCCAGCTCCCACTCATATCTTTCATAAACAAAAAAAACCAACAAAGCAGTCGAGCGAGCATATTCACAACCTGTCCCGCGCTCGCAGCGCGGATTCACACGCGTGCAGCAAGAACGCGTGAGTGGGTTCGCGTGCGCGCGGGGGCGCGCGTGGGCGATGGGGGCGGCGGCGGTCTAATCCTACTTTATGAGCAGGGCCCTCGCGTTAAATCTTCGCGGGCGCGGACGGTGGCGGCGAAGGCGGTGAAGACTGCGAAGGGCAGCGAAGGCGGCGATGGTGGCGCCAGCGAACGAAACGGCGGGGCCAGCGGAGGCAACGGTACCGGAGGGGAGAAGGGCGGGCAGTATTGACCCTAGACTTAGCCGGACGGAGAAGATCGCGCGTCAGGAGCTAAGTCAAACACGCCTCCGCCGCGCCGCCGCCGCCGCCGCCGCCGCTCGGCCTCTCCAGTCGGAGCCCTTCCCTTTCCCTGAGAGGCCCTGCGCGCCTCCTTTCGTCCCACCCCGCCTCGCCCCGCCCCGCACCTCGCTTCCGCCTCGCGCGCGCCGTCCCGCGCGAGCCGCTGAAGGACGCCGCCGAGCCGGCCAAAGCCGCCTGGGAGCCCTCGTCGCCGCGAGAGGCCGCGCCGCGCGTCGCGTGCGTCGCCCTGACGGAGAGGCCGCCCGCCGCCTATCCGCGGCGGCGGCGGCGCAGGGCTCAGGGCGGCCGCGACGCGTTCCGGCACGGGGGAGAAGGAAGCGGAACAGGCATCCACCAAGTCGCGTTCACTTCTTTTTCCTCGTCATCAAGGTTTCTGCTTTACTGTCGTGGCGAAACAATGTACAATTGCAATGTGAATTGCAACTGGTTATGCCATCTTAAATGTAACATTACTACGTCAATAATTTTCGATGTAATCTATCAGGTAATTTTTAAGTTTTGGTAAATCACCAGAAACTTTTAACATAAATTTTATAAGCAAAAATATACACAACCGTACATGTTCAGTCTTAAGAATAAAAGTTAAACGTAACGTTCCAAAGTTTAATGTAAATATTGACATCATACTTTTTGAGGTTGGATAAAATAAATGACATCAAATGCATTTTAAGGAAATTTACGAGTACCATGCATGAAATAATTATTTTCAAAAAATATTTTTGGAATAAAACAAAGTAGAGTAAAAAATTAAAAGAAAGTTGGTATAAAAATGTAAAAAAAATTATTATATTAATATTTGCACACATTACACAATATAAGCTAATCTATAAAATACCTGGCAGTTACCCGGTTTTTGTAACTTATACACCCTTCTCCGTACGTCGTTCACTCAGAATCTTAGAAACAATAATATACCATCCAAAGCTTTCTTCACCCATACTTACTCAGCCGTTGCGTTGCTCGAAAAGTAAGCCAACCGAAACACACTTGTCAGATTGCCCCAGATTGATACCGGAGGCGAAAAACACAAATAGAGAGGTATTTGGCCGAGTCCGCTGAAGCGCTCGCTCGTGCCAGGGAGCGGGTGCGCGCGCGCGTGCAGCCGGAAGCGCGCTAAAGTAACGTGCAGCGCCATTTCAAAGCGACGACGGGGCGAACGTCCGGGGCCCACGCGCAAATAAACATGGAGGGGTGCCTCACGCGGCGCGTCCAAATAAACGCCTCTGCGGAACCGCGTGGGGCGGGAGGCCCAGGAGGGGAGAGAAAGTATACGACGGCGGGAGGCAAGCGAGGGGTTAAGGTGCAGCGGCGGTTGCTCGCGGCGAAGGACGAGTAAGAAACGAGCAGGAGGGCAGTGTGAAAAGGTTAGAGATGCCGCTAGTTGCACGAAGGTGAGAGGAAACACTGTTAAGAGTAAGGTGAGAGCAAAACCTCAGAAAGGCGAGAATGTGAGAGGGAGGCGAGAGGAAAACGATAGAAAGACATGGCGACGAGAGGACAAGGCGAGGGAAACGGCGAGGAGAGGTTGAGCGAAAAGCTGAATGAAGGAGAGGCATGTGCCAGGCAAAGCAAAGCCAGGGCGAGAACAAGAGGAAGTAATGTTAGGGCGGTATGAGAGGGAGACGACGGTGAGATGCGTGGCAGACGCTGAGTTAAAGCACTTAACGTAAATGTGACAGAGGAATGAAATGAAGGGATGAAGACGAAAGTAAAGAGATGGAGGCAAAACAAATTTGAAGATGAGTGTTAGTCAACTGTGAGCGACTTGTTAACACGGCAAGAGAATCGTAGAACCAAATAAGCGTGTGAGGGACAGGTAAACTTAGGTAGATTTGGTGAATGAGTGGAGAGGTTGGGTATAACACAGAGGTTGAAGAACGAACGTGCGCTTGTCAAACGATAATATCTGTCAAAAAACAACGAGGGTGTGTAAAGAGGGATGAGAGTTGAGGAATGCAGCCAATAAAAGGGCAAGGACGTGTGAGTCAAGTGATAGGCGGGAATGGAACACGTGTGATGGCAAGATAAAGAGGTGGAGGTCAAATGGAAAGGGAAGTTGTGTCGAAAGAAATGGGTGCCTACATACTAAAGCTTCCGCCTGATATATTACATGCAATCCCGATAAAAAACAAAACAAAGAGACTATGGAATCAGCTAAGAACACCGAACCTAAAATCAGAACTGAATCTAATTACAAAAGTAGTTAAAAACTTAAAAAATCACAACCAACAATACCATGCATTATTAACTTCACTCCATACAAACAAAAACTCTTTATGGCAATTCACCAACAGAACGTTGAAAAGGAAAATCACAATACCACCAATAAACACCTCACCAGGTAAAGCATACACATCCGTTGAAAAATCCAAAGAGCTGGCTACTTCTCATCAACATTTACAAACAACATCTCAAAACCTCACCCTGAACATAAAATGATAAACAAATGCAGCAAAGAGACATACCCACATCACAACATTCAATTCACCAACCCAGCTGAAATTAACAAAATAATTAAAAACTTATCCAGGAAAGCGCCCGAACATAAACAACACCATAGCGAAAAACCTACCTCCCCTGCAATAGCATATATAGCTAATATTTATAATTCCTGCCTCAGAGTTGGTTATTTTCCTCAATATGGAAGCAAGCCGTAGTAATCCCCATTGCCAAACCCAAAATCATACCCAAACAAATAGCTACCGACCTATAAGTTTACTACCAACCTTATCCAAAATTTTTGAAAAAATAATTCTGAAAAGACTTAAAGATCGCTTACAGGTAACAAAGCGATACCAAAAGAACAATTTGGCTTCACCGAAAACATTTCTACACTACACCAACTCCTCCGAATTACCGAACATCTTTATACTTCATTTCAAAAGAAATACCACACAGTAGCAGTTTTCATTGACATAACACAAGCGTTTGATCGGACATGGCATGAAGAACTCATATTCAAAATTAAGAAAATTGGCACACCGCATCATATCCAATCCATCATACGAAGCTTCATCAGTAACAGAACCTTCTCAGTAAATGTAAACAATCACCATTCCAACCCAAAGCCAATCTTAGCAAGACTACCACAAGGATCACCCCTATCACCTACTTTATTTAATTTATATGTTGCAGACATTCCCAAACTAAACCTCGTACACATTTCACAGTTTGCTGATGTTACAGCCTTCTATAACTCCGGTCCTTCACTTAATGATTGTAGCAACAAAGTTCAATTGTATCTTAACCTAATTGACAGCTGGGCTTCAAAATACAAAGTTCAACTCAATCCAACCAAAACCGCCGCCAAGATCTTCACACTCCGTCCACACTCACCCCCGCGTCCATTATTGCTAAACAATACAACCATCAACTGGCTGCCTCTCAATAAACCAATCAGATACTTAGGACTGAACATTGACACGAAACTCAACTGGAAGCAGCATGTAGACGCCAAAATCATTCAATCCAAAATCAAATTAATACAATTAAAGTCATTGATACACAGATCCAGCCCATTATCATACAATACAGCATTGCAAATTTACAAAACCATAATAAGACCTTTGCTACTATATGCCTGTCCAATTTGGTTAAATGCAGCAAAAACCAACCTAAGGAAAATGCAAATAGTGCAAAATCAATTTCTCAGGATCATTTCAAACTCTCCCTATTATGTCACCAATAAACAGTTACATAAAGAATTCAATCCAGAGACTATAGACCATCATATCACCTACCTTGCTACCAACTTCTTCCCGAACATATCCCAAATCCCTTCATTATCAGTTCACAGACTCGGCAAAAACCCATCACATAGAACCAGAATACAAAATAAGTTTCCCTTCCACATTTTCCTCAGGAAATTCTCCGAATTAGATCCCGACTAGAGACGTACTAAAGCAGTCTGCAGGATTTTTTATCTTCCCACAAAAATTTCATTTCTCGGTGTACAGAAGTAACCGCGATCCTTTGCGTGCTCTGATACGACGAATTGAGAAATACGGTTCAGTCTATTCCCGCTTGTATCTAAGTAGGAGCCCTTGACATGTGTTACAGCAGAACAGCATGACGGTTTTTATTCATGTTCTTATCAGCATTTTCTCCCAACTTAAAAACCTTCATTGTACATCAAGTATCATTAAATTAGCGGGGAGTTTTTTCAACTAAAAACTAACAAATAGGATCTTTCCTTCGCTGTACCAATTTACAAAATAAATTGTCATCAAACAATGATAACAAATATTGTTTTTTTCTGGAATAAATCTCCCTTTTCCTCGCACAAATTGTATTTTCAAAGATATTAGAAGGCACAAATACAGTTTCCTCACTTACCAAAAATATCATCTTACTTTTCATACACATCTTTCGATTTCAAAATTGTTCATATAATTATAAATGCTAATTCATATCTTGTTTTATAATGCTCGAATGTTCTTCTCGACTGGGATAACAGACCGCATATTAAATCCACAACGAGTTCTATAAACACAACAATGTTAACTCCCATGAGCATTCAACTCTTGAGTAATAATAGCAACTCACTTAATGAAAGCTTTCAATGTAACCTCAAATAATAAAAGAGGTTTTATATTCTCTTCATCACTCTGCTTGCTTTGTTGATGATATATTTCATGTGTTCAACCTGTGTGGTGTCTGTAATAACTGGTGGTGAACATCAATTATATCAGCGAATCAAATGAACAAACAAATAATTTTCAGCTAGCCCACACATAGTTATGTACCAAAACGTCGAGAAAATTGGAACGCTGTGACATATTGGCTACCAAAATCAACCCAGTAAAATATTTGCGTAGAACCGGGTGCTTTAAATATCTTGCAAGGAACGTGATGGGAACTGATGCTCGCAATAATTGTTTGAACAAGCTATTATGAAAACATTTTGCTGCGTTGTGAATGACACTGATAACGCTTGTGTAAGCATGAGCTCAAAACGAACAGCTGAAATCAAAGAATGATTCATTTCCAATCCGATACGCTATCTCGTTGCGTGTTTTGGCGAGTGGGACGCTCTCTCGGGCAAAGTTCAGTAATCAAGCAGCAAGCGAGGGAGCAACGAAGTAATAGCAATGGAAAAGGCAGTGGCGGAATAAGAGGCGTGCAAAGTCGATGGAATTACGAAGTTATTCATTCACACTTCAAAACAAGTCAATTAACTCTATGCGATACAGATGTAAGAATTTATTAAAATAACTTCATAATTTACTATAAAGTGTGTGCGTTCAATCATGTACTACAAGAATGTATTTACTTTTTTGTCCATCAAAAAATTCACATACAACAATTTCTCCATTGAAAAAATTAATTATCAAGTCAAGTATTTTGCATCACTAGACTTCACCATATGATTTCCTTCTGTGTGTGTATTCTGTGTTAACACACAACTACCCACTATTGTATAGGACATTCAGAATTCAGAGAAAGTTGTTGTTCACAAATGAAATCGTGGTACAATTAAAATAAAGGAATTATTTATATTTCAAAGCATTGATCTTATGTAGTGAGTATTTTTCTTTAAACCCTTTCTTATTGTTTGTTTCGTATTAGATAAATTTTGAAGTCTGCTTGTATGAAAATGCTTACATTTTGAACAGTTATTTCATTTCCATACTTTCGTTGGTACGAAAAAAATGTTGGATCATATTGTAATTAAAGACGCATCGATAGAAGAATCCGCAGAATCTGTTATGATTTGACTACAACACGATCCAGGTGGCTTGGTAGAAATTCGTATAGACCCAGCCGTATAAATAAATAAGACAAACTATTGCACCGCAGATGATCCTCAGATCTGAGGGAGCGTGCTGTTTGGGTTAGATGTGCTGCTGCGACAGCCTATTTGCACTGCTGGCAGCCCGGAGGCGGTTCCCGAATGACAAGTGTCGTGCCTCGCCCGCCCGCACGCCCACGCGCGCAGCGGCCCCTCCGGCGCCAGTCATTCCATCGCGCTTCCTTTTTTAATTAATGGCCCAATCAGAATGCCACTGCTTTCGGGAAAACCTCCGGGTCATGCGTGACAGATCGAGTCTTTAATGACCTGGGCCCGGCGTCCTTCGGGGACTGCGGACGCTCTGCTAGGGGTAGGGACAAGAGGGAAGGAGAGAGGGTTCGTTCGCCTGATAGGGCGGAACAATGGCTTCATGGGCCTCATACCAGTCGGCGAGCGGTCGAAGGTTACTGGTTCCATCGCCCCTCCCCCCACGTCTCTACGCCCCCGACCCCCACCCCACTGCGGAGTTCGTGACAGGCCGCGCGCTGCCGCTGGCAACGAGCACCAAAAGGAAGAAAATATCGAAATTCCTTTTAGAGCAGTCAAGACCTGTTAAATCAGCTCTATTCATAACTCAACCGTTGTAATACAAGGGAAGAAAGAAAGGGAGAGGTACAGATTCCCACCTACAAGTTATGTACAAGAATTTAGGGTGCCATTATTTCCTGCCAACCTATGAAAGTTGGAATATAAAAACAAAATAAATGTTTAATAATAAATAATGAGTATGTTTTCCTCATCCTCGTTCTCTGAGAACTGCCTTTCTCATTTTTAAAAGTTGCTGAATCCAATTTCTGTTAATAGTTACATTGAAAATAAAATACAAATTTTCTGCAATGAGAAACTTTAAAAATGCCTTTAAAACTCACAATTTAAAAGTGCAGCATTTATCAATGAAAGTAAGTTTCTACCTCTGGTTTAGTGAATCAACACTACATGACAATTATTCTTAGACTCTCCGAAAAGGTTTTAGAAAAACCACGAGAAAGCAAATTCTCAAAATTCTTCGCCCTACTCACAGAAATTAAACTGGAGTGTTACAATAGCGTTATTGAAAAAAGCACAGAGAGAGTCATATATTCGGAGAGAGAGCTTTCAGCGGACGGAATACCACTCGAGAAATGTCGCGAAATAAGAAAGCGGGGGCGCCTTCACGCACCGCGGGAAGAATCGGCCGACGCGACGCGTGAGGCGAGAGGCGGGGAACCGGTGGGCGATGGGGTGCCGGCGTGGGCGGTGGCCTCTCGCCGCCGCATTCTCACTCGGCGAGGAAGCGACACGCTTCCGCAGCGCACGGCCCGCGTCTCTCCTTCGTCCCTGCAGCGTCCCTCTTCCACCCTCTTCCACGCCTCTCCTCTCCCCTGTCCTTTTCCCTTCCCACCGCCGCCGCCGGCTCGCCGCCATCAGTCTCCAGTGGATTGAGGCTAATCCGAGCCGGTACACTTATCTTCGCGGCGGCGGCGGCGGCAGCGGCGGCGGTGGCGGCGGCGGTGGGGGCGGCGGCGTGCCCGACGGCTACATACATTACCGCCGGCCCCCGAGGACGTCCGATGCCGCCGCCCGGCCCTCGCCCACCCCCGCCTCGACCGACGCCGCCACCCCGATCGCGTTACCGCCCCGCCCCCGCGCCCGCCCTTCCCGCCCCCACCGGCACTCGCGTCCCCGCGTGGCGCGGCGAGCGGAGGGCAGCGGGCGGCGGGCGGCGGTGGCCCGCGGCGGCCCGATCCCCATTATGGCCGCCCCCGCCGGGATGACAGCGGGCGTTCTTAGCAATTAGCGCGACCGCTGGCCTAATTCACGCGTGATCGAGCGGTGCGCGCCGGTGCTTGATAGCGCCCGGTCGATGGGGCCCCTCGGGAAATATTTTTATTCCCGCCGATGCGGTATTGTTCCAGCCGCACCTCCCCAGCGCAGCCCCCCGACCACTTCGCAGCGAGCGCTAGTGCACCGGCGCGGAGCGGTGCTTTGATTCGTTCGCCGCTCTCCTGGGCGAGCTGCGGTACAGGGAGCAGCAAAAGCTTCTTTGCACCGCAGCTCCAGAGTAGCTCTCCAGCATCACTCTAAAAATCCCCAAAAATTCGCCATCGTTATAACATGTTCCATTGACCATTATACCAATGAATACTTCCCCTATCCAAACGTAATTATAGAAAAGTACGTTTTAAAGGTAAATAATTGATAACAGTTTATATTATAGTAAAATGCAGATTTGAAATTAATGGTTGTTTGATTCCATCTCTACCAAGAATTTCTGTTATTTCTACCAAGAGGGGTAATTCAATTACCCCACCAAAATATTTGAGAAAACAATTTATGAAGCGATGAAAATATTTTGATTGTAAGAGAGAACATATCTAAACTAATATTTCAGTTTGATACTTAATGCATATGTAAAGCGAAAACGTAGTTATTTAGATAGACTATCAAAATTGACGACAAAAAAAGTTACAGAAAAGTGATATTTATTGAGACATTCTCTCAATAAAGATATCTTTATTGAGAGAATGAAATATGTAATAATGTCATGTTAATAATACACATAAGTTATCAACATTTAAAACACTTTTCTATTATTATGTCTTTTCTGTGAATATGGCACACTGGATTTTTGCAAATTATACACATGTGTCTTGTTTTTCTATCGATATTTATTGGATACAAAAGACATCTTTTCCCAGTCATACTTGACAAATTTTGTTCATGAGCTTCATTGCAATTTCTTTTTACCTTTATCCTAACCGTTTCAGTATCTTCACATCACAGATTATACATACGGTCATCTTAATGTAAATCGGTCATCTTCAAGATTATCGATATTTATTATATTTTCTAATTATACTAGCACTATATTATTTTGCCATGTTGAGACTGAAGAAACTCAATATTGAATCCCAAAGAACCAAATGAGAAGTATTAACTGGATTTAGATCATCTTGACATAAATAATTCACAAGCACAACTATGAAACAAAACTAAACAACACAAACTGGCCTCTAGTAAGATTAAATAAATGGTAAGATTAGTATTTTCACTTTTACATTTTCAGTACACAAACGACCAAAGGGAGCTAACATTACTATCCCAGCTATAAAGCTAGAAACATATTAAGATATATATTTTTCCTTTTCATTTCGTCATACATAATTTTATTGACAGGGTTACAAATATCAAATGAAGTCTGGAAATGCAAAAAAAAAAAAAAAAAAAAAAAAAAAAAACAACAACGAAAATATACAAATAGTACCACACTTGGTAGCAAAAGGGTTCAGAGATATTAGGAAAGTTCGGAATTTTCTAGAAAGCACGGGCCGCTAAGGTAATATCGCCAAAACAACTTTACTCTAAAAATCAATATATTCATTTTTCTACAATATTAAATAGCAAGATGTCTGGGAGGAGTAAAATATAATAGCTACGTTAAGATCAAGATATTTTGAAATCATGTCGTTAAAGAATTGACGAATGAACATTTTCACAGGCCACCAAGTCAAATTATAGTATTTTCTAAAGCGTTGCAAATAATTTGTGTTCATAATTATCTCACACACGTTAATTATTAATAAATTAAACTGCATATATTAATCGTATATAAAAACATCGTTCCTGTTTTCATTGTTTTTAAATCTGTGTTCCTGATTCTTCATACTCGTAAGAATTAGCTGTCAACACACGTTCAACTAATGGAAACCGCGAACTTTCAAACTTTGCCAGGTAACAAAATATGTTTCATAAGAGGTTCTAAAGAATCTGAATTTTAGATGATTAGTATTGACATTTTACTGGCAACACATCAGTAGGTCAATGCAACAAATTGCGTAGTTGCTTTGTTGATTAACATGAACATAAGTTGTCACCGCTTTATGATTCATTTTATTTGATATTAGTCTATACCACAAGTTATTATAATTTCTGAAACATAGTCCACTGTAGAGTACAGATCACGTCACAAGCAGAACGAAGACTAAAGTAGAATCGAGGTTTAGTTTACGTTACGGGCGAATGTTCGCAATTCCTGAGCCAGGAAATGCAAAACGATAAAGTAAACCCACAACGGGGCAGCCATATCCACCGAGTCGGGCAAGCAGGCATCGTTACGAAATGGCCGCCTACCACAGTTCCTATTAGGGTGAACTCGTTGGACGTCGCTCGTTCGCGCGGAAACCGTAACCTTCAACTCCCTGCGGTCGTCCCCCGCCCCACAACGCATTCTTCGACAATTTCTGTTCGTTTGAGCTGGGAACGCAAAATATCCTAGTAGGCTCACGCTCTATTCGGCGCTACGCGAGGCATAACAACACGGGAAACTAGATGACCGACCAGTCCGATATTTTCTGGTCGCGAGACCCGTTCGCGGGAACGATTCGCGTAGCGGTCTCCGCCTAGCGATAACCGAGAATACCTCCTGGCTAACTGTTTGATTAAACCAAATCGGTGCACGGCTCTGTGGCTTTAATCGAAATCGGGGGGCCTTAACGCTTCGGTTACTCTATCTTATTTCACGTGGAGGGAGAGCTGTTCCATTTCCGCCGCGCGAGTGGGCGAGTGAACCAGCCAGCAGGCAGCGGGGGAGGAGCATGGCGGTTGCGGGATTGTAGTGGGTGGGCGACGGTGACGGCTGGAGCCTGGGGAATTTTAGAGGTATTGTGAGAAGATGTAATCATTGGCAAAATATAAGATAAAGGCTATATGATTTTATAGTCATAAATTTAAGAAAGGCCTTCAAGCAATGTGAGTAAAAGACGAGATAGCACATAAGAATGTTATAGGTGAAGAAACAAGTTATGAGTTGTCACTGAAAGTGCCGCGAGAAATGATGAGGATCGACTAAATATGGTAAGCATGCGTAAAAAAAACAAATGTTAAGGTAAGAATAGATATGATATCAGCCAAGAATAAATATCAGAGATAAACTGAATGGAGAGTCATTGAATAATTACGCCTAGAGGATTTCTCCAATAGTAAAATGTACGAAAAGTATTCCTTACTCCGGAGCAATAGGAATGCTTTGGTGCAATTGCTTTCTAGAGGTTAATAGATCTCAACAGTGAGTACATGAATCTAGAATTTATTTTGAAGAATTTTGTACAAAAATAAAGAAAAAGGATGTAATTGCCGTAGACAACAGTGACTATCAAAGTATAAGTGTGTACTCAATGGCTTCTAAATAAATACAAAAATATTAATTTAAAACGCGAAAAAGATGAAATAGCGCCAAGTCAAGGAAAAAACACGAGAGTCACGGAGGAAGCGGAAGAGAACAGTTGGAGGGGGAAGTTAGTACACATTAGAAGGAAGATGGAACCGACGGTTCGACAGAGGTGAACGTGGTTGTGAAAACTTACGGGTACAATCGATGCGAATCCTCAAGAAGTGACAGTAGTATTGAGTGGTGGATATGCAGAAACAAAAAAGGGAGCATGACAGTCACATTGAATTGTATTGCGAATAATTAGTTGTGTGTGTAGCCGATTCTAATGGTAAAGTCGCCAAGTTGTAAAGTGTAGTCAGTGCACGGAACATACTGGGGCGGGACGGTGTATGTAAATCGTAATAGGAAGACAAGAGTTGCTGAATACGACTTGAACGCTTCCGTAACTATTGAAGCTGTCCTACTCGGACAGCTTGAAACATTTCTACGCAAATAATGGACAAGGAATCGGCGACAACCGTCCGACTTCAGGATGGAAAGTAATTATTGCGCCTGGCGGCTAAAACCGCAGTTTTGTGTGGTGGCACAAGATGAGACGGCCATCTTGTCATCTGGTCTTCGCGATCCGAGCGACCCCGAGTGGAGGCAGGCGCAACCGAGAAACCTCACTGCAGATGACAGCAGCGGCTGGGAGGCGAACAAATCAAGTATCCATAGAATAATGGTGTGGGAGAATGTAGATATAGAAATGAAATGTAGTAATAGCCGAAGTAGATTCGGAAGAAAAGAGGACGATTAATAAAACGGATGTTATGTTAAGGAAACAATTTGAATATTCAAAATAAAAATGTATCAAGTAAGATTCGTGTCATTAAATTAACATTAGCAGAAAGGTAACATTGTTCAAGATAGTAGTGTGTAAGCCAAGTCGTGTCTATGGTCACGCCATTACCAACATTACTTCGAAACGTAAATCTGGTGAGGGTATCGTCAGTACGTCCCGGATATATTTTCATTTGTTGTTTAATTTGGCATTGATAAAACACACGTGAAACTACGTGTGTGTGTGCGTGTGTGTGTGTGTGTGTGTGTGTGTGTGTATAGTTTCATATAAATAAAAAGATTATGATTTTTAAAAAAAGTTAGAACTTAGGATCATTAAAGGATTCATAAATGTTTAATTATCCAAGACGCTATATCAACAAATGTTTATTGTCTTGAGGGATTAATAGTAATAATAGTGACACAAATAATTATAGTAATAATAACAATAAATAATAATACTAATAATAGACACAAAAATGTTAAATAAATTGTGGAGAGACAAGCCACTACATGGACAATATCTAAAAAGAATTGACAATGAAGTTCAATCATTTATGTGGCTTAAAAGGGGAAGAATGAAGCCAGAATTGGAAGCAATTCTAATAGCTGTTCAAGATAAGGCGTTGATTTTCCCAAGATGATAAATGCCGAATTTCCCAGGAGCAAGTAGAAACCATTGATCACATTGTTTCAGCTTGTCCAATCCTAGCAAAGACCGAATATCTGAAAAGACATGACAGGGATTGTAGCTATCTCCACTGGCAGATCTGCACCGCCCTCGAAGTTCCAAACACATGCCCCAAGTGGTACGAGCACTCACCGAAACCGGTGACGTCTGTTGGATTGTGTACGATATTGTACGACCAACAAATTCAAACTGATCGCACGATAGCGGCAAACAAACCGGATATAGTTATCCGGGATTTGGCGAAAAAATCGTGTTTACTTGTCGATGTTGCTGTACCTTGCGATCAGAACGTCGTTACCAAGGAGGCAGAGAAACGTCTTAAATACAAGAGTCTGCAAGTCGAGATCAGCCGAATGTGGGGCGTAAAAGCACAGGTCGTCCCGATAGTTATCGGAGCTCTGGGATTTGTTGGGCAAAATTTGTGTAAGAAATTGGCTAATCGTATAGGTGATTCAAAGGACTGGGAAGTGCAAGAAATCGCTTTATTTGGAACAGCTCACATTTTGCGCAAAGTAGATGCACTGTCAGTCCCTAGATCTGCTCCTTAGGTAGCTGGCAACAACCTGGAGTAGATTTTATATTCAGCCGACTCATAACATCTTTAGTCGTAATATAGAGGTATAATAATAATAATAATAATAATAATAATAATTATTATTATTATTATTATTATAATTCAGTAACGTAATTACTGTTGTACTTCCCTTAATTAAGGTTTATAATTGTCATTAATTGTCATGGTATTCATTTTTCGTAATAATTAGACTGTGTTATTGAAATATCTCATGCCATTTGCAACAATTGCGTGAAAACACATGAATTAAAATACTTGTTTAAATTTTTGTTTCATGAATAAATTATGTTTATTTTTCGATAATCCGATGAATCAAGTCGAAAAGATTATTGTAAATGCTGGAAAGAGAGTATGGCAATTCACTGTAAATCACCAATGTAATCGTAGGTATATTGAATACATAAAAAACATTCGTTTTTCTCGAATTGTAGAATATCCTAGAGAGAACGGGCTTTGAATTATGCAGATGGATATTTTTTAGAGGGATTCAATGAGCTTTTGATCATATTTGTATGTGCCGTAAGTCACCAAAAAGCGTTTTAGTTGTTTGAAAGAATTCAAAAACATGGGTTTTAGAGAAACACTTAATATCTTCTGGATGGATCAGCAAAAAAATGCTCATTTTTGAGTGAGGACTTGTCTCGCCGATTTTGTGAGCCGGAAGAGGTTTAGTGAGTGACCGACAGACGGTTGTAGGTAACTCGTTAAGTGTGTGTGTGTGTGTGTACTTATATGTGTGTGTGTGTATACTAGAAGAAGAACCAGGCTGAGGTGATTATTTGCGGGAAGAAATGTATAACGATGTCAAGTATTAAAGAGGCTCTAGGATTCAAATTTAACCCATTTAAAATAGAACCGACGCAGCATCATCATGTGAGTCGGATGCTGCACATGTTCGCATGCTCATTGAGCACTAGTCTGCCCGGCGCATCACATTCACTACGGCTGGTGGCTCCTCCGTCCAGCTACCCCTCCCCTATTCTGCCCCATCACTCCCGCCCCACCCCCAACGACGCCCCCCACGGGCCCACAGCGAGTCAGCTGTTCATTTACACGGCCAGGCATTGAAATGACGAGTCCAAATTCATGGCCACCTGCGCCGCGCCTCGCCTCGCCTCGCCGCCCCTCCCCCTCTTTCCCTCGAGCCCTTTCCCTTTCCGCCTCTCCCGGGCCACCAACTCCGCTCCGTTCCACCGAGCGCTGCTCGCCCGGTCGCCATGTTGCGTTCCATCAGCGGAATGGAGCCCAGAGACGGACAATGAACGGAAAATTACACAATCAACGCAGCGAAAACAGATGCCGCGCTGCCTGCGAATTCGCACGTGAAACGTTGCGTGGCCGGGCGGCGCGGCGTGGAGCTGCGCTCCGGTTGGCTCCTGCAGGCGGCCGTGAAGCCGCGCGGGAAGGGCTCCCGCAACTGGCGCAGGCCGCGCTGAGTTTGCCAGGATAACGTGTAATCTCAGGAATTCGATGAGGGCAACGAGTTGGGATGCCTGCAAGCTGCGCGAACTCGTACAGTCCGAATACTTGCCTTTTACGCTCGCAGAAACGAATGGGAAATATTTGAAACGTTTGTCAGTGATGCGTGGACAACAATCTTGCGCAAAATTTTTCAATTTGGATCCAATTACTTTGCACGAGAAACCATTACATCTGCACTAGAAGATTGCGATAGCGCCACGTTAAGCACTCTCTTTATGAAATTGTGAAAAGTAAATAGCAGATACTCACCCCTGGCAAGGTACGCTTCTCATGCAGGGCCGTTTGTGCGTTGATGGCGCTGTCTCGACTGAAGTAAGTCAGGAAGGCGCAACCTGTATCAAGAAAAAAATAATTAATATTTGTTACTTGTACCGTAATTAATAACTAAAATATTATTTCATTCATTAAATTTTGAAATTGAGTTATCATGCACTACATCTCAACGTAAACAAAAATCTTGCGGAACCTGACAGACGTCATGCTCTTCATCTCCCTTCTCTTTCCATCTCTTTCTCTCCGTCTCTCTCTCTCTCCGTCTCCCTCTCTCCGTCTCCCTCTCTCCGTCTCTCTCTCTCCGTCTCCCTCTCTCCGTCTCCCTCTCTCCGCCTCTTTCTGGCCCTATCTCAGTCTGTCTGACTGTATCTGTGAATCTCTGTCTGTCTCTGTCTCTGCCTCTCCCTTTGTTCCTCTCCCTGTCTCCGCGTTTCTCTGACCTTGTGCCTCCCTTTCTCCGTCTCTCCGTGTCTCTCCATGTCTCTCTCTGCCTTCGTCTGTCTCTCTCTATCTCTGTGTGTCTGTCTCTCTCTCTCTTTCTCTTGTCACTCTGTCACTATCTCTCACTCTTTCTCTTGTGCCTCTGTCTCTCTGTCACTTTCTGTCTATTACTTACGCACGCCGCTGTCCTGACCTTCTCGGCCTCGCCGTGTGTACGGCAACACTCAGCAACGTTTCTCTCACGGCGTCTCTGTCGCCTCTGTTTCTGTCTCTCTCTGTCTGACTGCCTCTGTCTGTCTCTGTATCTCTGTTTGTCTCTATATCTCTTTCTGACACTTCTTTGCCCCTTTCTGTTTGTCTCTCTCTTGTCACTGTGTCTCTGACGCTCTCTGTCCCTTTCTGTCTCTGTCTCTCTCTTACGCGCGCTGCTGTCCTAGCTTTCTTGGCCTCGCCCTGTGTCACACGGCAACACTCAGCAACGACGAAGCCCAAGTGGAGCGCAGTTTGAATGGAAATTGATTTAAAATGAAGTCCAATTTTCTTCTGCTGAGCTATCTAATGGAGTTACAACAACATTGACAGCACATAAACTTTCTGAGCGAAAAAGCACGTGGATGTGCCAGCTTTCATGGAGATCGGTCACACGATGTCGGAGTCGATGTCTATATAAGAATAGAAGATTAGATCCGCATCCACACGAAGCAAGCCAAACTGTTTTGTAAGATCAATTCGTAATGTTCGCATCTTGACATGAAAACAAGCAAAACGTAAGGAAGTGAAGGGAAGTGACTAAGTAATGAGAAACACAAATGAAGCATACTTTACTTTTTACATTTATAACAAAACGAATATTTTATCAATGTTCAATGAAACAATAACCAAATGAAATTAATATATATCAGCCTGTTTGCATAATGATTTCCACCGATAATTCTAAGTTATCGCAAAATGATTTATACTGATAAATTTTAACCTGTAATAGTTGTACATAATACTTTCTTTTGAAAATTCCGTCCTTTAGTCTCAAAAACGTATTTAAATCAGACAACCTCAAATACAAACCGCAACAAACGGACAACATAACACTCAGTATACTTGAAATCGACTGTAACTCGAGAAAGTTGCATACTCAGGTCCTAAAACGTGACTTTCAAGGCCTTGGTTGATGTTCTCACACCTTAAACTAGAAAATGAGATCTTTTGGGACCTATTACATTTTTCGATGTTCAGCATGTCTATGTGACCAGAATCGTGAATTCAGAAACGTGCATTATTTTTAATTCTATTAAAAAAGATAGCGCATGTGGTTATCTTCGTACAGATATGAGGCAAAGGGGTAGCTGTGTTTCATCATCGAGAGTTCTCGCACGGTCACATGAGGCGGGGAGAGGCGTAACGGAACAGCCGGGCCAGGAGAGGCGGGACGGGACAGGGGCGGAATAACGCGGAACGGACGTGGCGAGGCGGGACGGGAGAGTGGGGCGGGGCGGGACAGTGAGGCGGCGGTAAGGCGATGGGAGGATGCAAATTAAGTGACTTTTTCTCACCATAGTTAGGATTCCGTTCATATTCCGCCTAATAGATCACTATGAACAATAAATTCACGGAAAATGCTTCTGAGGGTCTCCAGTTAGTTCTGAAATAGAAAGTTGCTTCCACTTCTTTATTAAAAACGTGTTCATCACAGCCGCATGTCTCTTTCTTGTAACTGCTCCGCATCTTGCAACTGCACCGCAGCGTGCCCCATGCCACAATGCTATGCGGCTTCCGAACAAGATGCAATGCGGTGCACCGAGGAGCTCAGACTATTCATATGCAGTAATGGAGTATATGTAGAGGGTTTCGAGGTCCAAGACGAGCGGTGGTGACGAGATGCACATAACTTTACGAAGGGCGCTATTGTGAATGAATAACTTCTGAAATGAACGAAGTTAACGAAAACATGGACAAATCAGAATTTGTTTGTAAGACAAAAATAATAGTGGTCTGAATAATGGACAATCGTGATACAGCACGATATACATTTTATTTTAATTAATGTCTTTTCATTGTGTTAATCTTATACTACAGTGTGATCTCTTAGGTCATGGCTGTGGTATCTCATAAATCACTACTTTAGAGTTTAAATCTTTTTTCCTCATATGTTCTGTGGATTATGAGTTTGATTTTTAATGTAACGTAGTAACCCTTCATTATGTTTTTTCGCTAAAATTTTAACATACATGTTATTTCAGCTATACCTTAAAGAAAAGAAACAAAATAACACAGAAAATGCATGCGAAAATATTCTGTACCTTTTTCCAACACGCATTCCACTTATTTACATTAACTCAACAAAAAATCATACCGTACGTGCGTGTTATAATGGCATTACATTTAACTTTAATATTTTTGCTATTTGCTAAAACATTTTTGGCCATCTCATATTTATCTTGCGTCAAAATATTTCAAAATTTTCCACTTTCCTGGAATACAGCAATACCAGTATTATACCATTACCGTCCTCGTTTCGTTGACATCCGGGAAAATACCATTTCTCCAATTAATTCGGACTCCATATTCATATTTTCTGATGTACTTATTATATAAACTTTTCATATAATTTGCCATGTTTTTCTCTTTCGACAAATTCGCGATTTGCGGTTCGGCGATCAAAACACTCTCGCAAGACCGTCTACCATGCCATCTCGGATCATCTTTTTTTTCACTGCTAGTTAACACGAAAACTAAAACAGCTGCCCTCAATTTTCGCCTGCCAACTTCTGCAGACTATATTTTTTTCTTTTATTGTTTGCTTTTGTAAATAATATCAGGTCACTTAAATCTAGTCAATAACATCAGGCCTCAATTAACCAACATATTTTGATGCATTTTTTTCTGAAATCTATTTCATTTATTCTCTTTAATCGTTTTATAATTGGATATTATATCATGAACCTTCCGACTTTGTCCCTTCAACTGTCATCCATATATCTCGTTCCTTTCGATTTAATTGCCAACACTCAACATCTACACCAATGTTGGTATAATTTGCTTCTTTATTTGTCAGTCATATTTCTTATTAAACACATTTTCTTAGATCCGGCTCAAGTTAAATAAAACGTCTTATTTTCGTTTACACTGCAACGTCACCTTCGGGCTTAATGTTTAAAGTAGTTAAATAGTTGTTTTTGACGAATGTGTATGGATCGTCACATTATGTACATACAGGCATGCAAGAAGTTTTGAAAAAAATGGTTTAACGTAAGCAACACTACTATTGGTAAAGAACTACACAAGAAATACTGTAATTATGATTCTTTCTAATTTTGCGTAATATTCATTTCGAATATTTCATAAGTCATTTCGAACATTTCGAGTACGTCATTTCGAAAATATGTATTATGTACGGACATTCATTTCTCACACAAATACCCTCCTAACACTTACCGAGAAAACGCAAAAAAATATCCAGGAATAGATCCACAGATTGCTCTAAAAAATATTGCGTAGGGCTACCAAACCCACCGTGAATAAACACGTTCCAAAAAATGGTGCACCTAACAAAGGGTTAATTTTGCATGTATATTTTTGTATATTTGAACTTCGGTTGTATCTTATACGAATGAATACAACCAAAAATATTTTAACACTTCAGATATATAGCAATTGAATTATAGGCCAAAAAAGCCTTTCCAGTAACTGACATGATCACAATTTGGGTATAACCTCTTCCGAGATATGGCAATAATGGGTCGACCTAAATTCCAGGCGTGGGCAACGTGACGCGGATGGAAGCGTCAGCTCCAGCAGCGGCGACGTGGGTGAGAGGGAAGCCTCGTGAGAGTGGCGATTCCCCGCGCCAGTCGATAACCCTCGCAGCCGCCGGCAGGCGGGCTCCCTTGCGCGCTCCCCTGCTGCTGTCACTGACGCGCGCGCCGCCCATGCAACCCTCGCCGCCTGCCCCGCTCTTCCTTCCCCCTCCCTTCTTTTGACTCGCCTGGACCGTAACAACCCTCCACGCAACCACCGCTGCCGGTCCCGCTTCAATCTTTACCGCTGTTCCCTTCTCCCTCCCACTGCCCAGCCTTGTGTCCCGTCGCCACGTTGCGCCGGCTGCCCTGCTTCTGCTTTCTCCGCTGCCCCCTACCCCCTTCCATCTCCCACCCTTACGCCTTTTCCCACTCCACTGCCCCCGTCAGCTCCATTTCTCTCTGCGCACTTACCAAGCGAGCGTCCCTCAGCTCCCCATGCTCCGCCGCCGCCATCCCTGCCGCCCCTGCTGTTCCCTCTGGGTTCAGAGTTCCCCGCTGCTCGCACCACGTTCCCCGCGGCCTACGCGGCCACTCCGACAGGACATGGCGTCGGCAGTTCCAGCGTGAATACGAGATGCTGCTTGATATTCGCGGACAAGGTCCCCAAATAGAATAGTAATCCTTGCAGAAACAGTGGGAATCGGGGGCGAATAATTGTATAGAACTATGCTTCGCTGAGAATTGTAAAGAATTTGAATCCAAAGCTATTTACGTTAACTCAAAGTATTATTAGCAACGACTTCAGTTTCATAAAGTACTTTTTTATTCAAAATTTAATAATTATCAAATGAATTTTATAAAAAAAATATGTATGAAGAAATAACGTATTTCCTATTCCTGTGAATATATATGGGAAGAAAATAATTAAAAAATAATTGTATAACAGACGCACTATGTTTATGTATGAGTTTATTGAAATTTGAAAAATACCATATAAAATCTTCAGTAATTTTATCACGCACAAAAAGTATAATAACCCTTGATTTAAAAATTAATTTATGTTCAAAAGAAAATTTTGACTTAATCATAAGAATATGATGTAACATAAAGATTTTGATAGAAAATCGTTTACTTTTAAAATTGTTTGGAGAAATTTGAATTTAAATGCAAGGTACTCTTTGCAAAATACCTTTCAAGAAACAAGAAAGTATTGGTCACTCACATTTTTAGAGATATTTATGGCAAACAAATCTTTATTATTTTAAATTTGGTATATAAAGATACAAACTCATTATCATGATTTCACATCGCAAACAATTTTACGATTGCGGCTCACGCAACAAAATGAACTCAGTCACAAGAATGTAATTACTCGTATTATCTCGCATTGTGGTTGAGTTTGCTCATCAACAAAGAAACGAATATTTCTAAAATCATCCGAGTTTCGATATTATAAAGTTTAAAGGAATCCTAAGATCTTAAAGGAATATATGACAATACATAATTCAAATTTTAAATCATGAAGTAAAAGTCATCGCCAATACGTTATGTGATCAGGAACAATTCGAATATAAACATACAAAAGTTTTCGCGGAACTGCGTAATACTTTCCTAGAAGTCAAAAACTAAACAAAGAGAAAATTTCTCATTTAGCGCTGATTGGGTTTTACAACCAAAAAGGTTTAGATATGACGACGAATAATTCCAAAATAACGGAAGATTTGTTTCCTCACAGCTTTTGCTCTTATTCATTGCATCTTCGTAACACGATAATTTAAAAATTTGAGTATAAGCTCAGCATTTCCGATTGCTACTAGGCACAAACTCCCTGCTCTATAACGCGGATACGACCTCGCCCCGCCGGTGCCATTTCCCGGACAACGGCGAGTAATCGCTGGTGACAGCGCTCGCCAACAGGGAGGCAAACTCATCCAAGTGACGACGCCCGGCAGTTGCTGCTCCAGACCCATACGATAAATAAAAATAATAGGCGCTGCTCTCCCCAGCGGTTGGGTCTTCCTCCAGTGCGGCCGCTGAGATACGCAGGGGGGCTGCGTGGATGTATGGACCGCCTCGGAGCGACTCTACCGCCACTGTCGCCTCCGCCGTCCCCGTCCCCGTCCCCGCCCTCGCCCCGCTGCCGCTCTCGCCGCGCCACCGCGGCGCGCCGCCGGGAAGCGCCGGGCAATGTCGCGGCGACGGGGACCGTCGCGACGCGACGGGCAATGTGGGACACGGGATTAAACGAGGCTTTATGAAATAACGTCCTCGAGAGGCGGCGGCGGGTAGAAGGAACGGGTGACGCGCGGCGGCAGCGGCGATGGCCAACGGATGGGACGCGCTCTCGGGAGAAAAAAAGTAATGAATGCTTTGGATAGCAGCGCGAACATGCAGCAGGCCGTCGCCATCACCACCAGTCTCCGCGCAGTGCACACAACGCGGCAAGTGGGGATAGGAATGGAAATGGCAGGGAGGGAGGAGGTGCGGCCCAAAGAATGATCGTGAGTGACTGCGAGTTGGTGGCGAATGAGACGGATGTGGAGGAGGAGTCAGAGGGCGATAGCGTTTATGGAGACACAATCGCATGCGGAGACGTAGACGCCAACGGAAAGGGCAGTGGAGGCAGCGGCAGTGGTCGGGGTGGTGGGGACGGTGGCATCGATGGAAGGCGAAGGCGTCGGCTAGGGCGACAACGACGGCGGCGACGAAGGCGGGAAGGAGCGGCGGACGCGGCGACACGCTTCCGGCGACGAGGCTCGTCCATCTTTGTGCCGCCACAAAACGACTTCATTTCCTGAGACGCGCGGAGGGGCGCCGGCCTCTGGCCTAATGAGCCCGCGCGGGCCGGGCGCTGGGCCGGCGCGGCGGGGAGGCGCCGCGGCGGAGGGCATGCGAACGAATGCGCCGGGGCTAAGTGAAGGAGGGTGCAAGGAGAAGACGGACGCAGGGGACGGATACATCAAGAGATATGTGGGAGGGTGGGTGTCCGGGAACTCAGCTGTGAAGAATAGCAAAGGCAAAGTATCATCATATGAGAGAAGTAGAAGGCACAAAACGAGGCGGTACACAAGTATAAGCATTTAGTGGTGATTCATAATGACGAAAACAATGTAACGGTATGATAGAATATGATAGAATATTATTTGAGATTATAAGCAAAGTCTGTTTATTTTCTAGTATAAAACACTAAAAATTCACGTATGCATACCAAAAAAAATAGTTTACTTCAAGATAACATCTCGAGAGCGATAGATAATACAACTTGCACGTTGCGTGACAAATTGCATTCACAAATTTTTATCGAGGGTGTAGGAAAAACTTGAATTATTGTCTGGTATGTGCAAATGTAGGGCTTAAATAAAATATACTTTTAACAGAATACGAATCAAATAATATTGATAGGTGGGAACGGATCTTTCATTTAAATGCACAGAAACGAAATTACAATTGAAAATACATCAATGCTCTGCAAGTTCTTTGGAATAATGAAGCAGTGCAGTGCACCATGATGGAAAAGAGCACCTCAGGATGCCTAACGACGTTCCATTGGAAATGGTAGGCTGGGAGTCCACTGATGCGGGGCAGAATGACGCGAGAGGCCAATGCCGCTTCGAGAGCAAGTCGCCGGCGGGGCGGGAAGAAGATGCGGGGTGAAAGGGCGTGCTGGCGGTGCGTGGGGGGGGGGGGAGGAGTGTGGCGGGGAGCGGTCAGGGAACGCCTCCGCCGCGTCGCTCGCCGCCATTAGTTCCGCCGTCGCGAGCGCCTCTTCCACGCCGCCGCGTTAAGTATTGAGACACTTCCCGCTTTATTTCTGTTATGGACTTCATCAGTTGTTTTCAAGAAAAATACTGCGACCCGAGAGAGAGCAGTGTCTGCAGTAGCCGAGGCGGCGGCAGATACTGTAATGGCGCAGAAGATGGAAACGGAGGTTGAAGAAATGGCTTCCGTGAACTAAGGAAAGGCTATAGCAAACGGATGCGGGAGACATCTGTAGAAGTACAGGAGGGGAATTCAGGAAGGAGAAAGATGTGGATATGGTCAAGAAATATAGAGGACTGCAGTTATGAAAAGGAAGATAAAATAGCGCATGAAAAATACTTGAGGGACGAAATTGTTTTTTAGGAAACAGATATAACGTCTTTCTGAATGCTAGAAAAATAAGTGAAGAGATGAAATGACCAAAGAAGAGAAAACACGAGAATATAGTAGAATTTTCAAAAAATAGTAGAGCGATCAAAAAATAGGAGAGAAACACAGAAATAAACTCATGAAGAAGCAAATATGAGGTCTGTAAAAGTTGTTCATGAAATTGTACGAAAGAGAATGATGGAAATGTGGATCACTAACTTAGAATCATTAAAAAAACCGAAACTAGTCAATATAGATAAACGTGGTTCAAGTCAGAATACACTGCATGACTTTTTGTAAATGATACGAAATGATCTATTGACAAAATAGATGTTCGATCATTCACAGAGTGTGTAAGGAAGTGTGAGGGGAGAGGCGTGGCAACGACCGTTGAACTGTAGCCGACGGGGCCGGAGGTGACGGCGTGGCGGAGGCAGGAGGGGCGGTGGTGTGCCGCGTGGAGCTCAGCTCTCAAGCGAAGAGCGACGCTGAGAAGATAAGCCAAGTTACGGTGAGTAAATATTTTCATGTGCTGGCCCGAAATTCTCTAATGCGCTGTCAAAATAAAGAGCGCTCGTTCACATGTTACAGCCTTGATTTTTGCTATCGACGAAGCGTTGCATGGCACCGAGCGGGTGGGGCTCATTCCATTTGTATTCATTAATATTTGGCTGCACTTTCTACACATTTCCTTAGATACATAAATCTTTTTAATGGAATATTTTAATTTTGGGGATTTACGCTAAGCGCACATATCTTTTAGTTTTGTTTAAAAACAACGTATTGTGTAGCAGCTGAAATGTGCAGTAAATGAAGGAAGGAAATGGCCGGATGCAAAGAAAGTAAAAAAAAAATACAGGCCTGTTCCGGAAAATGATATGGATATGAGAAGCATGGTTTTGCAAGACAAAAGACAAACACAAGCTGAGAGAGAAAATTAAGAAAATTTAAGAAGAAAAACACCCTGCGAGAGAAACCCCGAACAATGGAGATGCGGTTGGGGCTGACAGACGAAAACAAACAGGCGACGGACGAGGCGCGCGGGCGGACGGGCTGGCGGGGACGGTTAGGACGGCACGATGGGCGGAGGGTGGGCAGGGGGGAGGGACGGAGAAGGTTGGACGAGGACGAGGCACGGGGACGGGGACGGGACCGAGGGAGCGAGGACAGGCGCGCGGAGGGAGCGTAGAGCGACGCAGAAATTTGAATGACAATGGGACGCGCCTGCAACGGACTCAGATAAGAGGGCGGCGGCGGCGGCGGCCACGGCTGCGGCCGACACAGGGGCGAGGAGCAGGCCAACTTCTTGTGCGGTCGCGCCCCGCGCCCCCGCCCCCAGCGCTCGCGCCCGCCAGGAGACAACCCCCCCCCGCCCTCGTACGGTGCCGTGGGCGGGTCCGTGGCCTCGTGTCGCCCGGAAGCATAGCCCTGCTAATGGAGCGCGGCTTCCGCGGCGGCGGCGGCGCTCGCTCTGCGCGCAGGCGGAATCGCGCGCTATCTCGATTGGATTCCGTCTCTTCGCCCCTAATGAAGAGCTTTCAATAAGAATACATTTGCGGGAATGAAGTAGTGACAATGACTCACTCGCCGTTGGAAAGTGGGTTACCTACTAATTCTTGCCGAAATAATTTGGAACTATTTAATTTACAGTGATAGAAACAATTATTACAACACGGCCATTATTATTTTTAAAACATTTTTCAATTAATCATGTATAATATTATTATTATTTTCCTCAGTGTTCAACAAGTATAGTGCATAAATAGATTTTCTATTTCAGATTAATTTTATTTTTCTTGCCTTGTTCCGAACGATTGTTATTTTTTGTTTTTTACAAGAAATTAAGTTCTTAAAGTTACATTGACAAATACACTGTTCTAAAATAATGATCACAAGCAGAGGCAGACAAATATTTTGAAATTTAAACAGAAACCGTTACAAATATATTTTGAATTTAAAATTATATTAACATAAAGTCCATTTTAGGATACTTTGGTATGAAAGAATAAACCTAAATAATGAAGTGTATTCAAAAGGAAACCCGTTCCCAGTAGCATGGGGGTTTACATCCTAAACCCATGTGGGCGGATTCAATCTCTATTGGGGGGCGGATTTTCGAATGATGTAAATTTATCAGTGACATGTAAACGTACAATAGCGAAATGAAAGATAAAATTAAATCCTCTGACTATTCCCTTCATGATCAGATCCCATATTCGGTAAGCTAGGGGATCAAACAAGTTTAGGAAACAAGCCCATAATACAGGTTCAATGCAAATCTTTTGTTCAAGAGAGCGTATTTGAATTTTTCCACAACTTCTTTGGCTTCGCATTAATCGAAGATTATCAATATCGCCTAGCAAATCATTAAAAGAGAGTTATTCCTATTTGTTTTCAATTTACTAAAATGAATTTTTGTCTCTGAATTTTTCGGTTATTTTGAACGGTATTTGGATACTTTTGAGTTGCATCATTTTTTTTTCTTATTACAAAGTATTCTAGTAAAGAGTGGCAGCCATTTGTGACTTCGAAATTCACCAGTGTTCATTAAAACATTATTCACGAATGTAATGCTAAAATACAAATACAATGCCTTATAAGAAATTGCGACTTACCTCTTACACGGTTCACACGACTCTTTATGACTTGGTAGTTGCAACATTAATCCATAAAAGAAAATGCAGATCTCTGCACATGAAATAACAATACATCTGCCACTTTGATATACGTATTTCCAAAGATACAGACTTCCTGCACACAAACAAGTTATTTTTGGACTATTTCATCTTAAAATTTCAATAATGGCTTTTTGAGTTACCACAGTATTCGAGAAAAGCGAAAATATATCTAATAACGGTGTCGTGTCTAACCCTGGCAGCGAGCATGAGAGTCCACACTTCGCGCAGACCAAGCCGTAGATGAGTGTTAAAATAAATGAATTTCAAGAGTTCTGGCAGTAGGTATCAAAAAGACAGGAATTAAATTTAAAGTTATAAAAACAAAATTCATGAGTAGGTTTTTCTAGCTGAATTTCACATATAAACCCAAAGAACAAGAGTAAAATTAAATCTAAAGATCAAACATTACACGATTTGAAGGGCAATAAACTATTTTATTCCGAAACTTAAGATCATATTCCTCACAGTTCCACATTCCAAGAAAAGTTTTTTTTTCGTCCAAACAAAATTACATTATATGTTTCCTTCCATCAAAATAGCGTTTTCAATTTTCTCTTTCTTGTTGCCTCACAAAGTAAATAATTTTCTAATTTTGGAGCAGAGAGTTCTTTGACTAGCTATGTATGAGGAGTCGGGCGTGTTGATTGGCTGGGTCCCGCGTTACTCTGCGGAAAGGGGTTACGAGTTAACGAAGCGCTACCACTAGAGTCAAAATGGAGTCCCCATTCATAAAGCTCATTTAAATAACAGACGTCACATTCCCCAGAACTGCCTGGTACAGTCGGAGCAGAATGTAAATTACTCTAGTGGCATAATATATTTTATGAGCTATGAGCATTAATTTGGGTACGTTTTAAAGGAAATTAAATCAGCACATGCGGACTTTGATGTCTCCCTGCAATGCAGTAAAGGGTTTGCACTTTGAACTCACCTCAAGAGTGGACGTGCAGGGCTGTGGTCACAGGACACGGAGAGGGCACGGCGGACGAGATGGAGGGATGGCCAGAGGTCACGGGACGTGTCAAGGCACGGACGACAAGAGCATGCGCTGTGACCGTGTCTACCTCAAACGCAACTCCTAATTCTGAAGTGCATTCCGAGAAAGTGTACGACATTGCTCTAGAGAGCAGCATCAAGTCGGTCGAATTTCAACAAGGACAGGAATAGTAGATATGTAAGATGTTGAAAAAAAATTGCATGAAGTTTTCAAGATTTTCTCTATAATTCTATTTGGTCCAGGTAAGGAGTACGATTTTTGTATTACAGTAAATGATAGAAAAGATCTACTATTATTTCAGATGACACAAAAGAATGGAATCATTTGAGAAACATACTACCAACATTCTTCTTTAAAGCACTACGATGAATTGTTGAGCTCACTATTCAACATAACATTAAATGTTAATAATTTCAACCGACCTTTCATTCTTCTAAAGAGTTCTCCATTGATTTCTAGAGTAGCACTGCATTTGTCAAAGCATTGCAATCTTAAAATGCCTTACAAACGCTCGTCCTTTGAGACGTGTCTCTTTCCACGGCCAGCGAACTGAGAGCTACACAAATAGGACGTTAGTCTGCAGCAGCCACGAGAATGTGCAGACGGGGCGCGACAGTTTGAGCAGCGCTTGCAATCTCTTTCGTCCCTTGCTCGACACCGTTTACCGCAAATTCGCTGCAGAAATATGCATTAGCGGAGGGAACTTTCTTCCATTCTGTCAGGCCGCGGCGAGGGGGTAGCGGGCAGGCAGGAGCGGAGATGGGGTGGGGCTGAGGGCACGCGAGATACGCAAGCGGGCAGGGAGGGGCGGTGGGCGGCGGCGGGTGCGCTCCGCAGCAGGTGGAGAGTGCAGTTAGTCCATTAGAGTGGCGCTTTTGTGGGGGCGCTGTACGCTCCAGGAAGCCCGCCCCGAAGGCGCCAGCGTTCATTAGAGCGCCCGGCGCGGCGGAGAGATAGCGCTCTTCGCGCTCGCGACCTCTCCGCCGCCGCGCCACGCGCACGCCCAGCAGCCGCTTCCGCCTCGCGCCCCTGCGTCATCGACTCTGTCAACGGCGGCCTTCACGATTCGCGAACGCCGCTTCCAATCCAAAACCTCGACGGCAACCGCATCGTGGGCCTCGTCTTTTCTTCTTACTATCTTCCCATTCTCTCTTGTGTGTTTCACTTGTGTTTGTGTTTAAGTAAATGAAAGGCCCTGGCTCCCTTCAAGATGTTTTTTTTTCTTTTTCTGTTTTGGATTATTCATTTGACTCCTCTGACTCTCTTGCCGTCAATTTCCTTCAGTTCCACCCATATGTGTATTCAACTCGTAATTTATCCTCACTATCTTTCCAAATATATTACTAAATTTCTCTTTCTATTCTACTCGTTTCTTAAGCTATCGCCTTTGCATTCCCCATCGCTGCCTCATGCTAGAGCAGCCCTTATCACCTGATCGGCTCCCCGCCCGGGTGGCGCGGGCCTTCCTCGCGCCGCTGCTCCCCCGCCGCGCGCCCCATTCGCGCCCACGCGGACGCGGCGCTGCGTCCTATAAATCTCCTGCGCGCGTACTCCCACGTAGCCGCGCGCTCGCCCCTCCCCGCGATGCGAAAGAGACGTTAAATATAAAATCAATCACACAGATTTGAAGCCTGACGTGGATTGATAGTTTGGATAGCGGGGCGAGCTGGAGGTGATTTAGTTGATCCAAATTGGCAAGAGATGGCACAAGATATGGATTAATGGAAGAGGCTAATCGCAACAGTAATGGATCGGAGGCCCGTGGGGCCGGCGCGGCGGCGTGGGCGGGAGCGAGGGCCGCGGTAAGGGAAGGGAAGGGAAGGGAGGGGCGCGGCGGGGCGGGGCGGGGCGGGGCAGCCGGGCAGGGGAGCGGTGCGGCGAACGAGGCGCGCGGAAGGGTGGGTGAAAGGGAGGTGGGGAACAATGAATCACGGAAATAGCTCTTGCGTACTTCTTTCCTTCTCCATTCAGAAATGCATTTATATAAATGGCTTCTCCTGGCTATCACGACATCAAGGAAATTCGGTTAATGTGCTCTCTTTCACAAACGGAGAAATTTGGCCGCGTTCGGGACATACAGTTCCCGCAAAAGGTTGTGGTGAAAAAAAATTGACTGCCTTTCATAAAACTGTAGGTTGTGTGTTCGAATTTCAGGACTAACGTGAAAAATGTCGCAGAATCGCGGTTGGTGTAAACGAGGTAACGTAGAATGATGAATTCACCTCGCTACAAAACTTGCGATACAATGGGAGATATTTCGGTATCTGCTTTTTCGATATTCGCTTTCATCTTTGTCTATTTGCGATTCGTTTGAGGAAACGTTTGTCAGGTAACAGTCAACATTTCCCCACTGCAGTACATCATCTTCAATTACCTATACCCTCTGAATTGGTGTATTTTCTCTGGTAGCCACATCACATTTTTATTTATTCTAGAATATTCGTAGCCTGTATATTGCTGCTTATACAAAATAAATTAAAAAATTGTAATCGTTGTGTATTAGTTTTATTTTATTGATAAGCGAAATTAAATACATTTCAAAGTTCTTTAGCACAAAAAAAACAACAAATTATTAAATTTAAATATTATTTCTCGGGATACAGAAACACCTTCTGCAGTTACACCATATGTTGCTCTAATAATACATGTCATAGTAATATGTCGTATGTATTGTTCTCATAAAACACTATGAACAGAATTTTCAAATAGCATATTCGATTATTCTTCTTAAAACCATTGCTCATTGAAAAGTGATTCTGAAAATTGTATTAATTCCCTTTACATTCAAGAGGTTAACGATTGTGGATGGAATAGCACCCATTACTTAATAAATTCTCGGCATTCCAGGAAACTCCTTGTTAAAGTAATTTCCTTCCGAAACTACTATCCTAGAAATCCATTCAGCTTCTCTCACATTTCCATCACAGATAACCATTCTCTGTTCTACACCGGGGGTAGGAAGCCGATGTCATGCGGAGCGCTCCCGCGACGGGAAGGGGCGGGGGAGGTAAGGTGGGGATGCCGGAGGCGTGGGCAGGGCAGGGAGGGCGAATCTGGTGCCTCCGCAAGCAGCCGGCGCGGGGAGATAAGCAGGCCAAGGTGCATGCGGCACCGCGTCGCTCGGAACTGCGGGTAGCGTGTCACGTGTCAAACGTCAGGGGCGCGGCGCAACGGCGACGGTAGTGACGGCGGCGGCGGAGGCACGGTGTCGACGAGGTTGACGGCTGGGCGAGGGGGAGGGTGGCGGGCGGGGTACGTGGGTTCCGGGAACGGTGGTGGCGGTTATGGTGGCGACGGGCGCACTAGTACCAACATATCAGCACTGACAGCCTAGCATTGAAGGGCTTCACAAACACGCGGGGCACACACACAAACACACTTACACATCCACACAGAGAGCGACGGCGCCCGCGCTCACGTACATTGTATAGCATAATACAAAGAGCGGTAGCTGAGAACACGGAGGCATGCTTTTGTTCTCGCCTCTCCCCGGTGACAGCGCGGGGCTCCGCCGGGAAAGCGCGCGCGGGGACGGTACCGAGCGGAGCGGAGTGGCGCGGTGCGAGGCGGAGACGGCGATACAGGCAAGGAACGTGAAAAGAACAGAGCGGGGCGGGGGCGGGGGCGGGGCCGGGCTGGGCTGGGTGGGACGGGGCCTGCGGGGTGACGGCGCGCCGCGAGCCAAGGAAAACGGAGGGACAGAGCGGGGGCGGGGCAGGGGCGGAGAGGAGGCGGAGCGACGGGGAGCGAGGCCTCCGCCGCCGACGCCAACGTCGCGGCTTCAGAAGGGACCTAAGTCAGCGCGGGAAGCAGATAAAACAAGTACGAGCAAAACGGGAACAAAGACAGCCACAATGGCATTCAACAAATAATTAATCATTTGCAGAAAACGGGCGGAGAATAGCGACAGAATTTCAACACAAACGCGCGCGAGAGGGTGTCGCTCGTTTTCTGTCTTGATTTCTCCGAAGATCGCTTCGCGGGTGGGCGGGCGGGAGTCGGCGCCAGGGACGGCGCGGCATGGTCGGAGCGGCCGAGGCCTGGGCGGGGGCGTGGTGTGGGCGGGGACGAAGGCGGCAGCGACGAGGCGTTCGGAGCCCCCGGAGCGTGAATATGCAGATAGCATCATTCGCAGCGGCACGCGGGACGGACCTCCCGCGCCGCCCCCGCCTGCCAGCGCCGCGCCGTTGTCTCCTCGGCGCCCCCTCCCCCGCCTCGCGGCGCCGACGGGGCCGCGGCTAATCACGGCCATTGTGCGGAGCGGAGGTGGCGGGGGTCCGCGGGGCAGGTGGGGCTGCCGGCGACCGCCCTGTTTCTTCACGAGAGGCGCGCGAGGTGTGAGGTGTGAGATGTGAAGTCGACCGTTGAGGGCGATTGAGTGCGAGGTGGAGAGGCGCGGGGGTTGTTGGGGCAAAGCCGTGCGTGAACGATCTAAAGGGAGAATACGGATACAGACGCTTCCAGTTCAGTGTTCTCATAGAAGAGGAAGAAGACCAAGAACAAGAGAACTATTTTAAATTAAATGGATCGCGCAAAATTTTTAAAATATGTTTTAATTTCGACCTAGTATTATCCAACATATTTCCCCTATAATTGAAAGAAATCAAATGAAAGGAAACTGTTCTATTCAGAAACATAATTGATCATAACTGTCCTATATTTAAAACCAGTATGCCGAGATTATCCAAACCAAGAATACATATTTATACTTTTACACTATTTCTTGTATGTTATATAAATATCGCGTCAACAGTTAAGTTCATTAGTCCAGCAAATGTAGTGCATGTTTACCCGAGAGTTGGCGGTAATTTTCCCTCGCTGGATGGTGAGATCCGGCGCTGACCTACGGTTGGTTAGCTGGGTTTTCTCCAACCATGAACCTACCGCCAGCAAGGCACCGCCCCAGATGGGACAAGCTCAAAGTTCCCGACCAGTCTCCCGGCATATGAGATACTGTAGTGCATGTAAGTGTAAATGAGTGTAAATAAGGTATGAAAAAGAAGAGAAAGAATAGATTGCGCGCGATCCTTGATCCTTCTGTTAAGGTAATGCTACGGCATTCACCTGGTACTGATGCCTGGAGAAAACATGGAAAACTACCAATCAGAGCAGCGAGCCGCTAGAATTCTCCTCCAGACAGCGACTGAACTCGACCCAGCTATCTTGCTAGTGTCGAAAATCCTGCCTCCGTCAGAACTAGAACGTAAGACCTCCAGGTCACAGGCATAGCAGTGTAATATAAATGTAATTTTTACACTATTTTATACATAAGTAGTGAGAAGCCATGAGGTAAGTGCACATTCTCAGAAAACTGAGTTAAGTGCGGAAAAACACGCATAGTTAAAGTCTCGTATCACGAAAATGCAAAACGTATTGTGATCATGAACTGTAAGTAAACACTTGACAGATGTTAAGATATACTATTGAACAAGAAAGAATATAACCACAGTTAAATACAAGTAAACTTCGAATTTTTTTCCAATATTTGAAAATAAATAATTTCTTTAAAGATTAATGTGCAAATGTATAACAAAAGGTCGAATGTAAAACACAACAAAGATATAATATACAAAATTGCAAATTATAATTTACGACGCATCGAGCTGTCTGAAGCGCAGTAAATATACAGGGGGCTATTATATTTGTCACAAAATTATAGAATAACTACTCGTATTTTGAAAAAATTAAGTATGACCTTATTTGAAGATGTAGTTTTGATAAATGCATTTAATTGAGAAAATGTATTTTTAAAATTGTACTTGTAAGAAAACGACGAAACGAAGCGCAGTCAATTCCGAGCGGGCTATTATGTTTGTCAAGAAATTAAAGTTATTAACTCGTCACAAAACATGAAAATGCATTATTTAAAAAATGCTACGCTATCTGCCACATCGGTAATACCTCACGTTCAGAGAGCAAACCCCGCAAGCGCAGGAATCCACGTGCATTCCAGATGAGCATCCGCCTGGGTGTGCATCGCGCCACCGCCAGCCGGAGGCAGACGTGTTTACCCCCACTTCGGAGACGCGTTCATCCCCGGACGCCGCCGCCGCCGCCGTTCCACAAGCGCCGCCCGCGTTCAGCCGCTGCGGGCGGGAGGGGCCCGGCTAATGGCGGGTGATGGAGTTCTCAGGTGATTGGTCGCCGCAAGTGTTTCGTCAACGCGTGATTGATGCATGAATCGATAGCTCATTTTCCGGGGACGGGCGCTTGGTGGCGGCGGTGGCAGACGTGCCCAAGCACTCTCTACGTCGACGGAGTGCTTCAAGGCCTGTCGACTACTAACCTCATAGGATGTCTCGAGGCTCAGGAAATTCTACATTAATTCAAAAGAAAATTGTTTAGTTATTCATATGTAGTAATAATTTACTACAAACAAATCAATTAAAATATTCTATATTAATTAAAAGAATATTAAATAAATCAATAAATATTTTTATAACTATTCTTATATTAAAATATTTTCTCGAAATAAAAACTTTCTCCACTTATTTCTTGGTCTGGGCTAGCTTTCCAGTCTTGATCTTCCTCTTGTTTGCTGCTATCTAAGGCGCACAACGTATTTTTTGTTGAAATTTTCTAATCACAGAACCTATATATTACTTTAAGAATATTGTAGAAGAATAAAACATCATCCTACATGGCAACTTTCGTTGAAAAGTTTGCAGCCATTTTCAAGAAAATGTCGTTTAAGCGTTACTGTAAATGCGAAATTTGAAGCTCATTTTCACAGAAAACTTTCGAGTTTGGGGACACTTTATTTAAAATAATTTGAAGCACTTCTACTCACAAATGCAATGATATATACAAATCAATGCAAATGGGCTTACTAACAGCATGAGAGAAATTAAAAAAATATATTAATGTATCTTTTTAGAAAAATGAAAGGATTCAGCAAAGTGACATTTATGACATCTTATTTACATATTACGTTACCATTATTCGTTCAAAAAGTTTGAAGAAAAAATTTTGAACCGTTTTTGGGATAACGGTGTTTAAGCGTTACTGAAAATGGAGAACTTTGAGCTCGTTTTCACAGAAAAAATTTCAGTTTTCTAGAAACTTTGAAAATCATCACTTGAAGGACATACACTCGTAAATGCAATAATGTGAACAAATTGCCGCTAATGTAAATATTAACAATGTCAGTGACAAGTCAAAAAATTACATTTTTGTAATTTTTTAAAATTAAAAGAATAGAGCAAAATAGCGTTTGTGATATCTTATACAGCACAATTAGCACTATCCCTAATGAAAGTTTAAATAAAAGCTTTGGAGCCGTTTTTGAGAAATTTATGTTTTTCATATTTCTTCTTTCTCACCCTTACGAAGACATTTCGTAGAAAGACGAAAGTAATGTAATTGTGCGCCGGAAAACTGCGAATTTTCTGCGGAAAAACTCTTTTTTTCTGGATCCAGGTGACGTAAAAGTGAATAAATCCTGCTACTAAACATAGAAAAAAATTTCTCTATCACCTGATGTAGCCAGAATCCATGTTTTGTGGTTCTTTGTTACCGAAAAATCGATTGATGGCAAAACGTGTCTGTCTACTATCTGTCTGTGATCAATGCTAGCGCCTAAACCGTTTAGCGAATTTTCTTCAAAACTGGTATTCCTCACTCGATCTGAAAGAACTCCAGGCTTGGGGAGTTTTGGTTTTTGAGGGTACTTACATGAAGCCTCCGAAATCTTTTTTAAAAAATTCTCAAAAATGGCACCCAATGTTTTGATACAACTTTGTCTTCAGATAGCATAAAGAACACGTAAGAGAATGGTGGAAGTCTCATGTTCTTTAAAATCCCAGTTTTTCTCCAAGTCCAAGTGCATTTTGTGGGCTTCTTCTTACAACTTTAATAATACAGATAGGGTTTTTTCCATAATGCAATCTGTTCCTTAAGAATAGATCTTTAAATAAGTTCGGGTTCAATTTTTTTTAATATATGAGTAGCTTTTGTTTAATTCTGCGCATAACATAGGATAATTTTTTAAAAAAATATTAACATTTTATCTCAAAAACTGCTCCAATTTTTTTCTTTAATTTTTTCGCGGATAGAAAAAAGGATATGAGAAGGGATGCTTCAAAGAATGGCATGAGTCTCATTTTCTGAACTCTATGAATTTTCGAAAATGGCAAATATAGAAGTATTGTGAGGAAAGTATGTGTTGCTATAGCACCGCTATTTTAATATGACACATATTTCACTAAATATTGCACAAAAACTACTAAAATGTTTACAAAACATGCATGGCCTTAATGAAAAAACTAATATTATGGAAAACAAATTTCGTTTGCAAGGAAATAACTATGTTCAATATTTTAGTTGTAGGAAGATACCGAAAAATAATTCAAACTTTTGCAATTTCCAAAATTATAGAGCGAACTGTGAAAACTGGTTCTCGTCCACCTTGACTCACTCCTCCTCCTACTTCACTCTATTCTTACAAGAAATTTAAAGAAAAAAATTTGGAGCAATTTTTGAGAAAAGTTTCAAAATGTCCCAAGGGCTTAATGTAAAGTGCACCCGAAAATTAAAGTTATTCATAATTGCAGAGGTTTGATTCGAACCAGATGGACCCGCGAATCTTCATTTTGGAATGGTGTAGATAGTGGTGTTGCTCACAGACGGACGGTCTAACGTTAAAAAAAAACAAACAATTTTTGGGTATTAGGGGACCCCGAAACATGTATTTCCGTTGAAATATAGAAAACGATTTTCCGCAGCGTTAATATCTTTCTCTATACTGCGTGTATTATTGCGTATATACGTACTGTATGTACGAGTATACGAAAAAGTAAATAATTGAAAATAAGAAAATTTGTTTCTACTACCTTATTGCATTACTTACACTAAAGATGAACTATTATTATGAATTGCAATTATCTAAGAATTGTAATTTTGAAGAGAGATTAACTCAACTTAAAAATTCCAATTGGTATGTTGATATTTACGATCTCTCCGCAGTCCAATTCTCGTCTCATCACAATAATCATAAAAACGTGAAACATGCAAAATGGTTATCGTATGAGATACTCGTATTTTCTAATTGCTCCTTGTATATTCTCGTTTTTAGTTAATAATCCTAATGACTTGATATTAACAGATTCCGCAGCTGTGCATTAGCCCCTCGCATTCTCATTTCTTCAACGTCTTTTGTGATGTCTTCCCGATAGTAAAATATCTCCCACGAACATTCATAATCGTGCAAAACGCAACTCATTCCAGTTCCGATAGCTAGATATGTATACGGGCGTCCGTCTCAATAAACATACGCGTTTACATCCACCACCCGCATGTCGACACTGTCAGGCCTCCGCGAGTTGTGTGTGTCACACCGCGGATTTCGTGTAGGTATGTAGTATATGTGACGCTCTCCACGTGAATGTGGAAACGTGCAAGTGTGGAACTGTGTATGTGACCCCACTTGTGCTAGAGGCTGACAGCGGCATAATGCGGCAGTGGTCATCGGTATCCAACTCGTCCTCGTCTAATATGACGGATCACATAAAAGCTTATACGTGTCACGCCTGGTTTTAGAACTATATTTTGGGGGTAAAAAAAAGAACGGGCGCAAAAAACGCCGCGGGTTGGGATGCGCCTCTCGCCACGGCGACCCCCACTCCACTCCACTTCACTTCACTTTACCCAACTCCGCTCCACTCCACTTTGCCTCGCACGAGTCGCGCGAGCTGCGCGAGCTGCGCGTGGACGGCGACGAGCGTGCACGGGCATGTGCGAGCGTATGCGCGCGTCCGCGCGGTTGCGTCGCAATCCGACTCGGCGCGCTCGCGTCAAGCGGGATCAGATATGACGAATGGCACCGCATGGGGCGGAGGGGGCAGAGCGGGACAGAGCGGGAGCGGAGCGGGGAGGAGCGGGGCGGCGCCGGCCGGCGGCTAGGCCGAGGGCTTAGGGCAGCTGGACCGCGCCGCCCGCCGGCAAGCAGCGGGGCCGTGCGACGACGAGGCGGTGTGTTGCGATAGGGGTGATGGTCGTGAACAGAAGACATTTGAGCTCAGGTATGGCGGTGTGCTGCGGGAGTTGGACTGGCATATTGTAGACGGCGACTGGGAGCTGAGCATAGCGAATAGGTGGAGACTGGAGGATTCGGTTAGAAGTGAAGAAGGTGGAGGCTAAAGAGCTGGGCTGCAAGGGATGTGAGCGGAGAGTTCTCGTCTGGGCTGAGAGTGCTATAGCCGGTGACTAAATCGGGCTGCTTGACAAGGAATGTTTCAGATATAGAAAAGTATAGATAGTGAGTAGTAGCGCTTGGCTCGTGTGAGCTACGAAACTCATGCAAAACTGAAAAGGAAAATAAGATTCATTTGAAATAAAGGGGTAAAATCATGAAAAAATGAGAGAATGGTATTTCTAAACAATATTTAAAAAATTATGCTGGAGAATATTGGCGATAAACGTGAACACTAGGTTGCTGGAGGTGAACACTAGGTTGCTGCTAGGAGATGGAAGAAAGAGAAGGAAATACGCCGCAGAAAAATAAAGCACAGGATAGAGAAGAGGAGTCAGAGACACACTACATCAAAGACAATGATTCAAATCAGAATGTATAACAGTTAAAATAGACAGGAAATGTACAATAAAATACACAATATAAATCAGATGTAATAAACTTTCGATTGGAAGACCATTATCTGGAGGGTAGACAAAGACTGAGTCTGATTTCACAAGACAAACACTAGGAGCTTGTGTCCATAACCTTAAAGGAGATACAGAAAACGAGGAAGGTACTGAAGAGAGTGCAGGACTAGTACCTGAAAAGGGACGGGAAGGACAACTAGACGGGAAGGAAGGCGCAATAGCGAAAGGAAAAAGATGAAGGGCAGAGAGCACGGACGGGATGTTGCAGAGCGCGGGGCTGTAGGCTTGCGATGCGGGGTGGCTGGCGGCACAGTGAAACGAGGGGTCTTCACTGCAGCGTAGTGCGTGCAAGCGCGGCTGACAGGACTTCAAAAATCCGCAGTTTTATGTAGGCGTCGAGTGACGGTGACTGAGTTGCTGCGGAACATGGTGTCCGACTTTGTCCGCCACGCCTGTTTTGTTTTTGTAAATCGGAAACACTTTGACAGGGACGACAAAGCTGCGAGGACGGATGAAACGTGCATGTGCGATTAGGCCGCGCACCTAACGAAGGGCACTGGCGCGGCGAGAGCATCTCGGTGTCGAAAACGAAGCTGCAGGAACAGCAAAACAAAATCACGGAGAAATGGAAGATTCGTTCATATACCATACGCAGAAAACTTTTGAAATACTAAACAGAGCAAAAGATCAATTTTCAAACAGTAACAAAGGCTATTTGGTACGAAATGCTACTCACAGTCTTGTGAAAAGTCATTTTTGCACATTCCCTCTTCACTGTCCGTTTCTTATATTTCTCCTGCGTATTTTCATCTCTTCCGCCGGTCTCCTAGCAACCTAATCTTTGTTTATTTATCACTTATATCACCAATGTTCTCAAGCGAAATAGTTTTTTAGTGTCGCTTACGAATAACGTTCTCACATTTTTCCAAATCTTAAAACATTTATCTTGCCAATGTGTCTTAGTTACCTTTTCAGGTTCCTTTCTAAAATATACTTTTGTGAGAAATCATTTATATCTCTGGTCACATTAAGCAGTCAACAATTATTTCTCTTGAAAACACTACATACTGTGTGATATCTTCAATTATTGTGGAAAATTCTGACTATGTAAGAGGGCGACAAATATAAGAATGAAAACTTTTTATCTCCTAATTTATCCAACAGAGTACTCACACACCATACTAGACATTTGCATGGTGAAAAGCACAAAGAACACCAAAACATCATAGTTATCATCAAATATTAATTACGTCTACACCGCTAATGCAATGCTGCACTAGGATTACAATTAACGTAGCAAATTTAAACTACGCTCATGGACGCAACGAATTAACCTAAAAGCACTGACTTGTTTCCGTGAGAAGCCCATTCGCGTTCAGCACCTGAACAGAGAAAACTTTTTAAAAAGGGACGTTCAGCGACACGCCGGCCCAGATGACACGCCTTTGTTCCGTCAGTCGAAATATGCGCGCGAATAAAGTTAACAGTAATGGTGTCGTGTTTCTGTTGCAACAGCGAAGAAAACACGGAACAGGCAAAACTCATTATGATTTCTTTCCCACAGATGGTCCTTGGGATGCATGCAATGCCGAAACAACTTTGCCGCTTGCCACTGTGGCACTGTCCAACTGACCTCCTGCAATGTGTACCACGCATTCAACCATCCACACCTGTCCCGGAAATTACTCCCTTCATTTTCCCTCCATCTCGCAAACTTTTCTTGAAAATGGAGAATTTATTCTTTGCAGTTCTTGGTAATTCCTTATGCATTGTTTTCATCATCATTATCATAAGCATTTCATTACACTTTCATTTGAATGTCTGAGTGCCATTCATCGCCCGATCCTACCAAAAACCCCCACTATACTCATGAATCTTTGTAACCTTCTATTTCTCAAATTTCTTCTTTTTCCTATCAGTCGCTGTCCCAGAAGCTGACAGTCGGTCTCAGTGTAACCTTCATTATCGCAAATGCCTTTTCTTGTGACCTTTGTCTGTCTCCATGCTTGTCAGCCTCACGTTTGCTTCTGTCTGTGATCGTTCTATCCGTCTGTTTGTTTCTCTTCCTCTATTTGGCTCTTCCTTTCTTTCTCTCTCATACCACATAGCTCCAGTGCACTCTGTCCTCTCAGAACCTTCTCAACCGCCCGCGCACCACAGAGTGGCGTGGGCGATCATTACGTCCGGCGCCGTTTCGCAGGCCGCGCCGGAGCAGCGCGCGGGAATGGCGGTGGTGCCGGCCGCGACACGAGCGCCGCCGCCGCCCCGCCGCCGGGCCGCCGGCCGCCACGCGACAATGATCCGCACTTCGCCCACCGCGCGCCGGGTAAACGGAGCGGCGCTGCGCGAGGGATACAGGCCACTCCGGTTAATCTTGATATCGCGCGCTCGTCGAGTGTCTTCGCGCCGCTGGCGCGCGGCTCACAGCCAAACGAGGTTTTCCGTGAGAGCGTTTGAACGCTTTGCAGATGAATTGTATACTGTTTCAAAAATCAGTTCACTTGTTAGAAACCACTAAAAAAAACATCAGCAGGAATTTTGTGATAAGTAACATTAATATAAAAACAACTCTTTTATAATTGCTGCCTATTCTTCGAACATACATATAAATATTATGTAAAAAAAATTTTATGGTAAAGTTGTGTGTTTCAAAATTACTCAGGAGATAGAGTAAGACATATTTCGGGATTAAATACGAAGAAAACGTGTTTTCATACGATATTGACTGAAACTAAAAAACTCCAACAGACAAAATATTTATGTAGTTTTTTATGAAATGTTTCATATTATCAAAATACAATACATCTATACAACTACTTAAATTTAGTAGCCAATATTAATATTTTTTATATTTACCCTGTCTTAAACGTAAATTGTTAACATTAACACTCTTTAGTTATCATGTTTAATTTCTTGAAAGTATTTCAAAATTTTAATTCGACGTTGAAGAAACTGTCCGTCTTTAGAACGTATTGACAAAATGCTATTTCTACCACAAAGTAGGAGCTGTTCCACGAGGTTCAAGGGCAACTCGCCTTTTTGTCATCCCATCACCAAAAGCCAATTAAGAGCAGCTCTCTGCCTAATCCCCGGAGGCATAAGGAGCCGCTAATATCAAGGGAATCCTTTCGCGGGCAGGAATGTTAGCCGCGCTCTTAGCGCGGACTGTACAGTCGCGTGTCTTATTGGGGCTGTGTTTAAGCTTAGGGCAGTGTTTATCTGCAGGAGCAAGATAGGCCGCGATTACGCCCTTTCTTCCCCGCCGGCCCCGCCGCCCCACTCCGAAGGCCCTCGCTGCAGTCGCCGAAAATCCCCCTACACAGCACGAGGAATCAAGGCAAGAGGAAATGTACAAGGCCGAAAAAAGAACCCAAAAGGAAAGGAAAATATGTATATAAAACATGATAAAACGGCAAAGAAATATGTTTTATAAAAATATGAAACGAAACTAAGGAAGGAAAATCAGAAAAGGAGGCGAAAATACATCGCAATAAATTACTTGATGCATACATAGAAAAAAGGAAAAATTAAAAAAATTAAAATTAAAAAGCATTAATAAGAATTTAGAATGAGGATTTGTAATAATGTCAGAATATATTCAAATTAAAAATATATTTATAAAATAATGTTGTTGTTGTTAACATACTGGAAATATTTATCATGAAACGTCAAAAACAAAAATATAGCGAAACATCAAAAGAGAAAGGAGTTTCAATAGAATGGAGAATGATAGAAACGACAATTAAAGAAGGGACAAGAAAGGTAGGTCACGAAAGAGGTTTCTGAAAACGGAAGCAAAGAACAAAATGCGAAGGGAATACAAAAAACTGGGAAGAACAGATGAAAACACCTGTAAAGCAGCAGGCGAAGAGTTAACAGCCGGGTGGAAGGGCTGGAAGGGCTGAAACGACAGTCCCGCCAAACGACGCGGAGAGCTGGCTGGAGGGCCCGCTGGGCGAACGCCTCGGATGAGACTTAATCATCGCCGTGATGGCACCCATTTTTTACTCCTGACTGACTTCTCTTCTCTGTTACATGTCCTTATCGCCTCCTCCGCATCGCATAACTTAGAGGAGAGTTCATCAGGCACGGCTCTTATCAATACACACTAAGTCTCGCCCCACCTTCGTGAGCAGGCACCCTGGCGCCTCCGCTGCCGCCGCCGCCGGTCGCGCGGGGGAGGGGGGCGAGGGGCGGAGGACCGGGGAGCGGTGGTGGAGATGGCTTGGCGCCCGGGATCGAAGGCAATTTTCCAGGAACCGGCGCACCCCTAATCTCCAAGTTATGATGCGAAGGAGCCTTGGAGCGCCGATGACCGAGAATTTTCTTAGCAGCGATAGCCCGGCGATGCTCACCCGCCCGCGCGCGGCCTCCAGTTCCAGTAATTATCCCCCGCGCTGCAAACTAAACATGTTCTCTAAACTGAGAAACAATTGCACAATTGTTAAGGTTTGCAATCTTCGTGTAATGTTTTTAATTCGTATTCTTTTTATTTAAATTTTAGTTTGCACCTGATGAATAGCTACAGCTCGAAACGCGTTTTGTCTAAGGACATGTGTATGAAAAGTACAGCATTGCTCAAACAGAAAAACATGTAACATAGTTCATTAATTACTTCTTAATTTTTTGACTTTGTGTTATTTATGATTTTAATTGATGATGTTTCAGTCTCATACAATAGGATTACTGTTTGCTTGCTACGGGTAACGAGCGAATAGGTATTTCTTCAAAGAAACCACCGTCGAATAACAGTTAAGTAAATGTCTTTGTCAATATGTAAATTACTTAACCACATTGAAAATCAAATCATGTAACACTCTACACCAATTCCAATATCTAAATGCTATTTTATAATATATGTAAAGATCGATACCATGGAACTCAACATACCAATAAATTTTCACAATTTGATGTATCGTAGAATAAACGAATCCAATATATTTTAATTCATCTCATGCAATAAAATTGAACGTACGTTCCAACGTTTGTTACATTTCTTCTGTGCTTTTTTGTTTTTACAGATCTATCAGTCCGATAATTTTTCTCCCTTATTTGGGGGAAAATATCTCGAGCGTATGATTCGCCTCGAAATTAGGAGATCTCATAGCTCGTTTATTTTTCTTTATAAAATTATAATTTTCCTCCAATTCCGAATATATTATTTATATTCGGATTATTTATATTCGGTATATTACTTGACAATTTTTCAGAACTTATTTTGTTCATATAGACTATAAAGTTACTTTCAGTAAATACAAAACTACATTTAATCAGTTCCTTCTAGATTCATGTTATCCATACACGTACTTGTATGATTTATTACTCTTTGGTTTGAAGTTTTCTTTGTTAATGCATTATAAATATATTAGCCTACCCGCGCGAAAACTCTCGTCTGTTAAACCTTACCCTCTTATCTATCTTTCCATTTCCACATTAAGAGGGAAAGTTGTTATAGAAATGTTTATTCGTTTAATAAATGTATAAAAGTAACTTCTAACATACTTACAGAATAAATAAAACAACGCAATCATCTTTTAAAACATATTTTCAATAATTTTTTATTCAGTATTATAGACAGATGTTCTTGAAACAATTCACAACACTTCCTCAAAAACATTTGAAGTAATTACACAATTTTCCTTGACTTGACAGCTTACTTTTAGCTTTCCTTGGGAATCACAAAAATTCAGAAAATACAGAAAAAAGCTCTCTTGTCCATGCAAAAATACAGGAACGGGCAAGTTCGGCCCTATTCTTTTAATGTTTGATATTGAAATTGCAAAGCAAGGAAATATCGAGAAGCGCCGAACCAGCAAAATGTAATAGAATAACTAAGAAGACCTCTTCCTGTAGATTACGCCGTAATGAACGTTTCTTGAAGGCCTTTAGCTTCAAAATTCGAGGTTTTAAAGCCCAATAACAGATTGTTTTGGAGCTATATAACTATATAGATGTTATCACTGCCACCCGAGTGTTGCGGATTGTATTTGACATGAAGGTTTAGATGCTGTTTTTTTTCAACAAAGCCTTCATCTTTTAAGATATGTACAATTCGTCAATTCTCCATGAAATTGTCTTTCATTAGAGACCTCATTTATAAATATTGGTTGTGTGCGAGAGCCGCAAAACTGATGTACACTACTAAAATAATATAAGAGACAATTTTATTACAATAATAAAGTAATAATTAGAATACAAAATTGTTTAAATTTTTTATTTAAAAAATCAACATTTCATAAATATTCACAACGATAATTATAAAGTGATTTGTTTTTTAGGAGAAGAAAGTCCTGAATCATTAATAACGGACTATCATTTTCAACGGTACGTAAAAATTGCATCTCTGAAGAGGTGAAGTCTCGCGAGTATGAAAACATGGTGACCTTTGAACAACAGCATAACGCTGGAGAGGCTACCTGAATAATTCAAAGATCACATTGCAACATTTCAAATTTCTGCCGCCTGGCAGCAAGCCAGCGGACGGACCGTTCCACCTCTGCGCCTAAGCCCACTTCCTGCCTCGCCTCGTCTTGACCTCCGCCCTCGCTCTCGCCCTCGCCCTCGCCTGGGGTTCCTCTCCCTTCTTCAGGTGGCGGTGCGGCCAAGCGCAGGCCCTCTGCGACATGCGGAACCGGAACGAAGAGACGCCGGGGGCGGGGAGGGGAGCAGCATTGTAAACTTCGCAGAAATGTTTATTGGTAACTTTCATGTAGCAACGTGATATTTATACTGTGCATTTGTGCATGATTTCCACGAACTCTTGCAATAAACTGCTATTGTAACCTTTGTGTTGAACCAGAGTTTTCATTCCCATCGGAACATTTTTGAATCAGATGTTTTCAACAAGATATTAATAATTCAAAAAATTAGGCAAATTCATCTAATTAACCGAATTTAATTATTTTAAATCATTATTTCAAAAAGAATTAAACCAATACAACTTGCACATGCAAATTCTTTGCAACTGTTGTATAACGTCTCTTGAAAAACACAATATGAATAATTTACTAATGCAACTTTACATAGTTCACCTCTAATTAACTATTTTAAAATTCTAAACACGTGCATCGTAACCGAATATTGGCATTTAAAGAAATTACAAGCTGGTAAAATATTTCAAAGGCCCTAACAACAGCTTTCAATAGCGAAATATTACTTTTGTTAGTACATGTCATTACCATTTCCCGTCAAATAGTTAAATTTAGTTTCATGAGCCTGTGGTCACAATTTGTTATTTGAACATAATTAAACACACTAATTCTACTGTTAGTTGTTCGTCATTCATTACATTACTGCGAATGAAACCCGCAGAGTGCGAAACGTTGTTTGCTTTGAAATTTGTATCTCCCTGTAACGATACACAACATTCAACTACGTATGAATTGCTCTTAACAGATCAATAAAATCTGAATTTTCAATATGACGAAATGTCATTTAACACTATGCAAGACAAGAAAATTTTACCTTCATTTCGTGGGTTGTAATATTATTGCATTATAACAATTTTGAAAGAATTAAAATTTCAATTGATAAAAATTGAATTTGATACAAAGTTTTAAAGGTGCATAGGCAATTGAATATTATTAATAGTACGAAAATTCTGAGAATACGCAGAATACCGAAACTTTTCTTCCTCTTGGCTTTAATGCTTATCTTTTCTCAGAAGTTTTAAAAGGTGCATGGCATCATTGAAAGGTGCATGGCATCACACAATTGCATGAAGTTTTGCACACATCCAAGCTACAAGAAACAATATGGTTGAAGAAAGGCTTGTAAATTTGTCACATATCTTAAAATTTCGAGCAGGAACAATGCGCGCCAAAAGATATAGGGGACATACATTTACATCCAATTCACATTAGTTTTTCATAATTTAAGAATAATATATTAATTGATAATTTTCTGCAATTTATGAACGTAAAAAGAGTAATATGGGTTTGGGTTTTTTTCTTCCAAAGTTCCAAAATTCACAGATGCACTATGAAAACCAAAAGAATGGTGCTCAGGTGTGTGAAGATCAACAGTACGATTTTGAATTTTTGGTCGTAAAATCGGTGATAAGGTTCTTTTACCTTGTAACTTCGCACAAACGTCAGGATTAAGGTCTATTAATGAATGCTCTTTTAAAAACGGTTAGGATGGTGGCGATACAACTTTCGACCTGAAAATAGAGATGTTTTTAAGTGCGTGTATGTCAACACACGCTAATGGCTATTTAGCTGTCACGCATAACTGTCAAATTATAAGCTTTTGAGCTGAAACTTAGCAAATACAACAGGAGTAAGATATAGTTGCACCGTTCCGTAAAATCGTTAATGTATTTTAATTAACGAATGTACTTTACACAAAGTCCAATTGTAATTTTCCGAATTTTGTGGAATATATCTGCAAATTTTTCTTTAGTATTTTTTAAGATTGGCAGTGATCAAAGGTGTCGAACCTGTCCTACATATCCGAATTTAAATTTAGACAGTTTTTCTTTCTCCATGCACTTATTCCCTCCATTTTAGACACTTAAATGATGTCATACACTTTTCTAACGAAGTATGAAAAGTTGAGTAATAACACCAAGAGAAAGAAAAGTTTCGTATGTCATGCATTCCCATTAATTTTACATTGTGTTCAGGATAACATAATGGTTGAAAAAACAAAGTAACCAATTCTCAAATATTCGTGAAATGTAGTTCTACAATTTAACTGAAACTGTTCTACAGTCTGTACAAAATTAGCAGGTTGTAGTTTGTTGCCTTGTAGAAATGTTATTTTCAATCCCTACAGAATTCCCGTATCATTTTATAAATAATAAAAAAGTGACTCGATTATTTACCATCGAACAACACTTGTCCTCTACAAACTCCTGGAAACTCTTGGAAAACGTGGGGAAGAGTAAAAATGAACAACTGAGCAATGAGCGCATTCTTCAAGTGCAAATGCTTTCCCGGTGCAGGCACGCTTCTCCGCTGTGTCTCTCCCAAGTGGAGCGCAGCGCTGCGCGTCCACAACGTAGGGCGATGTGCAGCCAGGCAGCCGGTAGCTACCGTCCCCGTCCCCGCCCCAGCCGCCGCAGTCGCCTGTGCCACCGGTTTTTACAGTGAACACCTCGCAGAGGCAGCTCTGCGTAGGGAAGATAATACGCGCCGCCTCCGTTGGCACCCGCGCCTCGCCGCCCCCTCCCCTCTGCCCCCGCACCGCCGCCAACCTTCGTTCCCTCCCACTCCCTCCGTGCCACCGCGCTGCGCCGTCCTGCAGTATTCCTACCAGCATTGGGGTTAATTTGCTAAATTTGCTCGTGCCTGTCTCTGCTCTTTTACCATTCACAAAGAGTTGGATTTCATTGCGTCGTCGCTGTAAATTGAAACAGAACACTGGACTTAATACGCAAAGGTTTCATTCATCCGCAGATTAATACTCTTCGGCAAAGGAAGGACGGGAAAAGGGAAAAGAAAAATTGAACGAAGGGGTGAACACACATTTCTACCTCTTGAAAAGAGAGACATCAAAGTTCCGTGGAAACATAATGACAACTCGGGTAATAAATTAACTATACCGCAATATAAGATATTTTTACTGATATATTTTAAAACGTTTCTGCAAGACACATATGACACCATGATCATTATTAGATTGAGGTCATTCATTGGCAGAAATTTGGTGCTTTTCATGCCATTAAAAATTATTATTGTTAAAATTATAGACGCTAGTAGATCAATTTTTAATCATTCTTGAGACTTCAATTAATTACTTCATTATACTTTTCATTCCAATTAATTGCTTCTCTATTACTTTCATTTCAATTAATTACTTCACTATAATTTTCATTTCAATTAATTACTTCTTCTTGAGTTTTAACTTCAATTAATTACTTCATTAAATTCAATATGGTTTTCTTTTTCTGCATCCCTAAATGGGATGTAAACGTCCGCATTACTTGTATCGTATTTCCTATAATGGTATATGAGTTGACTGATCATTTCCTAAATACGTAGAGTCAAACATTATGCCAAATGCTCGATCAATTTTTATGATCATTCATTCCAAAAACATCGGGACTGAGGAACAGCAGCTATTTTCTCAGAACATTAACAACTACCTGTCTATTATAGTGAATTAAATAAAATGCATAATTTTTCTTTCTCAATTAAGCATCCAAACGCAAATATGCCGTCATTACACAAATATGACGTTATACAAATCGACATACGTAGTAAGTTAACATTCATAGAATAACACAAGTGTTAATGTTAACGTACGTGATGAAAACGGAATGGAGAGCACTGAAAACATAAATGTTACTTTGTATACCAAATTACTATTAACTGAACTCTTGATGTAACAATGACTTGAAAAGATAATAATCAAAGATCCATGAAAAGCGAACTAGTGTAAGAAACCGTCTAGTGCATGCGTCATTTTGCACAAATCTTAGATCGAATCCTGATATTGTCAAAATGAGTTGTCATTATCGTTGGGAACGAATCATCTGTACAGAAAATCGAATGTGAACAGTATTTACCCACTGCCGAAATTCAACATTACCTTCTGTAATAGCTCTCATTATTCATTATATCAAATAGAGAATAATGCAAATAACGTGTGATCTTTCAAGAGGAAGTTTCAGCAGTCAAAATCTTTGCGGAATACCGTGATGAATGTTTACAATAGAGCCTGTGATACAATTCAAAATTGTCGCTACATATTAATGCAGTCATATTCTTCATTTCGCGTTTATAGGCAATGAGAAAAAGTATTGAAGAAGTAGATGATGAGGACAAAACGACAGCGAATACATGAAATGATGCCATGAAAATGACAATTACAATAACAGTGGTAGAAAATGGGAATGGAAAAATGCTAAGAATATCATCGGAGTCATGAAGCTAGTTCCAGTTGGAACGGTGATTCTTAAGATGCTGCTGGTGTTCGACAACGTTGGTCGACACGATGGCTAAAGCGAAGAGCAAAGCTGACAGCAGTGCTATGACGTTGTTGAGAGAGGCAACGCAGTGGCGGTGGCGACGGCAGCGAAAGGGATGATATCATTCGAGGATGATAAACCGACACCGGCAGCGGCAACAGCTATGCCAATGGGTTCGATGGCGACGGCAGCGCTGACGGCGAAGGAGGTGAGTCTCCGCATGCCGAGCACGGAGCGGCTTTATTCGTGGCGGAGGGGCGGGGCGGGGGTGGGGGCGGCGGCGCACCGGCCCAGCCTCGTGGGGCCGACACTAACGCCATTTGTGCCGTTGGCGGTGGCGTCAGCGGCGTCGCCCTCGAGGCAGCGTCCCTCGGCAACGCACGCGCGCCCACGCACGCGCCCGCGTGTCCCCGGCCGGCGCGGAGCGACCCGCGCCTGCTTTGTCCCGCGCCCTTTGGCGAGGCTTCACAATGTTCCTCTAAACTTCAAAACAATTGAGAAGTACCTGCGCATCAGGGTGCACTTAGAAATCACTTTGGTACGAGTGTATGTGATAGTGGTTTTACTAATCTACATGAATGTATGTGATTCTCCTTGACTTATAAAAATAAATCTATTTGAGCACAAACATTTTGCTATCATCATTTGTCACCGATATGTTCACGAAAAATATATTTCAATCTCATTTTTCCAATGGTTACCGAGATAATATTCAAAATTATTATTTTCAATTACACCAGGATGAAGTTAGCGTCTCTTTGTGCTTGTTAGTGATCACTGAGAGAAGCTTGAGAAGGCAGGAGCGTTTGATTTATTTTCACTTATTTACCATAAAAAACTGTTGAAAACTATAGGTGACACTTGGGGCCCAGCTCTTTTCAAAATCACCAGCTTGACAGCCAAAGTGAAGTTGATGATACATTTTCACATGTGGCGTGAAATTTTGCCTCTAGTACTTGAATAGAGCTCACCACAAATATTGCAGAAATTATCTGCATAATTTACACATTTTATTGATATGATGAAAAAATAAAATACTAAAACAAAACTTACATAATACACTTCCAAAAAGAAAGGAAAGAAATAATTCACTAGTAGTATACGTGCTAATAAGCTCATAGACAACTCAATACTAACATACCACAATGGCAGATTAACAGGTCAGGTAATGTCAAAACATGGGTGAACCATCACAAGGTTGCGTATTGGTGCTCCATCCAGATTTTACAGATAATGTTCATGAATGTAGCTTGAATAAAATCACTACAAATAAAGTAAAGGTTCCTATAACAATTCGAAGAGAATGTACAAAACACATGTTTAAATAAGAAGAAGAAGAATTAATATTATTATTATAAAATTATTGTCACATATACAATTTTAATCGTGTATGACGTGTCAGATATGATGTAGGCAGGTGCCAATGTCTTCCTGAGTTCCAGATTTCCTACACTCTCTTACTACACACTATTATGTGAAAGAGTAGAAAGCAACTTAATAATATAAGAGAGTTTCACCTCTGTATGAAAAAACTGCAAGTGACATTCAGATTTGATTTTAAATACACTGCTAACAAATAATTAAACCTCCACTTCTCTCGTGTATAGCAAAGAGAGCTCAAGAAAACATGAGCAGAGAGTCAAGTTACAGATTTTAAAACGTAGCTGTCACAAAAAAACTGTGCCTGATGGAAAAATTCTGACTTACATATCTGATACATATCATCTTACATATCATATGTTTTTGTAACGAGAGCTTCTGGAAACCCTGTATGTACCTCGTTTGTTAGAAATGTGACGATACGACCCATGTTCTCAGAAATTATTCGAGATAAAAATATGAAATTCGATTTTATGTAAAAATGAATAAGCTACTTAACCAAAATAATCAGGCTATTGCAAAGTTGTTCAAATTATGAATTAATATATTCAAAATTTTAAAATTATTTTCATTTCTTTTTTTAAAATTCCGTAACATGATCTGATATCTTATTCCAGTAATTCTGCTTAAGTATAATAACAAACAGTTATAAAATGTATAGTACAAATCTCAAATTTCTAAGTAAAAAATTTCTGAGGTAAAGGGTCAGAAATATAGTAAATTTAACCGGCTAGATAGGGCTGTCGGAGTCCCCTTAAGAAAGTTCTACACAGTATCATAGGACGAAATACATCGCAAAAAATGACACGAAACGAATTTCAAACATTGTAAATGAATATTTTATGACAAAATCGTTGCTTGGAAGATACGTGAGCAGCATTGCAAAAAATGGAGACGTGTGGCACAATATCACCTCATTGCGGCTTCGGGCGCATGCAATACGTGAATCGCCGAATACGTGCCTGCGACAAATGCGGCCTACGCCACTCTGTATCAATTTCAAAAATTAATAATTCATCGCTCCTTCCCGCAGTTGAAAAAGTTCCCACGTCGCGGCGCGCCAGCGAGACCGACGAAGTATTTTAAACGTTACGGGCTGAAATACGCGTCGGGGAATTGCGGAATACATCACTCCGCAATAATATAAATAAAATACGAGTAGGCCCGCGCCATCCAATTGGCACTCCGCGAGACGAGGACGAAGCAAAAAATAATCAAAAAGCAATTTTAAAAGCGTCCGTGTTAATTTCCCCCGATGTGTCGAAACTAACTGCCACAGTGTGGTCGCTCGTAGCGCGGGTGCGGTCCGCGGGTGAGTGAGGTATTCACGCGAGTACCGGACAGCCGTTGAAAAGTGCACGCGCGCGCGCGCCCACCGACGGAAAAATATGCACATTGGATTAATTACAGGCCTCATTTGTAAAATTGCGTGCTCTCGCTACGTTTGTTAACGACGTTCCCGCGCCTACTTTCACACAGTGTTACGGGCTTGCAGCTGCGTTTGGATGGTGGCTCAAAATTTTAGTGTGCAATCACGCGTGTAGAAGAAGGTTGAGACACGACGTCTTTAATGTTTTTTTAAAATAGTTCTGATCTGTTCGATTGTCCGATCCATTTCCTATTTGTTGTAGCCATGCTGGAGATTTAAGGATAGCCAGTCCGTGATTGGCGATAGACTAGAACGTAGATGTGAAAGAGGATTGCGAACCACATTGTTTTTGATGTCACATAAGAATTTCTTATAAGGATGAAACCAATTAGAATAGCTGTACTATTAGAAATATTAATTATTATTTATCACAAAACAGCCGTTCAACCTTTCAATAAACGAATTAAACCATATTTGGATTTAATTTCGAAAAGAAAGCATTTCATTCCCATGACTTAATACGCAGAAAGAGAATTCTCTGTTCGGTTTTAGTTGTCGATCTTTTTTACTTTCTCGCTTACTACTTACGTTGTGTAGAGAAAGTATTACAGTAATACCTGTCTAAGCCGGAATCGTTTGGGTCCATCATTTTGTTCCGTCTTGTACATGTTTTCGGATTATTCAGGTTTGCAATAAAATCTGTCGTTTTAGAACATGCAATCGTTAAGATTGAATAGGTTGGTTGAGTAGTTTAACTGGCATAAAACTACATTTCAAACAAATAAGACGACCCAGGAGAGGCAAAGAAACTGATAATGAAATGAATTACAACACGATGTCTAATGAAACAAAGAACACCATAAAAATAAAGAATATTTTCCTTTAATACTCGTGCGAACAGATGAATTCATCTGAATATTCAGGCTTCGGCTATTCGTTTAGGCTCTTGTGAATATTGCGACAACCACTTATAAAAATTAATCACTCATTCTTCATTATTCCTGACTAGGTGGTTCATTGGCTAGCTGCTTTCCTCGGAGCAACCCGTGGTTCGGTTCCCGGCCGGGTAAACTATAACTGTGCGTTTTCCTAACAAATGTCCCATTATCTATTGCTGTGCAACGATGAGAAAGCCCACCCTAAGGCTATGAAGAGCATGTATTTACGGTGAAGGGACGTCTGTGTGATAACCACACGAAGCCCTTATCCCGTGGCCGAGAGGATGGATCACCGCTGGTCGGCCAAGGCCCGCAGCGGGCTTTCGAGCCATAGGAGAGAACAGGACTCATTCATTTTGTCTTTGTTTTGAAGATGTCATACGAGTACTCTTGAGCTTTTCCAACCTTAAATTTCTTTATAAAAAGCTTGACAGAAGTTCATGTGCTTGAACTAGTCTAATTTTCTCGCCAAGAGTTAATGTTTCCAATGTGCCTACTGACATCATAAACAAATTGATAAACACAATACCTGCAACTTGTTGAACTGAACAACAGTGAGGGTTTCGAACCACTGAACCCAAGGCAATCATTACAAGAACTGTGTAAGGATCGCTCTTTACCTCCTGCTTCCTTCACATAGGCTTGTGAAGGTCAGTGCTATTACAAAAAACGTGGCTTTCACACGAGTAGCTTGGGAAATACTACGTTCGAACGAGGGTAGCTGAGAAATCGAATGGACGAGCACAGCTCTGAGTTCCTCTTGGTACGATGACGCCACACAAGTCAATGTTTTATTTTAAAATAATATTTGTTTTCCGTCTTATCCAAAGGTTTTAATAACATCCTGCCACAAATTCCCTTTCCGTTTCCGCGTTAGACCGGTTTACGGCTTATCCGGTACACTTTGCATTGGAAAATAGTCCGTCTTCAATTTTTTTCCAAACAATGCAAGTTTCCGCCTTAGCCAGATTTTACTGTATAATACTGCAGCAAAAGCAGCGATTTTTTCGACCCAAAAGCTCGTTTTATGGGTTCCTGGCCCCGACTAAGCGAATAACTCTTGTTTCTAAATATAGTAACTTGCTTACGCTAACATGTTGGGTAGTCAGGCTCCACGTTTTGTACGTCCTTGATTCCGAAAAATTGCTTTACGGAAAAACGTCGCCAGTCTGTCCGACTGTGAACAAAGCTAGCGGCTAAACTGTATGCAAGATTTTTAACAAAATTTCTATTCCCTGATCAATCTGACAGATGCTCTTGAATTTTAAAAGGATATTTTTATTTTGGGGGATCCTTTACATGCAACTTCAATGACATTTTCAAAATGTTCTAAAAAATTGCTCCAATTGTTTCTTTAATTTTTTCAGAGAAGCAAACCACGTTTATAAAAATGGTGTGGGATCGATTTTTGATAAATATTCGTTATTTGCAAAAATTGCAAAAGTTTAAAATTGATTCGTCACCTTCTTTCACTACACTTTTTAAGATATAATTTTCCGTAATAAAATATATTCTTCAAAATTATCCCTAAATGAAGTAATATATATTTTTTCAAAATATGAGTAGTTTTCTCATTATTTTGCGTGAAATACAGCCAATTTTAACAATAAGATTTTTTTTAGAAAGTGGGATCGTCCGTTTTTTGTTGATTCCAACTTTTGCATTTATCGAAAATTCAGAGTTGATAGCGAAAATCGGACCTATGCCATATTAACAAGTGTATTTTACTCTCTTCTTACAAGAAATTTAAAGAAAAAAATTGGAGCCGTTTTTGAGAAAAGTTTGAAAATGTCCGGAGGGCTTCATGTGAAGTACGACAGCTTCATGTGAAGGCCCAAAATTTAATGAATGTTTTTCAAACTCGCAAAGCTTCGAATCAGACCAGATAGACAGGGGTTTCATCGTACGCATGGTTTAGGCGCTAGTGTTGTTCACATACACCGGATGACAGGCAGACGGACGGAAGGACATTTTGAAAAGAACCACTTTTTCGGTATCAGGGGACCTCAAAACGTGTATTTCCGTTGAAATCTCGAAAAAGATTTTCCGCAGCATTACATAATTTTCCTTGTCTTACGTATATTACTCCTATATATGGACCTATACGGGAAAGTAAAAATGCCTTGAAAGAAGAGTCACCAGACAAAGCTGACACATTTCAACTAAAATAGTAGCTTACAAGATCTACCTATCCTCTATCGAATGGCTAAGATTCAATTCTATGGTCGCGGGATAAAAGTTCTAAAGTTTAAAATCGTAGTTTGGAAAAAAGAAGGGTTAGATTACTGAGCCAACCCTTTTTTCTACGTTCAACAGAATTTTCCAACGCATTTTTGTCGATAAGGAAGCAACATTTGAATTCAGTCGTTTTACCACAATAAAATATAGATGCTGAACTTGTAATTCCAGAACTTAACCCAATTTCGCCAAAAACTGACTTAAGAACTTTGACCCTTTGACCCTACGACCACAGAATTGTTGGGGCTAGATCCGTACAAATCACATTCTATTATCAATTTTTCTCGCTGAATTTTTTTCGCAGTCTTGGAGGACAGTCGTGCTTCTTCACTGTGAAATATTTACGTAGGTCTCTGTCAAGGATTGGAACAGTCGATACCTTTCACTCTCAGCTGTTCTTTGGTTGTACTACATCCGGACGGGCCTTGCTCTGTGCGCGGTTTGCTAGTATTTTCGACGCTCTTTATTTGTGATAAGTACCACAGGCTTTCTCACTAAAGAGAAAAAGTGTTTTAGGAAATTGCATGTTTGGACGTTTGCATTTACTGCTAGCTTTCCAGATTGAATAGTTTTTTTGTTGCAGTTAAATATTGAATAAAATGGTGGAAATAATCTTTTCATAACTGTTACAGGGATTGTTTTAGGAGACGGTAGCTCTATTAAAATTAGTTTATCGATGCCTAGTGCGCATCCAGATTTGTCTTAGTCAACTCTTCACTTTTACTGCTTCCAATACACATTAGGTATATGAATATTGTCTAGATCAGGACAGAGGTGTTGTCTTTCATGCTGTATTTTGAATGCATCTTCTTAGAAGTTCGATTCCTTCATCTGTGTTGTCTGTGTTTCTTAATGGAAGCGTTCGTTGAAAGTCTCCTATCTACGATTTCATGAAAGTTATTCCAGCCTGCATACGTCTTATACAGTTCCTGTGGCGTACAGCGTTGAAGTACTTTGGAATGAAAATTACAGGGCTATAATCCGAAGATAGATCGTAGTTTGATTCCATTTGCCTTTTATCTGCAGCAATACCGTAATATCTGCGTTTGTAATGAAGAAATACAGGAGATCCGGAATTTTGTTAACGTCTGATGACCAATACGTCAGCACTCTTGAAGATATTGTAGTAAAATGGTAGCTTTTGATTTATTAATAAAGTTAACGACATTTTGGAGCATCAAGTCGGAAGCCCCAGTGCCCATGCTCCGCGTTGTAGTTACCGCCGACGATAAAACTTGCATTGCATAATAGCGACGATAAATATTGCATTGAAATGCATTAATAAAATTATTATTTGCCGAATTAAATGATATAAAAATAGAGTCGGATTACTATTAATATTTCAGTGCATACACGCAATGAGTGACATGAAGATGTATCTTCATAAAGCATCGCGTAAGGAATTATCTCCCCTATCTGACATTGGTACGCAACAAGTGAGCAATCACAGATGCAACCAAGGCGTTGTATACGCCAGTGAGTGTACGACTGCTCTGAGATCAGTTCTGAAACTATTACGACCAATTCATGATCTACGATTCATGGCCGCTCCAACGCCCTAACGAAGGCAGCCGCTTGGAGCGTTGACGCTCTCGCAGCTGCGGAACCCGCGCGGCTTAACGCGTGGCTCGAGCCGGATCATCAAAATGAAGTATGAACTGCGCGCACACGTGTGAGCAGATCGATGGCCGACCATTCGGTAATATTTTCACGATTTCCGAATTTGTTTCCTCCGGCGGCCCCACCACACATCTATCAGCATTACGCGCAGGCCGGAGATTGCGCGTGCCCTGGAACTTGCGGCGAGGCACAGCGCATGCACAGGCTACACAGTTCTAGCAACTCTGTCAGCAATCATAGCGCTCTTTGGAGGAATGGATACCATTAGAACGTTACGACAAATGTAACTAATGGCGCTACACGAGCATATACGTACTTTCTGATATTAATTGTATCTTTGACAGTTTTCGAAAAGTCAGATAGTCCAACGAAAATGGAACTTCCACCATTTTAGGAACCACTTTATTCGAAAAAAATTGGACCCGTGTTTGAGAAAATATTTTTCTTGCCATCACATCAAGCAAAAATTCCACAAAACCTATTTACGCTCTCGAAAAATTATGCACGACCTTTTTAAAATATTTTTTTTAAAACAATTTCATTACGGAAAAATCTTTATGATCAATATTGCACTTTTGCAACGTTAATTTTGTGAAATTTTCAAAAATTCAGATTTCGTCGTATGCTTATGAAAATGGGACCATCACGATTTTTATAAGCGTACTTTGTTCTATTTGAGAAATAATAAAGAAAAATTTTGAAGCAATTTCGAGCAAATAGTAGTTTAGAACTTGTCGACCTTTCAAGCAAAATTATGCAAAAACTACTTCGTATTTCCAAATATTGTACATGACATTATTATTTATCTCTCTTTGAAGAACAGATTTCGTCAAGAAAAAATTATGTTCACTATTGTATCTGCAGGAGCCGCCAAAATAAATTTGTACTTTTCTCTATTTCAGAGAAAATTCAGAGTTCAACAAAAATGTCACTTCTTTAAATGTTGTTTTCTCTATCCAGGAAAGGGGAGATTAATTCAAACTATTTGAGTAATTTTTTTCGAAAACTTTGAAAAGTTGCTTTATATACTTTTATAAGATACTTTACATAAAATACCTTCAAAAATAACAATATGTTTTAATCTCGCAAAGCCTTGTATTAGGCCAGAACAACGAAGAAATATCAATTTTAGAGAAAATCATCTCAATGTTTTGGGCGAAAGACACGTATTGGCGTCAACAAATATTTCGGGATCAAGGATCCAGAAAACGTGAATTCGAACTACACTACATATTAGAGATAATGTTCTGCATTAAGGAACATGATTTATCCACTAGTGGGATATCAGGTCTCAGGATGAGTTTTTGTGACGAAGAATGGCCACTTTCCGTTAGAATATTAAAATATTTTACTAAAAATAAAGCAAGTAAGTAGCAGACGAGAAAGTAACATTGGAAGGTAGCAATAATTAGATTCGGCCACACAGAAGAAGGAAGTGTGTAAAGAAAATAATTTAACAACAAAACTATAGAAAGAGTAATGATACGCTAGATATTCCCAATAGTTAACAAAAACAGCAATAGTGAACAAAAATAAAGCACCTGAAATAGAAGGTAGTACGTAAGAGCTGTCAATGTTTCAAATTTTGAAGAAGATAGAATTTCTCTCCTTTTCAAAAATGTAGGCAATGGTAATGGTAGGTAAGGGTAAATAATAATAGCGATACATTTACATGTATCGATGAAAGCGACAGAAATTATCAAATGTTTCGAGTGGTATGTAATACGTAATTCCGTTTGTTGACAAAACACGGTATTCATTGTGGACGAAGCTTGATTGAAGATAGAAATAATGACGCTCGTGAGATCCAAATCAATTAGTGTTAGTAGACAAAAGAGGTTTGGACCACAATTGCGAAGACATTGTTTTAAAGAATGGCGTATAGAAATTGATGAAGATTTTCAACAAGTCAAATACATTATAAGATTTAGCACAATAAACACCGCCTTGAGAAAACATTCCAAATGTTAATTGACTAAAAATTTTCCGTTTTGAGAGGAAATTACCAAAGTTGATTCTTTAATTTCATTAATAATATGCAATTTGGGGAATATAAACATTTTCATTAAAATACCCTTATAATCGAGGAACTTTACAGAGGAACGTCAGTCAACGAATTGATGGTGATATTACATGTTAAGCGTAACCGGCGTAGGTGAAAAAAAACAGCGAGCGCTAGCAGAGGAACGCAGGCAGCTAGGAGCAGGAAAAGCAGCAGCAGCAGGCGGGAGAGGAGGGGGCGGGGCAGCGGGAGCGGCGGCGGAACGCAGCACCCATGCGAGGACACGTCCGGGAGTAACGGGGAGCCGAGATTTGCGTTATGTTTTTACAGTCGCCGGGTGTAAAAGCAACTTTGCGGGCGACGCGAGGGGTGCGGCGACGGATGGAGAGCGCGTGGTGTGAGGGAGGCCACAAAGACTCTCTCCGCATAGACAAGCGGAGAAGACATAGCGCCGGTACGAACGCCGCGCGCGGAACCACTTCTGCTTCAGCATTCGCATCCGCATTCGCATCCGCATCTTCCTCCGTCTTCGCCATCCCCTCCAACTCTTTCTTCGCCTTCGCCCCCAGCTCTTTCTCCGCCTTTGTCTCCAACTCATTCTCCGTTTTTGCCTCCACCACAACTTCGCGTGGTTCCGTTTCCATCTCCAACTCTTCCTTTGCTTCCATATTTGCCTTTGTCTTCTCCTCGAAAACAGCCCTCGCCATTGCCTTTGCTTTTACCTCTACCTCCGCCTCTGCCTTCACTCCACACTCCATTTTTGCGTCTTGTACGCTTTCGTAGCTTCTATCTTATCCGCCGCTATCGCTTCCACCCCCGCCACCGCAATAGCTGAAAACTAAGAGAAAAGAATGAGGAGGAGGAAGAGAGCGGAAACGGAAGAGATGGCTCCTTGTTCGGTGGCACTGCGGCGGGGTTCCACTACTAAACCGTGTCAGATGAAAAATAATGGTCAAATTTTCGATTCGGGCGTATAAGCACGGGTGTGTCGCAATAAGTAGAATGAATGTGTCCTGTATTTTGTTGTTGGTTAGATACACCACTCTCGATTCGGTGTTAATTTTAAGTTACGCGTAGTGTATTTATATCCACCTTATTTTTCTAATGATGAATTACAATGACAATGCTACAACGGCAAACCATTTTGAAGGGGAAAAGCGAAAAATACTTTTCATGCTTATGAAACTAAAATCCATTGAGGTGCGTGGATTGCAAAATACGCTTCGTACTGCATACTACTAATAATTACGTGACCCTTACCGATGGGTTATTTTAACACTGCATTTCATTTAATTACTAATCAATCTAATATTCCTTCCGTAATTGGTGTCATAGAGATGTTGATGAATTTAAACTCAAATACGATTCGAAAAAAAGGAAAAAATGTACATATATACTACTATAAATAGATCTCTTACTGATTGGAACAAAGGATTCCGACTTTTTCAGCCTTCGGAAATTCAAATTCAGGAAATGGATGAAATTCTGGAAGAATATTAAACAAAGTAAATGTTTCAATAATCTGTTTCGTTTCAAAAGATAGTACCTATTATCACAAGAAGATAAAATGGTTTTAGAAAACTTTTTACACAAGAGAATGCTATAAACAATTTTTTATATATCTATCTGTTTATGTACTAATAAATAAAGACCGAAGTACGTTGACTTACAGTGCGATAATCTTTGTATCTACTGAACCAACACCAATGAGACTTGTGCTAGTTTCCTTTAAAGATCTGGAGTACAGAAGACTACGATTTACTACCATAACCTTAATATATTAACAAAATAATTACTTTTCTGGACATTTTTTGCAAAGCTTTAGGTTTTACATCACAAATTCAAGAGTGCATTAATGTCAATAGTTTAGCTGCGCGCCACCAGACGATGACATTTGAGATCTACTACTAATTTTATCAATCTTCAAAATTATTACGAAATTCATTGGGATTTGTAATGTCCATGTGTGAACATTGATGATTTGTTAGTTCCTAACGTTGGTGCATCAATTGAAAGAAAGCCGTAACCAAAGTAGTAAAGAATGTCAATGAACATGCCTTGTCCATAGTCCGTGTTATATACAACAATAGCAATAAAACCTTGTGAGTTTGAGTGTTTAGAAATTGAGGTAGGTTGAGAGAGTAAAAAGTACAAGAATATACACTACAGAATATACAGTAATGTACCATATATAGATATCATATACTTTCTAAACAACCTCCTCTTTTACAGAAATTTGTGAACACTGAATTGTTTGAAACAAAGCCGAAACGAAAGTCGCAGTTGTCAAAATAGACTACAAGTGTTATGAGATGGGCAGTTTATAAAGACACGACAGGGCTAGGAGGGCGCAAATATGTACACACACACACACACACACACACACACACACACACACATATATGCAGCGCTGCAGTCCATTTTCACATCAATTACCGGAGTTGGTATAATTCTTGCCGTGGGTGGGCATGTAATGGTGATCCTTCAATGAATTATAAAACGGTTTGCATTGACGAACAGTCGTTTTGTCAGCACCCTCATATTATTTAAAAATAAAAAATCTTCATATACATTGCATCATGTAACCTATAATTTCGTATTTTCTGCTGCGTACAGTTCTTTCAACTCCGGAGGGAATAATCCATTTACACACGGCGGGAGATCCATCGCAGCTGGAATAAATAAGAGATTTTTTCCCTCGTGTGTGTTTAATGAATGATCGCATGGGGACAGACGCGGAGCTCTGTTGGACAAAGGTTACTTTGCAGTCAATCGGCGTCGATTGCAGCCTCATTATAGAGGGAATCGCGGGCACGAACGCATCGCTGACAGCCGTCCGTGCGCTTTGTAATGTATGCTCACAGTAAATCATGTCTCAAATCTGTAAAATTACCCGAAACATTGCACAACATTAACGCCAGCAGAAGCTTGTAAAACTCGTGTTCCCTCGATGTAAAAATGCGTCATCCAGCTTTTCAGCACGTTCGACAATTTGCCGTAATTATCAGCATTAAAAAATAGATGATCTTTGCTGCCTTTGCACTCTGTCAAGAAACATTTATGAAGACCCTGTAGACAAACATGAAAGAAATCAAGTCACCTCATTTCCTACCTGCTTGGAAGATGAAAAAACAAAAGACCTCATTATGTTATGAACTTCTCTTATTTATAATTATTAGCTGCAAGTATATGTCATTTCCACAGTGTTTTAAGCTAATTATACCAAATAAATCAAGAATATAACAATTGAATATAAAATAATTTTATAAATAAAGCATTTTGGATACTAAAATATCATTTCTTCAAAATTTCATAAACTCTCGAGGAGTCAAAAAGGTTGCTCACCGTCAGCCATTGGTAGAGGAATGTCCAGCTGGTAGTTGGTCCAATCAGGGGTCAAACAGAATGCCTTACCTGGAAATACAAAAAAGTATTATTATTATTATTATTATTATTATTATTATTATTATTATTATTATTATTCTAATATGTGGCTTGATATTGAGGGTGTAAACCTAGATACTACAAACGTTAATGAACTACAAACTTTTTTGTTACATCATGACTTCTTTTGCTATTATCAAACTAATCAACATTATTCACAAAATTAAGAATATAAAATACAAGAATATTAATTCATTGTTATAATTCTCTGTACACTTGATTTTTAATAGAATAATTAGGATATTATAATTTTATTAAATTAATGATCTCGTTACTTTTGTATATTCGCTCAAATACAAATAACTCAATATACAAAAGTAACGATCTCGTTTCTTTTGTATATTCGCACGCTAAATGTGACTGAAAGACAACTGAGTAAAGCAAATGAAAATATCAGTCTACACCAGTTCATTTACCGCAATGATTATCTAAATAAATAAGACTATTGCATTCAAAGTCAATTAAATGTCAGTTTTCCCCCCAAATGTGTCATAAAATAGAACACACATTATGAAAAAATACGCAAAGAAAATGGTATTTGATATTAAGTTATTTTGAAGTTAAACACAGCGCTGAACATAAGTTCTACATATGTATGTAAATAAATAAGTATTAAAATAAAAAATTGATATGGGTAGAAATATTTTGCCGGTTTAAATTTTTGTAAGAACAATAAAGCCCAAGCACGCACTCATTTACAGTGGAGAAACAAATAATACAATACTATTACACTTCAAAATTAATATATTGTATTCGTATAAATAGAAAAACTCACAACTTATATTTCGTAAGTTGAATATTGTTCGGCAAGTTACCAAATTCAGTAATGAATACCAAAATTCACCCTCCACAAGTCTTTCGAAATGTTCAGTTCAGCCTATTACACGTTCAATAACTGATAAAAATGGTACATTAATATATGAGAAAAACATTAGATCAGTAATATAACAGCTTCGGATAAAATACGCAATTCATAAAAAAGTGAAGAAAGATAAATAATATTATAATAAAGTAGAACGAAGGCAACGAGAAGAATATAAAAGAATCCCACAGAAATGTGTTAGCAAGTATATACTACAGGAATGTGATAGAAACCAAAATCAACTGAAAGAAAAAATAAAATTACAAGAATTTGTAAATAAAGTGAAAGAATAATCAGAAACGAATTTTCATTAAAATGTTCTCAAATATTGATAGGTGAAAACAATGTTCTTGAATATTCAACATGCAGGTAAACAGCAAGTAACCGTTGTTAAAGAATCAAAGGACAAATCATGAACATGGTATTACAAAGGGCGTAATTGACCATAAGAAACCATGGTAATCAATTGCATATGTCAGCTAGAATAAAGTAGCTCAGAGTAAAATATCAAATGAAAACAATGCAATACTGTAAGATGTAACAAAAATAATGGAACACAAAAATGACAAACAGTAACCTGACGCAATGACAACAACAAACTTTTATTATCGATGTCAAAAGATCTGGAAAGCATATTTAACTCTTAAAAGTCAAACGGAAAGGTAGAATAAGACGCAAAAGACCATAATGGTCGACCAAAACCGAGAGACTCCCAGACAAACCTCCACCACTCTCCACTGGAACTGGGTGGAGACTGAATGGAGAAGCTCGACGTGGGCCAGGAAGAAGGAGGAGGGTGGGCGGGCGGGCTGGAAGAGGGGTTGGGGAGGGGGGAGGGCGGGGGTGAGGGCGAAGAGGCGGTGGTGGCCCATGTGCGTGGAGCAGCGGCGGCGTTTCTGGGCGCCCGACAGGGCCCCGAGGCACTATCAACAGATCTGCAATAGAGCGCGCCCCGCAGGAACAATACGGCGACTATCGGCCCGTCATCGACACTCGGAAGGCTCCCCCCCTTCTCCCAACCCCTTCCTCCTCGCCTCAAACGCGAGCTCCCTTCCGCAGCCTGTCGCCCACTGCCGCCACCGTCATCGACTCCCCCCGAGTCCACACCCCGGCAGTTCCTTGTATCGAGATTACATCCGTCACTATCAGCACATTCCGCGGACCCTCCCTGCGGCGGATCGATGCGCGCGCGGGAAGCCCTTTCCCCTCGCCGGGGTCCTCGGAGCGATTACCGGCCCTCGCGGCCCTCCCCTCGCACGCCCCGCCCCCTCCCCCGCCGCCGCTCCGCCACCCGCCGCGGGCGCGGGGGAGGGATCAAGGAATGCACCCCGCGAACCGCGCGCCCGCCGCCGAGATAGGACCCTTTTATCTCGGCAACGGGATTGCGATCGGATTCCCGCGACGTGATCACAGGCGGCCCAGGCAGCGCCGAGGGCGGGCTGCGGGCGGCAACAGCAACGTGCACGAGGAAATGGAAGAGACAGAACACAACGTCCAGTAATCACGCAAACCACTGCGCTCGCCTTCAAAAGAAATTTCCAGTGATGGAATGCTTCTTAAAATATGCGACAGACAAACACAGTCAACGAAGAGTATTCTAATTTTATGCGGAACAAAATTTCTTATCAAACGGTGACTATTAGGAATTTCATTTGGAACGTGTAGAGCGTGTTATAATTTGTTAAATTATGAAATAAATAAATGTGAAATGAAAAACCTTATTATTGGTGATTATCTGTTCTTTAGAATAAATCATGAAGCAAAATTGAAAGCAATAGAGTATTTATAGTAGCAAAGTGAAAGTGTGGTCTTATTGAGCTTCCGATGGTAGAAAGAGCTAAAAGGACGTAACATTTATTTACTTTTTTCAGGTAATAATGATATTTTGAGAAATAAAAAGTACACGTTGTCACCATTTATAACCCCCTTGCATTATTTATCAGATTATAGAGTACATATTGTACACATATTTCATTTATTCATCGCGTAAACAACCTTAAGACAAGAGATTCAATCCGTTCCGTTATTGTTAGGTGAAAATATTGAGCAAGAGCTTCCTTTTCGTTTCCAGAAAAAGAATTAATCGTAAAGTGACCTCACTCAAATTGTGAAATTAGAAATGCAATGCTCATACGAAATTTAAAGGAGTAATGCTGTAATTCATTAGAAATCCAATACCAGGCCAGTTGGCATCGTCTATCACAGTTCTAGCTCTGAAAGTGGAGCACACTAAGTCAATATCGGCAGAGCGCATAAAAGGAGGGAATGAGATATTATCAGTACTTCTGCACGATTTACGCAGTCGAGGACAAAACACAAATGGCTCCTTTTTGCTCCCTGACAAGGGAGTGGTAGAGGAGAGCACCATTACTTCTACTCGTTCAGCACGTCATTCCCTTCGGCCGCCGTCGTCTGCCGCCAAGCACGCGGCCCTACTTAGGCTGCTTTCGCTCACTCCCCTGCGCCCTGAGCTCGAGGCATGGAATTCGTCTTTGGCAACTTATTACTCACTTTCTCTCTTTTTACTCAACCCTGCAGTACTCCCGTTCCATTGCGTAACATTAGCGATCGCTCGGAATACATATGTAGCACAAGATAAAATTGTATTTTTCAACCATTATGAGTTTCGTAAAAACCCTCTGAAAAAGTGCACAGATATTTCTAAATTTTTATTTGAACATTATGTAAATGTCAATAAACTTCAACGTATGGTTACCTGTGTTATCTCGCGAATAAAAAATGGGGATAAGCGACTTCAATTATTAAACGAAATATTTTATTTCTTCATTAACAATGCATCATAAGTTAAGCAGTAAACAATAGTATACGGATGTTCTGCAGGGCTAACTTCCCTTCGATCATCAGTGGCAGTATTGCTTGCAAAGCTACAACTACTCGTATAGCATAACCAACATCCAAACTAATTGACAGCACAGTGCTTACTACGAAAAGCTGGAAAGCAGACGAGATGGTAACAATAACATGTTATCTGATATCTTCAACGCTCTAGACTCAGTAGACTTTGGGCGCCAGCAATAATAAAATCGCTGGGCTACACCTGTAGGGAATTTATAAAATGCTGGCAAAATTTTTATAGTAAATATTGCAGTGTACGGATTTTGGTGGTCCGTGTTACCGAAAAAGTGTTTCCTCAAAAACACCTGTCTGTGAGCAACATCTACGGCTAAATCACTAAACTTTTTCTTCAAAAACGGATGTTCTTTAAGGAATCTCCGTCAGCTCAAAGGCCTGGAAATTTCAATTTCAATTTGGCAATTTTGAAGCAACGTTTCAAACTTGTTTTATAAATGGCACCAAATTGTTTCTTTGAATGTTATCGCACAGAGGAAAACACGTTCTTAAGAATGGTACAATAAAAGTCTGATTATTATTATTAAAATCTCTGACATTTCAATCATTGCACAATTTCCATTATCTTTCAAAACTCACTAACACCTTCATTGCTACAGATTTTTGCGTAATTCTAATCCTACTGGCGGCAAATCTTCCAAAATTTTTAAACAAGATGGACAAAAATGTCAACAATACATATTTCCAAAACTGATGAATGTATTGATATTGGGACAAATGAGAGAATACTGTTCTATTCGAGCAGAAAATTTTAAGGAAACTTTTAGACCCATTTTGAGATATCGTGTTTACGAAATTTTTACGTTGTTACGATTTCACTCAAAATTGCGCAAAATCTTGTCATATTTTCAAAATATTGCCCGTAACAAAATTCATCATATACAAGGCTTAGACCATTCAGGCTGTTCCGGCCTCTATAATTGCCCACTCCAAATTCTTATTGGTCTTCCCACGCTTCTTCTCATTGCCTCTTGGCTCTTTCCTTTCTCTTCAGTATCACTCTGTAGTTATTCTCTCTTCAGACGACATTTAGTTAATGGTTTTTACATTTTACTCTATACTGTTTAAAAAATGTATTTACATTTATAATGTTTAGTTATTTTCTATTTTTTAATTTTCAATGCAGTCCAAAAGCATGTGTCCAGCTATATTATTGATAAATTTAATTTCCGTTGATTCAGTTCTTCTCATTTGATACCTACTTAGTGTCCAGCGTTCATTTTCTTATATCAAGATGGTTAACACCATTATTTTACATAGTTTAATTATCGTGCCTTATGTACAAGATATTTGTATCCCAGGTAATTTAATGTGTTAACTTGTTATATTATATTCTGACCAAGAACTGTTTTTGTCCATAGTGTTTCAAATGCTTTGAATGCCACGATTTTTATTTTCTCTTTAGATATTATCCTATATTGTATTGTTCAGCTATATAATTCGGATTATGTATTGCTTCTTGAATACTATCTTCCGAAAAACTCAATCTGGGTCACCATAGGAAAATGTTACTCATCTATAGAATGACTCACCTATGGAAATTGTGTGCATATGGAATTTCTCGCTAAACGTGCAATAGAAAAAATGATCCTTTTGACCCTCTAACTACCCTAAAAGTTTGTAACATATATCCTTGCATAGTACCACTAAGATTACATTTTTCTTAATGGTAGTATGTAAAGATAAGTGTTACAAACATTTAATACTTAACATAAATTATTTTTGGGACGCTACTTGCCCATTACCAGCAAAATTAAATCCTCCATTAAGTCAAAAGCACCAGCGTGGAGTTCGATTTCGCAGTTCAAAATGGCTGAGAATAGAAACAAATGGCCAGTGCTTTATATAAGATATTTTCTTTTTCATTGAAAATTAAAAAGAGATTTAGTTTAGAGTTCATAACTTTCTTTTACAGTCTTAATAGTTTTACAGTTATTCTTTTTTATACACTTCATTTACAGTTCCAATAATACCAAAAAGCCCCGGAAATATTTCCACTCAAATTGTTAAAGCTTCGAATACGTACAGATATGCTTCTCATAGTATTTTGTGGCGTTCACCGTCTTTCAATCTCAAGACACGAGAAAGAAGAGTACTAAATAGTAATGATATATAATAATTATCTTCCGTAATTTCTTTTCAAATTACAATATATAAATATATTCCAAAATTTTAAATGTATCCTAATCATTATTTCTAACATTTAAAACGAACAAGAAATAAAACTTAAGAACATGAATGAGCCAAGATGATATCAAGAGCCACAGAAGACTACCTCGAAGATAGAAATGTGCCCACATTTACACGCTTCCCGGATGACCAATTCGGAGAACTGCTTTGCTGCTCCAAGTCGGAGCTCGGCGACCCAGTGCAGTGCGATGCGGCACGACGCCGTCGACGCTGCCTCCGCCACCGCCCCCGACGCATCCGCAGTGGCAAAGCGAGGCAGCAGTCGGTGGGTGCCGGCGCGGCGCCGCGCGCCGCGGCGCCCGTGAAAGGGCTCCGCAGGGCCCAGCGGGCGGCGGAGCGCGGCGGCGGGCGGCGGCGGCGGCGGCGATGGCGGCGGTGGCGGAGGCGGCGGCGCGCCTCGGCCCTCGGGGGCACATCCCTCAGGTGCGGAGCACCACGGCAGCGCACCTCCGCCCTCGCCCCCGCACGCTGCCGTCCCCGCCGCCGCCGTCGCCCCCGCTACCGCCAGGCAATGAATCGGCGAGAGGAAGAAAGGGGGCTGGGCCGTCGCTGACTAATGAAAGCCGAAGGCGGCGCATGGAAATTCCGCCGCCGCAGAGGGGAGTGGCGCTCGTGCACGGCGAGGCGAGTGGAGCGAGAGGAGGGGAGGGGCGGGGTGGAGTAGGGTGAGGTGTGGGGTAGGTGTGAGAAAGAGAGAGAGAGAGATGAGAGAGAGAGAGAGAAATGGACTGGACCGGAGGGCGAAGCGGTGCGGAATGGGACGACGGGGGCGTGGTGACGCGGGGCTCGGAACGGGACTAGAAGTGGGGCGGGGGCGGAGTGGAGCAGAGCAGCAGCGACGGGGGTGAAGCAGGTCGGGCACGAAGGCGGGGGAAGAGGCGAAGAGGGTGGGGCGGGACGAGGAGCAGAGCTGGCGTGCGAGGCGGCTGAAGGAGCCACTAAGTTGATTGCGGTCCTGTGTCTGCCGGGGCGCTGATGGATTAGGAACGGCGGGCGCTGCCGCTGCCGCCGCGACCGAGGGCGGAGACGTAGGAGGTAGGCTAGCGGGCAGAGAAGCAGGGAAAGTGACGGTAGAGATGGAGAGCATGCAGACTTACGGCTTGGAGCAATGTCGGTGAATAGGATCTTAGTGGGTGGGTGGACAAAGTCTTGCAGATTGTTGTGTTAGGTTCGCCAGCTACGTGAAAAACGGAATAAACAGATGAATGTGGAAATGGTTTTTGAGTTCAGGGGAAAGCCAACAAGGAAAACCAAGAATAAAAACATGAGTTAAAGAGAGTTCAACCGAAATGGTTGGAAACGTAAGAGGATGTGCACAATAACATTCAGGTATCCTGAATACAAAACGAAGAGTAGCAAATAGTAAAAGCCGAGAGAACGTTCGGGTGTGTCTAAAATGAATATGTGAAAACAGTAGGAAGTGGACTGGAAAACAAGCCTATCAGTTAGTACGTACGAACAAGCTACATATAAAGTAGAATACGCGGGGAAAAGTGAGAGCGCATGCAGGTTCCTGAAAGGGCACTAGGACGGGTTGAGTGAGCAGAGAAATATCCGATTGAGAGACGAAATGGCATTGGTGTGGGGGCGGCAGGACGGTGGGTAATGAACGGGGCTGTGGGCATCTGGAAGGGCATTGAGCGGGTGAGAGTGGCAGGACCGTGGGCAAATAGTGGGTAAAGGGGGAGGTTTGATTGAGCAAATAGTGGGCGAAGGGCGAGACTCTGGGCGGCTAGAAGGGCAGTGGGCAGGTGGGAGTGGTGGCACGACCGTAGGCGAAGGGCGGGGCCGTAGGCGGCTGGAAAGGAAGTGGGCGGTTGGAGTGGCAGGTCCATGGGTGAAGGGCGAGGCTGCGGGTGGCTGCGAGGTCAGTGGGCAGGTGGGAGTGGCAGGACCGTGGGCGAAGTACGGGGCTGTAGGTGGCTAGTGAGGAAGTGAGCGGATGGGAGTGGCAGGACAGTAGGCGAGGGCGGGCTTGAAGGGAAGGGCAGTGGGCGGGTGGGAGTGGCAGGCGCGGAGGTGTGGCGGCTCCTCGCTGCTAACTGGCCGCCGGGGCGCGCTTTCGCGGCTTGCGCTCTGCCGCTGCGCAGAGAAATTTAATGCGATACTGAAAAGCCTAATACATCTCGGTCCGCCGCTACCTAGTTCTCCCAAGCGCAGTAGTTCCCTGTAGACGTTCACCTCCCCCACTACGCTGTTTTAAAGTAATTTCGTTCTCAGAAGGGAAGATTTTCGTAGACTTCCGTTGCAGGTCCCTAATTACTGAGAAATGTTAATTCAAGTACAATGTGCAGTACTATATATAAAGTAACAAAAGCATATGCAAGGACAAATTAAAGAGGAAAATTAAAAAGTTGAATTTTTAGTGCATACATTTACTTTTATTGGAATTCTCATTGGTTGTTATACTCACTCTTCTACAACCATTGTATTAATGATTTCTCATATTTGCAAACAATTATTATTATTATTATTATTATTATTATTATTATTATTATTATTATTATTAAGCGAGTTGTTTACAGAACTAATGACAATTTCTCGCACTCTACACGCCAATGTTTTTTATTCCACAAGGCATCTTCCTTTATTCTTCTGCTCTCCACTGTCGAATCGACGACGGACTTCCAAGATTTCCTTGGCCTTCCTCGTTTTCTTCTTTCAAAAGGGATCCACTCAAAGACAATTTTTGGTATTCTCTCAGCATGCATTCTCATTAGATGACCATACCCTTGGAGTTGTTTGGATTCTACATTTTCAATCACTTGTCTCTCTATCTGCATTATCTGTCTAATCTCTTCGTTTGGTATTCTACCATACAGGGTATACTGACAACATCGTCTTCAAAAATTCATTTACATAACCTTCAACCGAGAGTTTATTGCATCCTTTTTAACCCGAATTTCTGATCCATAAGTAACACAATTCTCCGCCATTGTCTTGAATATTAAACAAAGAATATCCTCTCTCAAATAACATAATACTATGTTACAACGTAACTTCCATAATGTATCACAGTGAAGAAACTTTTAATTTTAATTAATTCAAAAAATGAATTTAGCAAATACAAGAAAAATATGAACGCCAATTTTTGCCTGTAGTGCTTACATATTTTTAATTTATGCTCAACAAAATTACTTTAAAATTTAAGCTGTTGTGTTTGGAAGAGTTAGCATTCAGTAACTAGAAGCCAAAGAAGTTTGACGACACTAAAGTGATGGCACAATAAACCCCCGAAATAATACTTATAATGATTTTTGAAAAAAATATTTAGATACATTTTCTCAGGTCGGCTTGAAATACGTTTACAACAGGGTTTTTGAAATCTCCAAGGCTTGTAAACTACGGTTTAAGAATGATCCCAAATGTCTGAGGATTTTATGTACCTTGAATGTCCAAGCATATTGCCTAAAATGTACACAAATTTATGACTTACAGGTTCATGTTTTACAATTCTCTTTAAACCATTGGAGCGATTGATTTCAAATGATGAACGAGAAATCTTCAGAAGCCGAAAGAAACAAATGGGAGCGATCGCGAATGTTAAACTCTAAATTTAGTTGACCTTAAAATTGTTCTAGAAATTATACTATTCGCTAGGCAGCATTTCTAGCGTACGTCACTGAGCGACGCGCGGTGGGAGCAGGTGGGGCCTGGCCTGTCTGAACATGGTGCAGAGTGCGGAATGGGCAGAGCGTGCAATGAGGGTAAAGCGGGCGTTGCGGACTGAGCGAGCGGAGCGAACAGAGCGTGTTGAGCAGAAACAGCGGCGGAGCGGACGGAGTGAACAGGTCAAGCAGGGCTGTGGAAGGAGCGGTGATGGACAGTTTAACAGCTGACTGTAATAAATACAGGACCCAGGACTCGCCGGGTAATCAACTAGTATAAACATAACACCGATCAATAAATTCCTAAAACTTTCAAACGCTGGCAAGGAAAAAATCTGTAAACATCCATAGGTAAAGAGTGCTCGTAGAGCTGAAGCACAAACGACGTAGAGAGTCGTATTGGAAGTTGGCGCGTTTACAACCAGCCACACAGAGAGAACTGAAAGCACGCCTTCCCCGACGATCCGCGCCCCGCGTGAGAGCTATGACAGACAAAACAGCGATAAGACGCGTGACGGGCCGGCCGCCCCTGCGTGTTTTTATTAAACTTGTTTATCATTCGGTCGTGTAGCTAATGTACGAAACAGACACTTTTATGGGAGTTTTTGCTAGTGAAGTATGCGAGCCGCTACATATGCACCCCGTACAACCTAGATACGGGTCTCTCCCCGCTCTCTTTCGGGGCAACCGGCCGCGCCCCTCGCCTCTTCACGAATATATGGTATCCACCGATCGTAGATGGAAAATTTATTTAAGCGATATGTTCCTGGAGGAAATTTTTAAACGTCGATCAATAATATATCGCTTGCTTTCTGCAGAGGGAGCTCTCCTTTTCTCTTTGTCGCTCTCTTCTCTTAGCTTTGCCTATTCCCTCCGTCTTTTTCTCGCGTATTTCGTTCGTTTTTTGTAAGTAACGTAAGATACGGTTTCAAAAATTATGATGGCTCCGCGAGAATTTCTTGAGCGACATGTTCGCGATTTCCCTCCCGTGCGCCATTTCTCTCAGCCGTAAAGAAACCTGTTATTTTCTTTGCTATTCTTATTGTATTTCTACTTAATGGAAGAATAGACACAGACATTTTTGCACAAAGCAGACACATCCATGCAAGAAAAGAAAGGGAACTTAAACCCAAAAATATCCATTCAAAATATTATAAAGCTGGGTACTTTGAAAGATCTAGATTAAAAAATGTTAATAACTAGGAATCAAATAATCGCAATATGGTAATAAAGTATTTCGTATTTAAATAGTGAATAAATATATTTTTACTATTATAAATGTATGAATTATAATTTATTTAAACGTACGTACCTCTCATAAAACTATTTAAAACTAATTTGAACCAACTTATAAAAGAAAATTAAGAAAATATCCGATATATTTAATTTCTATACATATAAGTGAACAATATGCATCTAATAATCAACCAAAAGAATTTGTTTTATGATTCAGCTTTTCTGTAAGTTGTAATTGCAGAATTAAATACATTCAAGAGTTTTAGTCTAAAATGATTATACGTGTGTGCGAGTATTTGACTAAGTGTCAAAATTTGGACAGGATTAAAGCGTCTTGTAGATATTGTGCACATTATGCATTTTCAAATTTATAATAAAAAAACGACTAATTAATAAAATTATGAGTTCAATTTCATTACTTAAATATTAATATAAAACGTTTAATTCATATATGGAATTTAATATTAAACAAAAGAAATGGGTAATGAAACACATCCTAAACAATCTTTCAAACAAAAAGGATATTACTTCGGCTCTTATAACATAAACTCAATCTGTTATGCAGACGATACAGTCTTAATTGCCGAAAATGAAGATGATTTACAACGCCTCCTGTTTCAATTCTACAAGACATGCCAGTCATTCAACATGAGGATTTCCACACAAAAAACTAAGTGCATAACAATCTCGAAAGAACCATTGAGATGCAAACTAGCTCTAAACGAATACCTAATAGAGCAAGTGATGGAAATACAATATCTAGGCGTAACAATAACTAGTGATGGCAGATCTATAAAAGAGGCTAAGGAACAAAGCATAAAAGCAAATAGAATAGCAGGCTGTCTCAACCACTCGATATGGCAAAATCAATATCTGAGAAAAGACACTAAAGTTAGAATATATAAGGCAGTAATTAGACCAGTATTGTCATATGCAGCTGAAACTAGAGCAGACTAAAAAAAAATATGCCAAATGATGGAAGTGTCGGAAATGCGGGTGTTGAGAAAAATTACAAATAAAACGCTAAGGGATAAAGAACCTAATATTAATATAAGACAAACTTGCCAAATAGATATAATCTCAGACTGGGTTCGAGAAAGAAGAAAGAAATGGAATGACCATATAGACAGAATGGAAGAAGACAGACTGGTGAAAGTGACTAGAGATAGAAGACCGGAAGGAAGGAGAAGAGTAGGACGCCCAAGAACTAGGTGGAAAGACATTTTGTGAAACAAGACAGCATGAATATAGTGCCAATTTATAAATATAACTACATAAATGTAATGTATCAGGTTTTTTAAAATTTTGATTAAGTATCCTTTGTAAAGAAACAGGCTCTAGCCTAAAATAAAAGTAAGAAGAAGAAGAAGAAGAACAAAAGAAACGAAACGAAAGTACAATTCTTACAAATAATTTGCCTAGTTTGTCATAAGACAATTCAGTCTAAGAAATTACATCTTCATTCACTCTATGAAACTCTTTTCATAAAATAACAACCATGCGCATATTTTTTACAACAAAGACCTATAACCAACCGGCGTAAAGCAAAACATTTCCTAAAGGGAGAACAATTTGTACTCTGGGAATGAATCAACATTCTCACAATTTGCAGACATTTCACACGTCCCGCTAACATCTCCATAAGCTCACATCACTTCGGCCGCCTGTCCACCCTGCTACTCATCAATCTTAAAAAAAACATGAAGCGTTCCCACAATCCACACACTCTTTCTTCCCCAGCACTTCTTTGACTCCGCGGTTAGCCCACTCGCCTCCAGAGGGTATCAGCATCGCATTAAGCGGAGGCAATGCGCCGCGCCGCGCCATGCTCAGGGGACAGGGCCTGGGTGGGCGTAGCGGAGGCGCCGCGCTGCGGGTGAGCGGGGGGAGGCAGAGAGGGATGGAGAGGGTGTGGCGTAAGAAATAAATGCGGCGGCGGCGGCGCACAGGATATATCACCATCCATCGCAGCGCATCTCCCTGTCCGCGAAAACCGCAGAGGAGGCGGGGCGGTGGGTCGCCGGGCGGTGGGTCGTGCGAAGCCCGAGGACGGGCAGGCAGGGGACGAAGTGTGAGAGGAGGACGGAATACGGAGCTGCGGCGAGGCATGAGGAATAGGTGGTGGGCAGGGTGGAAAGAAAGGGAGAGGGCGGCGAGGGCGGAGGCCGAGCGCAAGACAGATAAGCGTGAGTATTAGCGCAGACGAAACGCATACAAATCCGAGCTGACAGCGCCACCGCCCACACCGCCTCCACTGCTGCCACTGGGGTCGTCCTCGCCGCCACCGCCCCGTAACAAAAGTCGCGTCGTCGAGAAAATGAAAAGCAACGGGCGGCGGCGGAGAAACATCTCTCAAACCTGCCACCGGTTTCCGAATGCTATTACGGGATCTGCTCTAAGCGAAAAGGAAGGCTCCGATTTTTAGCAGTCCAGCACAAAGGAATGTATAAAGAATCGCGTGGGGACAGCAGTGGGAGCGTTGGTGCCTTGATCCGTGCATCGAAGGACATAAAGAATTTACAAGAGCTCATCGTTACGTTCGCATATTTTTACACCGGATATTAACTCAATTTCTCATAATACAGAAACATGGAAGATGCAAAATATTTCTTGACTATTCACTTAAATATAAGTAAAAGTTTGCAGATGAAATTGTAATGTACAGCATAAACGCAGCTAGCTGGTAAACAAAACCCTTAATGTTCTCTCTGGCTTGCTACAGGGAGGCACATGTGCGCGCCAGCACATTTTCCTTCCTTGTCGTACAAATGTGCACAGCTGACCTCTATGTGCCCTTGTCGTTTCTAGTGTACGAAATCCCCGTCGCATGTCTAGTAATCCTGTTATTTGCTATCTCAACGCTGTGTTAATCTTACCCCATAACGTAGCAAAACCTTGAACAGAGGGATGAGAATCCCTCTGTTCTAAAAAACTCCGAGATATTTCTTTCATACCCGCCAGAACGATTCATACAGTCAGAATCTTGCAAACATCGCCATGTTCGTGCCCATGTACCTTGGGTTAGCACACTCGTGTCTGTTGGCTCCGTGATTGGAGGACGTTTAGCACTTTTCCGCAGTCCTGGTGTTTGCCCTTTGCCTGCCAATACCACGGCCCGCATGCGTGTCGTATCTCCTTCTCCAGTCGCGGACTCGCTAACAATGTTATTCCCGAGCTCATTCCGCTCACCACTGCCGTTACGCGACGCACGAGCGGTCCGTGTTGTGCAGGGCTGTCCTGTGTTGTGCTGCATCGCGTTGCGCTGCGGTGCACTCAGCTGTCTCTGCGCCGCTGCACTACTGCACCGTATCTGCTGCAGCGGAAGTCCCTCTGCGTGCGTAGCTCCTATGCAATTTCCCCATGTGCCGTGATGCAGAGCTTATCTTGAGCATGGGCATGAAAACCGCATCTAAAATCAGTGTACGATGCAAATTCTGCGGTATCGCTCAGCGACTAGGCTTGTCTCTGGTCCATAAATTTGATATCTCTCTCTATAGTTTCGTGTGGTAAACGAGGAGAAAAATTATGCTTGACATTTCGAGCTCCTATCGAACTTTCGCTTTTGTATAAATGTAATATGAAAACGCGCTTCGGTTATCGCGGCTAATGCGAATGCTAGGTCGTAATGAAATACTGTCAACGACTTAAAACCACACAACAGAGATACTTGGGTGTTTTTGGTTCTATATTCACGGATGCGCTCTATTTCGGCAGAGTGGATGAGAATGAACCTGTTGATACTTTTGTTTCTACACATAGAGGATAAAATTGTTTTTCCCAAAGTACACAGGCAGCCATTTCCACACGCCAGTGTTTACTAATATGCACAAAGATAAAACGAACAGGCGGTCACGTTGCGGTTAACCGCTACATTCGATAATACAACCAGCCATCCACGCCATACGAGCTTCATAAATTCTTACTAGCAAAAAAATTGGAAAATGGCGCAGTAGACTTAATTTTAGAACTGTCATTTAAATGAAATGTTAAAGAAACGTAATAAATAAATAAATAACGAAACAATTTGACTTATTTTGATTCTCTAAATATAACTACTGACAAAATGTCAGATTCTTCACTTAAAACAGACGATTCCGACGCAAATATAATTGCATGCCAGCACATGTTGCACTCAATGAACAATACATCGTTTAAAAGAAAATGTTTGGAAAAACAACTGTCTTTCAACACAATTACAAAAATTAATTTGTTTATATCAGTGTCTTGGTTCGTTAAGGGCAGGAGGACCTCAAAAATTTGAAAAAAATTCGATTTTTGTTTTTTCACATTTATAGGTTCTTTAGGGCCTATAGTATGCATGCAACACAATATTTTTAAAAGAACTTTATTAAAAATGCTTCTAAATTAAGTTTAAATGCGGTCATGCGCAGGTGCTACGCCCCCTTTTTCTGTCAGAATGTTTTTCTTCTGCTGATGAATTTTTCTAGGGAATTTTCTTGAAGGGGAATTAAGTGAGCGTTGGCTGCCCTGCTATACTCTCATTTGTTTCTTGTTTGGTCGTGTTTACGCGGGTTTATATAGTGTTTGGCGTCCCTGCACGTGGTGTTGTTGTTGTCATTGTGTTTTTGGATATTTCAAAATGCCGAGAAGTCAACGTGTGTTCAAGAAAAAGAAGAACACCCCTCCTGGTCCTGGGAGACGTCGAAAAAATGTAGAAAACAATTCTACTGTATTTCCCGGTGACGATAGCAATTCTGCTGTGGGAGAAAGAAATGAGAGGTTATCTTCCACACCAGAAAATCTTTCCTGTGACAGTGGAGGTACAGCCCATGAAAGTACTTCAAGGAGAAAATTATTCAGTGATTTGTATTCAGATGTCTTGGAAGATTCTAATGGTGCATGTAATGTTAACCTAATTATAGATTTAAATATATTATCAAATGCTCTGAAATCTTTTGTGAAATGCAAGTTTTGTGGAAGTGAAAATTCCATTGAGTGTGTAGAAGACAAGAAAGTGAGAGCTGGACTTTCTTCTTCAATATCTTTGCTCTGCATAAATTGTGGTGAAATGTATAATTTCTTTACATCTGCAAAATCAAAAAATGTTTATGACATTAATATAAGATTTGTTTATGCATTGCGTTGTATTGGGAAGGGCTTCGCAGCAGCACAAACATTTTGTGCTCTTATGAACTTGCCAAAGCCACCTGCTCATTTTAATAAATATACTCAGGAACTAAATGCAGCTGTAAAGAAATGTGCACTTGAATCCATGCAAACAGCAGTGGAAGAGGCTGTTGAAATTAATGAGGGTTGTCGTGACCTCACCATTGCATTAGATGGAACATGGCAAAAGCGGGGCCACAAGAGCCTAAATGGTGTAGTGTCAGCAACAAGTGTAGACAGTGGGAAAGTAGTTGATGTGGAAATATTGACAAAGTATTGCCAAACTTGTGTGAAAGTTAAGGACAATGAAAAGTTAATTGCTCATAAATCTAGTGGTGAGTGCAGTGTTAACTTTGAAGGAGCAAGTGGTGGGATGGAGTCAGCTGGAGCTGTGGCTATATTTGAAAGATCCCTAAAACGTTATGAAGTTAGGTACTCGGAGTACTTGGGTGATGGGGACAGTAAGGGATTTTTAAAAGTTTTAGATAGCAACCCTTATTCAGACATCACTGTCAAAAAATTAGAATGTGTTGGTCATGTAAAGAAAAGGATGGGTGCTCAACTTAGAAAAGTAGTCAAAGAGTGGAAGGGGAAAAAGCTAGAGGATGGCATTTCAATAATGGGTCATGGACGACTGACAAAACAGGAAATGGACAACTTACAAAATTATTATGCCTTGGCCATCCAGAGAAACAAAGGCAACTTGGAAGCTATGCGAAGAGATGTGTGGGCAACATTCTTCCACAAGTTGTCCACAGATGAAAATCCGCAGCATGGTTTATGCCCAAAGGGCATGGACACATGGTGCAAATACACCAAAGCAAAAGAAATTGGTGAAGATTATAAACATTCTAGATCCCTTCCCTTAGCTGTGGCAAATGTCATTAAACCAATTTATAGAAGACTTGCTGATCCAGAGTTGTTAAAAAAATGTCTGCATGGCCGAACGCAAAATGCAAATGAGTCGTTCAACAATGTCATATGGACAAGAATCCCAAAAAGAGTATTTGTAGGTTTTGGCACACTTTCCACTGGAGTTTATGATGCTGTGCTAACTTTTAATGAAGGAAGTAGAGGTAGAGTGAAAGTTCTGAAGCAACTAGGCATACAACCGGAATACAACACAGTTGAAATTTTAACATCTATAGACAAAAAAAGAATTGAAAAGGGTGATCAGGAAATAGAAAATGAAGCAAAAAAGCAAGAAAAGAAGAGAAAAAGGAAGACAGAAGAAGAAGAAAATTCAGAGAGTCCAGAATATGCTGCTGGAATGTTTTAAGGTACTGTCAAACTTTACATTGATTTTCCCGCAAACTGATATTTTCTGAATGTATGTTCCTTTTTCTCATAAACTACTAGTGCTATAATTATGAAATTTTTACCATATCTTAAGCACCATCTCATAGACATATGCTGGTTTTATGGTGTATATTTGTTAAAACACTTTCGCAGAAAAAATTCAAAACCTCAAAAAATTAGCTTAAAAAACAATACGTTTTCAAAAAAATTATATTACTAAACACCTATTCATTCAATTGCTTCGAAAAAACCAGCGATTATGTAGAAATGTGCCATATATATCTATAAAAAATTTCAAAATTTTATCATTAGTAGTTTTGGAGAAAACGGTACATGAAAGATACAAAATTAACATTGCTAGTATAGGGGGGTCTTCCTGCCCTTAAGATA